>VZRW01007391.1:46349-85387 GCA_013398125.1 Aegotheles bennettii
GGCGGCGGGGGCTGCCGAGGCCCGGTGCTCCGCCGGTAGCGGGGGCGACACGACGTGACACGGCTGCTGCTGGGCCCTGGCTCGGCGGCGGTGGCGGGAGCGGCCCCGCTTGGGGAACGGCTCCGTTCCCGGGGTGCTGGGGTGCCCGTGCCGTGCCCGCACTCGCCCCCGCGTACGGAACGCGCTGGTTTGGCAAGAGCCGGCAGTGCTGGGGGTCCGGGCTGCGGGGGGATGGAACCATCCTGGATCTGCTCTGATTTTAAACTTCTGTCCCAGCACCTTCCTCTTCAGCAATGCGTGGTTCGTACGGAGAGGTGCTCTGGGTGCTGGGGGATGTGAAGTGCCCTTGGGAGTAGAAGCTGGATGATGTGTCACCCCCCCCCCAAATATCTTGCCTGTTACTGGCTAAAAAAATGTCAATAGCCAGAGCCCCCCCAGGTAAAACCCTCAGGATCAACACTGCACGTTTTCAGTCGGGGTCTGCTCTCCCACCACAGAACAGGACCCGTTTCCTCAAAGTCTGAACTGTGCTTCTGTAATTTAATAAGTAGGCTCCAATCTTGCTTCCTCAAGCCATGGCTTGGCTAAGCAGTTCTAGCCCTCCAACCTGCAAAATGGATCCCTCAAGATAAAAAATCCCTGTGCTTTGCAAGAGCTGTCCAGATACACTCCACAGTTCTCAGGATCCTGCCCAAGCTCATGCAGAGCAGCACTGTTGGGCCGTATGCTGACTGAGGTGTTAGCACAAGCCAGCCTCCCTGCACGCGTCCACCCTCCCACCGCTCCTGCAAGCAACGAAGCTGCAGTGCTGGTGGCAGCGTTGGGAGATGGTAGGGGATCTCCCTGGTAAGGATCTTGCTGTGGAAGGTGGCAGATGCAGGCGCTGCCTGGTGCATCTCGCCTGGTGTGAACCCCGTTGTGTAACAGTTGAGAATCTCCCTGCTCAGTCTGGGGAGGGAGCGAGTAAGACACATGACACCTGGCTGCAGGTCGTGTTCTTGGAGAAAAAGGTGCTTTGTTTTCAAGTCAGTCTCTTAAGATGTTTTGATAACTGGGTCACAGTTTATCTTAAATTAAAGAAACGGCAAGTGGCTTTGTGAGAAGTAAAGAGCATAATTCTCCAATCATTCTGGACTGCCAAAATAATACAGATAGCAAAGAACCCGGCTATCACATTTGTGTTTGCTATGGAAAGTACAAAAACCGGGGAGAAGAAACATTTTGCTGTGCTGCAAAGGAGATCGTGATCATTGTTTTATCTTGAAATATAGGTACAACACAACATCGAATTCCAGTTGGCAATCCACAAGCACTGGAGGATGTTACCACTGAGAGGATGGACTGCTTGTAAGGATGGTACAGGCAGCAGCACTGTGTGCTGTGCTCACCGTGTTGAGGAGCTGGGTCTACATGTGAGAGAATGCTGAAGGTGCTTGGCAGTGGGAAGAATACACAGCTTGCCTGTGTTATTGATTTCTGTTTTACTGTTGTATTTGGTGGAGGGAACTAATAAAAATGGAGCGTGACAATCCAAAACACTGAGAAGCCATAACCTGAGTCAGTGCTGCACCGAAATTGTGCTGCACTGGAGGCACAGGTTTGCCAAGGTGGGCGGCTGGGGGCTGTGTCTCTCCCCCCCCTGCTGCCAGCACCGCTCCCATCACACGGTGCCACTGCACAGTCCTCTGCAGCTGCGCTCGCCCTGCCCTGTGCCAGCCAGATTTCACCTCTTTTTGCATCACTTTTATTCTGGTTTAGCTCTGTTGGCTTCAAATGGAGTTGTTGATAGGCTGCCGCAGTGTAAATGGATAATGGGAATTCATTTGATCATCTGGACACATTACTTTGTTGGCTTATCTTGTATCGTGCACGGTGTGCTTCGGGCAGGGGAGGAAGGGTTCTGGTGTGAATGTCTGTTCAGAGGTGATGCTGCTGCCTAAATAGCCAAAATTTAACTGTTTTAAGCAAAAAACCCCAACACCTCCCCCCAGCCCCCCAGAGCATGAGACAGCTGTCGGAGTCTTGTTACAGAAATCTGTGTGCTGATGGCTTTTTTCACAGGACTTTTCATAGTTTTTTTCATAAAAATGTTCAGTTGGAGCAATCTCAGCAGAAGGAAAAACAGAGCCTGTATCTGCAAGTTTTATAATAATTTTCTTTGGTATTCTTGCATAAGGACATTCTGCAAGCTCAGCTTTGGGGCCGAGTTGTTCTCTTTAAGCACGTAAGCCCTGCTCTGGATACGTGGCTTTTAAAGAGGCTCAAAGCAGAGGTATGGAAGGGGCATGTGTTGCAGCAGGAGGAAACGGTTTGAAGGAGTGGACCGAATTGTGTGTGGGAGCTCCATGGAGGGTCAAACAGAGGTCTGTTTCTGTAAAATATGTAAATTAGTTGCCAACACAAATGTTACCTAGCAATTTACATGTGCTGAGAGAGTGCAGTGCAGCCCTGCAACAGGAATAGCACAGAGTAGCCATCAGCCTGGCCCCCTGAGGAGGTCAGGCAGGAAGGGAAGTGTGCGGTGCCAGAAAGCCAGGATGGAACAGCAGGTTTGGAGGACTCGGCGTTTGAAGTATTTTTAATTATTGCTATTATTATAATGGAACACAGACTAGGAGCTGAATTTTTTAAATATAATTAAAGCAGAAGTCAGCAGAGGGATTTCTCTGCTGAGTGGCAGAGGAGCGGGCAGGAGCAGTTCCTGGAGAATTCCCAGAGTGCTGATGCTCTCCGAGCGCGATGGCAGCTTACGGCCAAGCACCGGTCTGGAGGGAGGACATGAACTGAGCAGATCAAAGAGCCTTCCCTCACTTGTGCTGCATTCTCTTATGTCCCAGTGAGGTTCCAGTTGGAAAGCGGCCACGGACACCTTGGCTGGGAATGCTGACAAGATGTAGGGTGTGCTGATAGCTGCCCTCCAGATCGGACTCTGGCCCAAGCCACCGTTTGGCCATCCAGTAAATGATCTGACTTGCTAGAAAGAAGTCTCTCCTTCACATTAACATCAAGCTACATCATACAGCAACCATTCAGTTTTGAGTTAATGAGTGTACATCAAAGGGTTAAAACATCAGTCGTTTTCTGAGTACTGAAAGGAAAAAAAAAATCTATCTTGTAGCTGGGATGCTTTTCAGGAACTTGGCCGCTCTGGATGCGAGAGGCCTGTGCTTTTCCGCCCTGCTTTAGGTGATGGCTTAGTTCAAGGGGGCCCAGATTTGGCTCAGTCAACAGTTGTGTTGGCGCCTTGCCACTGAATGTGCATAAAATGGAGCTGACTGCAATTCCCTCCTCACTCCAACATGGAGGGGCGGCCCGGGGGGACCGGGGCCCCGCTACGCCTCGCTGTAGGTTCTCCTGGCTACGAGTCACCCTGGGATGTGCAATCCTGGCAGCATTGAGCTCTTGTGTTGTGACTCGATTGTTGCTTTTGAGTCCCTGGGTTGTGTTTTGGGGTCTTGTCACAACTAATGTGTTTCAACCCTTGTTGTGCCTGTGCTTCCAAAATCCTTCTCCCTTCTCGCAGCGGCTCATGTGCTTTCCCAGATGCACGAGGTTCGTATCTCATTTGCAGACTCTTCCTATGATTTTGTGGCTTCTGTGCATTGCCACAAAATCAAGATAAAACACAACTGGCATTTTAGCTGCTCCAGGAACATTGTGTGTAAATAAACCACTAAATAGTTTAGCCTGTGAAATGTAAATACACACGGCTCAGCCCGCAGCAGCTGATGGTGTTTTTCTGTCTCCCTTCTTCCCCTCCCACCCCTGCCAAGAGTGGGCCAGCCTGATGTTCTTTTTTCTATTGCTCTTTCATACAATGCAAATGACTGCCGGGTACCACGTAGGTGGTGTGCAGGCACCACTACAGACTCACAATTTGAATTCGGGTGAAAGGAAACACTGGCATCCTCTTCCACATTGATTCTGAGCCATTTTCTGGGGGTTCCTGGGCTCCAACGACCCAGAAGCTTGGCCTTGGTTTGGCTTTGAGCTTGAGCTCGTTTTTAGTGGCTGATGAGTTGAGGTGGTAGAAGTGCAGAGGCCCAACTGTGGTGACATTTTTAGCCTTTACCCTTTGTTCATCCTATACACAGAAGGTCATGAACTGCAGCAAGAGGGATCTCGGAGGGCACAGAATGGACAAATGTGGAACAAATTGCCAGTGGCAGAAGCATAAAGAAGAGAAGCAGAAGTTTTGTGTTATGAAGATAATTGGAAAAGGCCACGTGCATCCCATAGTGATATCATGTCTCTTCAATTTAAAGTGAGTCCGCCCATAGTGAGTCTGCTGGTGAGGTGTGGCTTAGATGATCTCAGTGCAGAAGGCAGGAAGGGACAAGGCTCTGTTTCCATGGTGTGATGTTAATGAGCAGCCTGTGTGGTTCTGAGAGGGAAGATGGCCAAGCTGCAGCCCTGGGTACAGACAGGTGTGCAAGACAAGGGTTTATAAAGCCTTATGAAGCCTATATGAACCAAATGGGAAGTCTGATTCTATAGGCTAAGCGCTTATTTGAAGCTAAAATAATGGGACTGACACGACATGCCGGGCATTCAAGCTCATTTGGCTGGGAATGGAGTTGAACTGGTGGCGTTGGCTGCTCTGCTGCAGGAAATGTGGAGCCTGGTCCTGCCGCGATGTGGAAGGTGATGCTCACGTGAACTCTGGGGTCTTACTATGAGACTGTGCTTGCAGATCTTCTGATACGCAGAGGGATGCACCACATGTTCATGTGAAAGTATTAAACTGTCAGTTTGCAGTAATACAATAAAATTCATGTGTAACCATGTGCCTGCTGTCTGTCACTGCCACTTGTGTAGCAGCGTGTGGCTGGAGAACTGGGGGTGTGTGTTTTTGTCTGGTTCTCTTATATATCCCCTTCCCTCTCCCCTTTTTAGGAAACAAAGCATATGCAAATACATAGCCAGGATTCCTCTTTTTTCTTCTTCTCCAAGCAGCTTTTAAATCACTCGTCCGATGTAACCGGGGTTGCTGTAGGGAGAGGGGCCCTGAAGATGAACTGGCCAGTGATGTTCTCAAAGCCCAGAGGAAGGTGGAGGAGAGGGATGTGTTTAGTGTGTCTGTTAGAGGGAAGGACAGACAGAAGAGCTGGTTTGTTTTGTAGGAGCATCTGGCTGACCAGGCAGCCTGTGTGGAGCCGGGGGGCAGCTGAGGCCCTTCCTTTCACTGGGTGGCAGAGCCGGTGTCGTTGTGGTGGGTAGGGAAGGATCAGCAGGGCTGTGTGCAGGTCCCTGTGGGACCAGGCTTCCTCCCTCTGTGGAAGGATGGCTGTTTGTGCACAAGTGTGTGGGCCACTGTCACAGGCTCAATTTGGTTTGTATGGGTTTATTATTTGTTTAAAATGTCTTCCCTCTTGCTTAGTCTTTGGAGATAGTACGACCTGTGCAAGTTAGCTGTAAAATCCATGTATTTCAGTAGGAAAAATACTTCCTTGGCAAATTCCCAGTTGGAGTAGAACTAGCTGCATTTGCAGGTGATTTTCAGTCTCACTGAAATTTGTTTACAAAATAGATTTTCACACTTCTAGTTCATGCTGCATCTCTCCTTAGTGCCCTTCTGAAACAAGCAGATGTCCAGGCAGAGAGAACATGGTATCAGCTACATAAACCAGCTCTGTGTTTCTCGTCCTTGAGTTACGTTGTGAATTGCTTTTTATTGTGGTGTTCAAACAAAAAATGTCTCCAAAGCCTGGGCTCTGCCCAAGCCTTTTTCATTGTGTATTCTGTGTGCATGTTTATACAGCAGTGAACGTGGCTGGAACGGGAGCCATCTCGTCATACTGTGAGCTAGGGCTGGGTACTGCCATGCTCCTGGGGGCCCAGGAGTGGTGTCCCCTGCCCGCAGATGCCCCCCGCAGCGTCCAAGCCAGCCGCTGTGCAGGAGCTTGGTACATCTGGAGGAGCTGCAGCCACTGCAGTGCAGACGTGCCCTGAGGTGAACAGTGGCTGGGGATGAGAAATCTCTGTGCTTGGTTCCAACTTTTTAGTAAAAACTTTGTAATAATAAAGAAGTCCTTTTGCCCCCATAGGTTTTATAAAGAAACGGTCTCATACAGAGCTGCCCCTTGCTGCTCCCTCTGGCCCCAGTGCTCCATGCAGCTTGCAGTGTACCATGCCTGTGTGCATGGGGTGTCATTTATTTATTTCAGTGTTTCTTGAGTAGGACGGAGTGATGTCTCAGGAACTCCAGAGCAGTGGCTCTCAATGGAGGATTAGGTATTCTGGTGAGAGGAATGAATTTGGGTTGTAATGAATTTTGTGTTGTCCAAGGCTCTGTTTGGCTCAGCACCCTGAGCAGGCTACATGGAAACACACAGATGGCTTTCCCAAAACATGCAGTATAGGTTTGAAAGAGAACACCAGAGGTGAGTGTGGCAGTGTGTAGAAGAAAAGGAGAGGCAAACAAAGAGCAAAGGTAGACATCATGATCAGTGAGGGCAAGATCAGGTATTTCTTGGTGGAGATTTGAGACATGGTGGTACCAGGCTTCAGAGATGAAGAACCAAGAGCTTAGTTTTATCTGTGCGATGAATTTGTGGATAAGAAATAGATACCATCTGGACATCTGGCTTTATATACTGTCCCCTTTGGCAATGGTGCCGTGGGAGGTGTGTCAGGATGAAAAGGGAGCTGGTCTCTTTGACTCAAGGTTTGAGACCTTTAAAATCCTCATGGATTGGAACATATTTCCCACCATCGGTTTCTGTGGAGAGCAGTTCTGATAATGTCTTAAATGTTAGATTTGCATCTGCTGTCCTCTTCAGAAGGTTGTGTACAGGTTATTTAAGGGACGGAGCTGAAAGGCTCAGTAATCAAGATGGCTGGAGCCTGAAATAAAATACAGATTCTTGTTCTAATTTTAGCAAGAAGCTTCACTGGGTCACATTGATCAGTCCTCTGCATTGTAATAAATTTGTTCCTGTGCATAGTGTGAATGTTTAACATCCAAACTTTACCTTTGGAGGGCTGGAACGCCCTGGGGAGGAGTATTTGTAAGGGGTGTGTGAAGTCACCTGCTAAATGACACAATGAGTGACGTGTTCTGGTTTTTGGGAGAGTTCCTTCTGAAAGATGCACTCATGCCTATTACAAAATCGTGCCATTTTTCTGAAACTGATAAAGTATAAATGTCTAAAAAGTCAAGACTAAATGCTTGTGCTTTTGAGGTAAGGAGGACAGGTTGTGTGCCATGTCCGTGAGGTACCCGTACTCTGTGCTCATGTGTTCAGTGCCATGGAGTCTGATTTCCTTGGTAAAACACCAGACAGAACAAAAATGCCGCTGAAGTCTTTGTAATTAGTTTGTTTGCCTGTAGTAGTGCAGGATGAGAGCTCCAAGTCTAGTGCTGATGCTCCAGTGGGAAGAGAGTTCTTTAGGTTGGTGAAGTAGATGAAGCACTGCTACCAAGTACTCAGCTTTTCTGCCCTAAACACTGCGTGAGGAGGCTGTCCAGGCTGCTGGAAGGCAGGAGACACTCATGACTCCACAACTGAGCTGAAGAGATGGCCTAAAAAAGGACATATGGGTTGCACGATGCTCTGTCAAGATGTGCAGGGTCCAGCCGACTCTGCTGTGCAGGAAACTGCCCTGACTCTATGGGTCCTTACTCAGCAGTTACGCACTCTTCACTCACTCTGTGCAGTGTGCCATGCAGTTAGAATTTGTGGAGTGGGGTTTTATTTCCTCGCAAGTGCCAGGTGTGAAGCTGTGACCACGCTCCTGTAGCTGCAGCTGCAGGGCAGGTTGGAGTGGTCCTGGCTAGGTAATGGGTCTGGCTGAGGAGATGTGCATGCAATACAGTTATTTAATGTTTCTGTGCTTGGCTTCCTTTGTCAGATTGATATCCCTGAAGCAGAGCGTTCTCCCACCAGTCACAAGCGTGCCTTGCTCCACAGGCCTGGGTCCCAGCACAGGGCTGGGATGCAGTGCATACTGTTGACTTCAGCACTCTTTTTCCCTTCCAGCTGAGCCTGGAAAACCTTAGCCAAAAGACGGCAAACCACAGGGAAGTGGAAACGAGTGTGATGTAAGTGACACTTAACTGTAAAAATACTGGCTAGCATCATGAAACCTTCCCCCCTTTCCTATACCCTCCCTTCTGCTGCCTTCGAGCTCCAGCTGTTCCGTGGTCTCGCCATCCTCGGGGTGCAGTAAGCTCCTCTGCACTGGGTGCTGCAATGGGACCAGTGTGTGCAATCTGTTGCTGTATTGTACTGAGCAAACCTGGAATTGTGTGTTCTGAGAGGGTGTTGGAAAGAACCTGGCACACAAAGTGCAGTGCTTGGCTAACACAATTTTCCTGCCTTGTATGGCCAGGGGAGTTGGCAAAATCTTAGAGAGTAAGTTCTGCTGGAAGTCACCATTTTCTGGCTTATTTTAAGTCTTTCAAACCAATGTTTCAGTGTCTCCTCTTGCAGACTCTGGAGATCATTTTTTTTAACACGTGCTACTTGAGAAAAAAGAAAAAAAATGGTCATGCAGAACAGTTCAACAGTTTCTTTTGGATGAAAGAAAGCAAAAAGCATCAAACACGAACAAATATTAATTAGGTGATATCTCTGGTATGGCTGGGCTGACAGAACTGGGAGAACTGTCAGTTTGCAGAAGAGGAGCACAGATCTGTGGGGTTACTTTTGGTATCAAAGAGAAGGACAGGTCCCCATTGTGGACACATACTGGTTGCATTTTATTTATATTTTTCATTTGGAGCTCAGCAGTCCCTGGGAGGGCGATGTCAGTAGTTGTATTCCTCCCTTTGCTGTGCCCACTTGCTGTTTCTAATAATAATTCTTTCTCCTGTCTGTAATGCTGCTGCATTACAGCACAGGCTTCAATGCAGGGAAGACCTCCTCCTTTCCTGAGCTGCTCGTGATAGTAGTCCTTTCTCTGTGCAGCACCAAAACCACCCCTTCTGGCACATGATAAGCCCAAATCAGTGCATGAGATAACTGATTTTGTTTTCCTTCTCTGTCAGCTGGCAAAGCCAGCTTCACTCACCGCTGAATGGCTCCTGTTGCCCTTTTTCTTCCCATCTTCCCTTCCCATCTTCCCTTCATATCCAGGCATGTGTTGTGGCTGAGTGAAACCAGGGTTTAAATTGCAGCAGTGCTTGTCTCACGTCTGTAAGCAAAATGCTTCTTTGAATTTGAGATCTGCAGCAGCTTTTCTGCAGATATCTCACAGGGGGACAGTGTCATGCTTACTACTACTGCCCTTAATTCTTCACTGCTTTCATTCCTTCCTTGGTTGAACCCCTTATTTCTTTTCCTGATTATTTTTTCCTAGAAGGAAGGCTCTGTTTGCCCATGATGTGATTCAGTCTGAGTATTTTTATAATGCATTTTCTGTATGGTGTTGCTTTATAATCATCACGAAGATGATGCTGGCCTGTAGTAAGGAACCAGTCCGTTCTGAGCAGGACTCGGCTTTTGAAGCATAACCTTGAAGGATTTCCAATGGGGCTGTCCACTGTACCATGTACATGTGTAAATACACTGGGTAGTTTGGAAGGACTCTGTTTTCTGAGTGCAGCATGTGGCAGGGCCAGAATATGCCTTTAATTATCCTGCAAGAGAGTGAAATTTGAGCTCATCCATTGTCACTGTCCAGAGTGGATTATTTGGAGCATTCTCGTTCTGCCATCCCAGAGGTGCTCTGTCTGGGGCGTCTCTTCCATCCCGCAGGCAATTGTGCTTGCACCTTTAGGTCATTAAGAACGGAGAGAGTTTCATAATTATGTGGGTGACTAAGGCTTCGTTTCATTCTACTTTTAACTGAGATTTAGCTGTTTTATTACAAAATAACCCAGGAACAAAGAGGGCACACTGAGGCTTCTGTATTTAATTTATTATGTACTAATGAAATCGCTTTTCATAAGCACACAGAGTCTTCTCCATTCATTCTGATGTCTTAGATCAAGTGCCTTCTGGTCACATCCCTCCCTCTAAAAGCCTCAGTAGAAAACGAGATTAATTTTTGCATCTGTCTTACTGTTTAGGTGCACGAGAGGGACAATGACAAACGGTGAAGTTGGGCTCAGCATGTCTGGAAAGCTGGCAGATAGGATGGTTACAGACCCTGATGCAGGGCAGAGTTTTGAGTTTCTCGTGGGGTTCTGTCCAAAGCCCTGTTCAGAACAAGCGTTAAATGTGTAATTCAGAGCATGCTGATGGAAGCACACGTTGTGTGCTTTATTCTGGGTCTAATGTGCAAGTCTGTTTCTTGTATCACATGAAGCACGTAAGGCAATCCAGATTGAACCAGGTAGAAGGCATGTTTGGGATGTTTTTACAGCAGCTTAAGGGCAGCGTAAAATGAAACTGACTTTCCAGTTGAATTAAAGGCATGGTACACAGACTGTGTGAAGCATACTTTGCCATTTAAGCAAGCTCCTCAGTGTTTGCAATGTGTTTGAAGCTGCTCCAGAGTGCCTGGTCTGCCGTTGCAGAGCGTTGAGGAAGCCGAGGACCTCGCCGCGGGATTTAGGTCACCCTTGCTGCAGAGCACACAGGACCTGGGTATTACCTCTTTACCTGAAATTCCTCAATCATCTCCTGGCTGCTCCTGACATCTGTTTTTTAGCTCTCACTGTTCACTTTGATTTCGTATGTTGGTGCTTCAAGTGCTTGGTGTTGTCTGTTCCATACGGTGTGAGTGTAAATGTTCAGTATTTCAGACACAGGCTGGTGCTTCACAGTGCTCATGTCCTGTTTGCTAGGTGCATGCCAGCAGCTTCTGACATCTGGTTGGTGTGTTCTGAGCTCTCTTTTGCTGTCTGGCACCCACATTGCAGTTACCTGACAGTAAGCAGATGCTTCCTACCTTTTCCTGGAACGCTTCAACCCCTGGTTTGTGCAGTGTGCCCCAAGTCCTTGCACTAGTGCTCTGGGGCATTCTCAGGGGGGGTGTCCCAGTGTGCTGCATCTTGCCTAAACTGGGAAGTCATGAAGCTGCTGGGTTGGCAGGATGTGCTCACAAACTTGTCCCCAAAAGCTGGGAGGAACTGGCAATTTCTTCTGCATTTGGTAGGCATCAAACGTTTGTTCTGGGGGGTATTTCTGAAGTCTGTTTGGTTATTATGAAGGTTGTTCCTGACAATTGATGAAGGATGCTTCTGGGTACTTTCCAATGACCACAAGGAGCCAACTTTGCCATTTCCTGGCTTGAATTGGGACTTAGAGGTAATTTTTTATGCAAATAGCATCCGAACAGAGCTTCTGCACAAATGGAAACTTGCTGCTTAACAAAAGTGCTTACCAGAACTGGTAGAGAAGTTGTTGAAAGTAAAAGCTCTGCATTTGCTGCTTAGATGTTTGTTTATCTTGCACGAAAATTCTTGGAGAGCACAGAAGAGCCAAAGACCCGGCAGCCATTTTCAGAGGAGCATGCTGAGAAATCTGTGGCTCACCTTTCCATGATCAAGAGGATAATTTTATACCTATGTATGTTTCAAGTAAGATTTTAAAAGCCACTCTGCTGCTACGGGCTTCCGTATCCCCTTCCGTTTTTATTAGTAGGATTGTCTACATTATATCTTTTTTTTGTTCAGGTGATTACTGTACAAAATGACATTTTGCTTGTATGAACAGTAAAAACAGATCTGCAGGTATAACCATGGGCAGTGCGAGCCATGGCATTAAGCAGTCATAAGGAAGCAGAGAGGAAGCAGGGTATTTTTTAGCATTTTGTCTAAAATTGCTATGTTTTAGCAATAGGAACCAGTGAGCTACAGTTTTTAGCAGTTACAGAAGAAAATGAACTGTAAACAGAACTGAGGCCAGTCTCTCTAAATGTGGCTGCGGGATAAACACCTCTGCAGAAAGGCAAATTTAGAGAGGACTTCTTTGTCTGAGCATGACACCCAAGTACTGTTTGTGTTACAGTCCTTTTGTTGGCAGTTTTGTGCTTGTGAATACAGTCCTCAGAGTTATTTTATTTTATGAATCTTGCACCACTTTTTTTTTTAATTTCACTCTGTTAACTAGTGCATTGTGCAGTAATTAGTCCCATGCTTTGATTCTCAGCTGTTACTTTTAATGAGTCTTGAGAAGAGTAACCTGTAGGAAATTGCATGCTCTTTGTTGCCATCCCGATGGAACTGTACGTGCATCTAATCTGGATGAGTTCACAGAAGCCTCAATTTTTGAGTAATATGGCTATTTTCTTCTTCATAGGACTGAGTTTACCCTAAAAGAAATCATGTCATCAGGAGGAGCTGAAGATGATATTCCTCAAGCAGAGAGGAAAACAGTGACAGACTTTTGCTACTTATTGGATAAATCTAAGCAGCTATTCAATGGCTTAAGGTTAGTGCGTTTTTGACAGTATTTCTTCAGAAAAGCTTTGGAACATCCACTTCAGTGGGAGTGATGCTGAAGCCAGTTGTACACTGGGAAGCAAATGCTTGATCTGAAATGTGGAGGAAGGTAAAATCTGCGTTGATCTACAAAGCATCTGTGGTAACGTGCAGAAGTCTAGTTGTTCTGTCAGCAGCAATGAGAGGGGGGTAAGAGTAAGGACATGTTTGGACAGTGATACTGGCATCCTGTTTATATGTGCTGAGTTAGAGATTATGTATTCAAGAGCCGTTTTATTTCTGAGCTTTGCTGCAGAGTCTCTTAAGCAACATGTTTTTTAGCTCATATCTTGTTGGCAGTTCAACCTCTTACTGGTCTCTGAGTAATGCTGTATGTTTGGGCCCGTATAGCTTGCTGTTATTCAAACACAGATGGTTAGTAAAGATGTTTTTAATTCCTCCCCCCTGCCCCCCGCTATTGATAATCCTTTCATGTGCTTTAGAAGTTGATTACCAAATCCAAAACAAACAGTTTGTGCTCCAGAACCTGAATGGTAAATGGGCAGTAGAGACAAGGAGTTCTTGGTGATTGCATTCAGCACCCCATGAGAGAGTCTAAAGCAAAAGGGCTGAGATGTTGAGGGCAGGATTTCCAGAACTATATATGCCATTACACTGGCTTTCTGATACAGCTTGCTTCAAATTTTGGGCTGAGTCACTGAAGAGTACAGCTGAACACCGCTCCTGGCTGGGGGTGTGGTGCTCAAGCTCAGATCCCAGAGGCGGCAGAGTACCTGCAGCCATTCTTTCTTCCCTTTGGGCATGGAGGGAGGTACTGCTTGGATCAGTTTTCCAGATGAGAGATGTGGTTTCCACGTGTATCCATGGTACTTTGCCAAAGTTAGATGAAAAGAAAATGGAAAATACCTTTGGATGAAATTTGGGCAATAAAAATAGAGAGATGGGCTTCAGCAGCTGGCTCTGCTGTGTGAAAGTAAGAGCATCCTGGAATGGGAGCCTGCCTCTGCCCTTACCGTAACTTGGCACAGTTAACATAGCTGCTTCTTGCACTGAACTTGACCACCATTTCACCTGTAAGGCCTGTAATTCCCTATGGGCATGGCTGGATACAGCAGCATTATGATTTTCAGGTGTCTCCTCTGTGCTTGTTCTTTTCTGAGTAGTTCACCTGGAAATGACTTGGCAAGTATCCTAATTCCTAGTCTAGTTGCTTGCTTTTTCCTCTAGCATAATAAATGCATCTGATGCATGCCTGCCTTCTGATTTGAAGATGATGATGGCCTTTGCTGTGTTTTGTGCCATTCTCTTGTCCCTACCATGGAGAAGAAGCGATGAGGGAGGGAGAGGAGAGCAATGATTTCCTTTCTGAAACCTCCTCTGGGCACTTCAGCCACAGGGAACTGAGCCTATAGCTCTGTTGGCAGCTGCTTAGCTATTGCTGCTGCCAAATATGCAAGGGCTCAGCCTGCCACGTCTTTGTTTCAGTAGCATTTCCTTCCTCTCTTCCCAATACAGATGCCAAATACAGCATTTGAGGAAAACATATGATGCTCTGCCAAGGTTGCTGCTCCAAAGTATACTTCACGCTCGCACTGCCAGTGATGCCATCCTTTTGTGGCCATGCCTGCTAGAATAACTTACAGGGGAGGTTGTCTTTCTAGTGTCTGTGCTCCCTTTTTGAACACCCCGAGCTATAAGTTAGAGACAACTGTTAATGAAGTATATTCCAATTGCTGTCTTCTCTCTCTTCCCCACTCCCACTTGCTTTTTTCTCAGAAAAAGGCTGGAAAGAGGGAGCCTGTTGGGAAGCTGTTTCTCTTGATGTACTGTCACCAGTTACTATTTCCTTTTTAATGTTAAAAAGTGCTTAAATGTGTTCAGTATCACAGAGAAGCTTGAAACTTGAAGAAATTGAAGAGCCTTTCCACATACGTCACACTTTCCCACATTATCAGGTCTTGTTGCTCCCTGTGCAGGCTGTGAGAATCGTGTCTTCGTGGAAAGTGGTGATAGTATTTAACCATTTATTTGGTAAACTTCTAGTAAGATGCAAATTGAACCTCTTAGTTTTGTTCCATGCTGCTGATGGTTTAGAAACAACAGGACCCTGCCAGCTTCAGGTGATGCTGCAGGCTGTACCCCGTGGTGCTGGGAAGGGGTTGGCTTCTCACACTGCTCGCATCTGTGAGTGCCGCTGGTGTGCTTGGTGTCTGTGGGTTATTGGAGGTGATGGGGAAGCTGCACCACAACGCTGCCTTCCCACTGCTGCTTAGGGGCTGGGAATAGGGACCTGTAATTACTACAAGCCTATGAACATAAAAGAAAATTGTCTTTTTTATCACCTGTCAGAACTGTGTATGTATTTAAAGCCCTGAACATTAAACTTGCGGTTATTGTAACCTTCCTTTTTGAAGTGTACTGCTGAGTCCCTAGGACTTTCTCAACATCTTCACATCTCTGGAGGTTGTCCCTCTGTGACAACTTCCATGTGGTGCTGGCCAAACAAACCTCAGCACCTTTAATTGGTTTTCAGCCAGTATTATCTGGCTTCTGCCAACAGCATGGCTGAACTGAACTGCTGACAAAAGGAATTATGAGCACGTAAGAAGTGCTGGTCTTTGCTGAGACTGCACAGCAAGAGTTGAGTGAAACTGTGGCCTGCCTATGGAATTTATTCACCAGCCACTCTAGTGTGGCAAGGGAACCAGTCTTCTGTGCCCAGTGTGGGAAACCCATCCTTTCAGAACATCTGTGTTGTGTCGTCGTGTCCAGTTGGGAATGTTTTAAAAGGCAAGAAATTGGGAACAGCCCCCACTTGTTGTTGGAGGCTATTGTAATGAAGTGTGCAACTGTCTTCCTTGTCTGGATAGAGCTGTCCTAAACCAAAGCATCTCCATCTCCTCCTCTGCATCTGGGTTGCTTCGTGCTGCCACTTCCTCCCTCTTGTAAAGCGGATCCTGATCAGTAGCAGCATGAGTGAGTGCCCCTGCCCCTCCTGTTCAGTGCCCAGTGTCCTCAGCCAGGCACGCCCCAGAGAAAGATGAGGCTGTTGCCTTTTTCTCTCCGTATTGCTCTGGGATCCTTCTGTACATCTGGAAGTAGTGAAATGTCTTGCTGTAACACAGGTTTTTTGCTCTCAAGTTGGGTGTGTAATTGCTTCTGGCTCATATACCCCCTGTCTCCTTCAGTGGGAGGATCTGTGTGAACAATCCACTCTGCAGTCAGCCAAGTCTTTAGTGTTCTTTTGGGCTATTTTTCACCAAATAATGCAGATCCTCTGGTCCCATTAAAAAATGCACTAAATGTCCCCTTTTGCTTATGCATCCATTTTCTCACAGCAGAATTTTTTGCCACATGGGAGCAACATGCATGATGTTCAGAGCACGGAGCAGTAAATGGATGGCAGCAATAGCAGCTCCTGTCTGCAGGAATCCGTGGTGAAACCACGGCGGTGTATTGTCATAAATGAAGTTTTATTACAGCCGTGTCAGAATACTATCAAAAGAACAAGTGCTACTGTCTGTTTCCATGGAGATCTTTCCTGTTCCCTGGGGAGCCGGGGAGTCGCATGGCATTGTGCAGCTATGCCAGCTGCAATTAGGCGAGCACGCTGCTGCAGAAATATGTGTGTGGACACCCAGGAGTGGCTGGGGACAACAGCGGCCAAGCAGCCACCGCGCTAGCAGGGGATTTGCCTATATTCACACCTAGGGCAGTGCTCCGGGTTGGACTGGGCTGAGCAAGAACACTCAGGCTGGTGCAGAGGGAGGCACAGAACCGAGGGGTACCAGAGATGTGCAAGGGGAGATGATGGGTGAGGAATAAAGAGTGTATTGGCTTACTGATGGATGTGTGATCAGCAGAAAGCTACCTGCTTGTTCTGGAGTTTGTGTGCACACCTACTCCTCTGGGTCTGAGAGAAGGGTGTGGTGTCTTGTTTCCTTGTATTAGACCTTTGCTCAAATCTCCTAAGCAACCTGGCCTGGGAAGCCCAATTTGCTACTGGCAGGGTTGTTGGAGTCACCTTGCTAATTCAGTCCTTCTTTAAGCTAGTGCCAGAGAACTTTTTTATCTTTTTTTTTTTTTTAAATGATCGTTTCTAGTGTTGTTTTGTATTTGTATTCACTTTTTATTTTTAACATTGAAACTTGTGGATGTGCTAATTAAATTTAACGTGACCTCTTGCTGTATCAAAGCCTACAGTATATCCTAGGCATGTATTAGGACAGTTTTTTAACTTACTTGGTTTAGCTGAAATGTTTACATCTACTACAACAATAGAAAGCAGTGAATCATTCATTGCAGTAAATGCTTTAAATTTGCATGTGTTTGTATCAGCTATATTTGGATGAAGATGTTGGTGCTCTGAAGCACATGTTTATACTCCTGTTTACCCCTTGCTACACCAGAGTAGGTTCCAAGATGCTGGGCAGCCAATTGCAAGTTTGAGTTTTTGGTTTTTTGTTTTTTTTTCTGTAAAATTCTGCCCAGATTCCTTGGCATATTCATAGAACAGCAGCAGGACATACTGTCACGGGAAGAGTCATAGCTGATAACGGATTCATTTTACATGTAGTAACTAAGCCTGGTCCCTTCAAGCTGTGTGAGGAGTACAGTTGGCTGACGAGCAAAGAAATATTAATTTCCTTTCCTACCTAGGGTGCTGTTAAAGCAATTACAGTTAGCAGAAAGGCGGCCGTACGCTGCTCTGGACTTCGTAGTGTACTGCTTGGCTTGTCCGGCTCCTCCAGAGGACACGGCAGGGTTCCCAAAGGGTGGTGTTTCCCTCAGTCTCCACCTCCCAGGCAGAAGGGGAAAACGCTGCTTTCCTGTGCCCATCTGTTGAAGAATGAGGTGTTGGATGGTCCATGAACCAGCATGGTGATTTGGGAGAGTGTTATGTGACAAAGTAATTCTTGAATCAGAGGAAAGATTACGCTGTCTTGGGAAAGCTTTTCCACTTCCACATAGAGCTGTGCACCTTTGGATAAGCCTTGGTACAGGTTTGTGTGCAATAGGAGCTCAGTGAGACTGGGTGGTTTTGGTCTCCTCTGCTGCATTTGTTCATGATTCACGTCACCCCTGGGTGAAAACCTTCAGTTAAGGTTGAGAGCACAGACCTTTGGAGCTAAAATCCTTAGGGCTGCACCATAGTTGTGGGGTGGAGGTGTAGGGGGATGTGTTGCAATGTGGAAACTGAGTGGAGCCACGAAAGCAGAACTGAACTGGGTTGACTGATAGCACTGGAGACTGCTATGGAAAACCAGATGGTCCCAGGTTCTGAAATGTCACTAACTGGGTTAGAGGGTGACAAAAGCTGTGGTGGTGATGTAACCTGACCCAGTGACTGTTGGTGGTGAACATCCATGTGCCTGCTTGGCCTGCTGACGTTTGGACCGTGATTTATGTCTGATGTTGTAGGGTCTGTTTCTGAAACACGGTGAACAGCCTCATCCCTTTAGAAAAGATTATTTCCTTAATGAGTAGTAAGAAATATTATCAGTCTGAATGAGTCTAAATGAACTCATTTCCATTAGATCATTCTACTTGCTCTTGGCTAGGGTTTTGGTTTTTTTACTGTGATATTTTGAGAGTCCAATTTAGCTTTCTGTGCATATAACCATAAAGCTGCTTTTCTTTTAGCATGGCAGTAAGATGTTTTCAATCACCTGTTGAGAAATGCACACAGGAACATGGTCATTACCTGCTTGGGGTCATTATTTGTAGGCCTGTCCTCCTGACACTGTTGATACCCTGTTAATATTGAGGGGCCTTGGCAAAGGTGTGTTTACAGGGGTAGAGTGCATGGATTCCTTTTTGCTTGCTCCTGGAGAGCACAGCTTTTGTCTGCTGCTGCCATCCCAGAACCCCAGCCAAGACACCTTTCCAGGGATGGAGGTGTGGCTGACCAGTCTATAGTTACCCGGGTCCTCCTTCTTGCCCTTCTTGTAGACTGGAGTGACATTTGCTTTCCTCCAGTCCTCAGGCACCTCTCCTGTTGCCCATGACTTATCAAAGATGATGGAGAGTGGCTTAGCAATGACCTCTGCCAGCTCCCTCAGCACCCTTGGGTGCATTCCATCCGGACCCATCGATTTATGGATGTCCAGATTGCTCAACTGATCCCTAACCCAATCCTCATCTACCAAGGCAAACTCCTCCTTTATCCTGACTTCTTCTGGATTCAGAGAACCACAAAGCCCAGAGCTCCAGGGATACTGGGGCTGCAAAATGCATGCCAAGAGGAGCACAGCACTGCACCAACCTTGGTCCCTCCACACCTTTCTCATATGGGACAGCCATGGTGCTGGAGACCTCAGCCTCAGCCTGTGGCCACTGTTGGGGTTAGAGCTGTAAATACAGCATATGTTTCATTGCTGACTTGAAGTGAATGTCACGGACCCAAACGTGCTGGTGTGGCGTGGGGCTGGCTGGGCTCTGCTCCTGACCCCTGTGCCTGTTGCTCCCCTCTTGCAGGGATTTGCCCCAGTATGGGCAGAAGCAGTGGCAATCCTATTTTGGGCGAACCTTTGACGTTTACACCAAACTCTGGAAGTTTCAGCAGCAGCACCGGTAAGGGAATGTCGTAGGAAATGTGTTCTCTGGGTTTAAGTGCAACTTTAATCTCTGGTGTGCCTGGGAGCCCCAGCTAAGATTGAGATTTCACCCTGTTACCCAAGCATGAAGGAGGCCACAGGCACTCCTGGAGTGCTCCCAGGCTGATGAATTGAAATGTTGCAACGCTTTCAGTGTGAGATTTTTTAATTATTTTTTTTCCCAACAAAACCTTTTGCTGTGCTTCAGTGCGTGTTGCTTTAACATATTCCTGAGGAGAAGCTGGGATGGTGGCTCCTGCAGTGCAGAGCCCATCTGGAATGGTGTGAAGTGTCTTGCTGCAGTGTGGGCTCTGAGCTTTCACACCTTACGTTGGCTGCGTGTCTGAGTGTTCTCCTGGGGAGCTGTGACCTTTTGTTGTGTGCATGGTGTGCAGCATGCTTGTGTCTAGCTCTTGCAGACGTGTGCAGGTGAATGGTCCTTGTTCTGGTGTATGCAGTGCTGCTGGCTCCGTGAGGGACTGCTGCTGGCAATGCCACACCATAATGAAAGCTGACTGGTCCTACAATGGCTCTTTGTCTTGTCTGATGTGATGTTCTGAGACACTCTGGAATGCCTTTTAATCTTTGTTTTCTCTCTTGCAAACAGCCAAGTGTTGGACAATCGGTATGGGCTGAAGCGGTGGCAGATTGGGGAAATTGCTTCCAAGATTGGGCAGCTCTATTACCATTATTAGTAAGTACACACAGACAAGGGTTCAGTGGGGGAATGCAGTGCCAGTGGCAGCTCCATGCCAAATGTCTGGGTCCTTGATCAGGAGCGGTGACTGTATCAGTCGGGTCATGGTGCCTGTCTCTGAATGAGAAGGCCCCTGGGGCTGCGTGGCCGTGCTGCAGAGAGGCACCCATGAGCCCGGTGCCATGTCACAAAGTCACGTTGGTGCTGCCCAAGTATCACTGAGGCAATCAGTCCTGCCTAAGGACTTGCCTCCTACCTCCAAAGTGTCTCTAAGTCTCCATGCATGCTGCATTTGACTCCTGTGCAAAAGTGGGATTTACAAGTTTGGGAGCTTTATGTCCCTCTAAACTTCTTGGCTCACCTGCACGTGTGGGTACAAGGTGGGCAGGTCTGATTGTCACCTGGAATGGAATCCAGGCTCTGAAATCGGTCTTCCCAGCAGGCACAAGGGATGAGTCTGGCTTTCATACGGTGTTGCTGGAGGAGGGAGTTCTGCCATAGGTGCCCAGGATGGCTGAGGGGCAGAAGGGAAGGTTTGCTGTGGATTTCCCTCTGAAGCAGTCAGCTAATCTGATCCTTCCTCTGCAGCTTGCGCACCTCAGAAACCAGCTATCTCAATGAGGCTTTCTCCTTCTATTCAGCAATTAGGCAGAGGTCATACTACTCCCAAGTCAACAAAGAAGACAGGTATGTCTCCATGAATGCCCTTGGTTTTTCAAGACTAGAACAGGGTATGAAAGCAGCAAATGACTATTCACTGTAGGAGCATAACTGGGATAAAATCAGCGTTGTTGAAGGAAGTTTCTTTTAATCCTCTTGCCATGATTAGAAACCTCAGTATAAGAGCTTTGCTGTATGACTGGAGGAATATTCTATTATCTGTTCCTAACTAGAAAGCTATTAGCCCCTAAATGTCGTTTTGAGCCCTGAGCAGTGTCAGTGCTGGGACCCAGTGTGCTGGGTCTGGAAGCTGAGTCAGTTGGGCTGAAGCAGAGGAACCTGTTTGATTCTGATCCGGCTTTTCAGGGGAACATCAGTTAGTGCTGCAGTACCACAGCTCTCTAACTGACTGGGACAAGGTCCAAGAGCTCCAGCAGGCACAGTGTCTTTGAGACAATGCACTGAGAACAGTGCACTCAAAGGAGGGCTGCGTTGTGGCAGTGCAGAAAACGTGCTGCCTGCTGAGAACATGGACAGATACGGATACGAATAGGTGGAGAACTCGGTTCTGAATCCTGATCTTACATGCTAGCCAGTAAACCCTTTGATGAGGGTTCCCTCATCAAAGTAAAGTTAAAGAAGAATTATCTGAAGTCATCATCAAGATAAATGCAGGTTAGCTGGGGAGTTTCCTGCCAGGTGTTCAAGGCTCTCTGGACTTAAACTAATGACACGTCTCTAGTCTTACTGATGTCTAAATGCCCCTGTTGCCCACTTACGTTCTCTTTTAACCTCAAACTTGGCTGTGGTGTTTTTGTTGTTGTGTTTAGGCCTGAATTAGTGGTTAAGAAGCTGCGTTACTATGCAAGGTTTATAGTGGTTTGTCTCCTGCTCAACAAAATGGATGTTGTAAAGGACCTTGTGAAGGTATGTTAAAGTGAGGATAGGGGTACTAAGGGGTGGGAGATTGCTGATAATTCAGGGTGTTTCTCCTAATTAAGGAATCCAAATACAGTCTATTCCAGTTGAAATATCACCTATTAGATCTGTGATGTTACCTGCTGCTGCAGCCTAGCTTTTCATTTTCTTTTCCTCATTTAACTCATTGTGCTGTTGGATGCCACGGAAGGAAGGAATAACATGAGTAGAGATGTGAAAAGATTCAGTGCCATGTGAATATTTGGCTAGAGAAAAACTTTACAAATTTACATAGTTAGTGAGGAATAAATGGTGAGGTACCCTTTAACTACAACAAAGGAACAGCATGCTTCTCCTGATAGCATATGCTTCCCAAACCCCTCTAACAACCTTGCTGCAAGCAGCTTCTGGTTTGACAGTTTTGTGTAGGTTGAATTACTGTCTCTGTGTCTAAGCTGACTTGAACTGCTAGCCTAGCTTAGTAGCAGCTAAAAAAGCCATACCATTCACTTTCTCAATGTAATTAATGTTACTTGTTAGCTGAAATTTAAGTCCTTGGTATCCATAGCTTAGGGTAATAACCATTGACATAGCTATATGGAAGCAGGGTAGTTATACTTAGATCCAGATATTCTTTACATTTGGACCTACTTAAAAGACAGTTTGCTGTGCCAAACTCAATGTAGCATTGGCATTCTGTCTCCTGGAAGGAAGCGTTTTGGCTGGCGTGTTAGTCAGAAGCGTACTGCATATGTTCCCAAGTAATTTTTTTTTTTTTAATAATTATTCTTAAAGGCCAGCACAGCTAACAGAATTGTAAAGTTACTGACTGCCTGTTAAGCTCTCAGTTTAAGAAGTGGCTGTGTCTGTCTTTGAACTTCTCACATCAGGAGCTGTCAGATGAAATTGAGGACTACACTCATCGTTTTAATACTGAAGATCAGGTGGAGTGGAACCTGGTTCTTCAGGAAGTGGCAGCGTTTATTGAGGTGAGAACACCGTTCCATTTTAGTTGTTAGTGTAAAAGTACAATTCTCTGACTTGTTCACTGAAGTGCTCCTGCATCACCACCTCTTCACTGTACTGTCACGTGCTTGTACTGTGTATTTGCTTGCAGTCCCTAACAGCTGCTGCTTTTCCAGGTGGTAAGGCATGCAGCATGGAACTGCATACAAATACACAAATATACAAATATATGCATGGCAAATTAATTTTTAAAATCTTCCTCAGTCACAAAATGTTTACTGTAAGTGACGTTTGGACTTCTGTCTGACTGCAGATCTCTACGTTTTCTTGAATTCCTGATTTATTCTGGTTGCTTTTTTTAGGCAGACCCTGTCATGGTTTTAAATGATGACAACACCATTGTAATCACCTCTAACAGGCTTTCTGAAACAGGAGCTCCGCTGCTAGAGCAGGGAATGATAGTGGGACAGCTTGCTCTTGCAGATGCGCTGATTATTGGGAACTGCAACAATCAGGTAAAAGAAATTCCGGGGACTTGGGTTTGTATCTTTGGAGTTCAGAGACCTTTCCCCTGTGACATCCCTTCTGATCATAGAACAGAGACTCCTATAGAAGTGAACATTTGATTGTGATGTTTGCAGTGGCAGCAAGAAGAAGAGGTTCTCAGAAATAAGACGTAAAAATGAAATGTTAGATATTAGACCTGTGGTACTGACCTCTTCCTCCTTATATTCATCGTGTCAATTAAGCAGCTACAATTGGCTTTCATATTCTGGATAGTTCTTAACAACATTGAAGCAGGAAATGTCTCTGGGGTATATGTAGAAAAAGCTTGACTTAGGCTTATTCACAGGTCTTTAGAGTTTCAAAGATGGCACTGACAGTTGAATCTCTTACCTGGATAATTGCAAAGTAATGCTGTGTAATCTGTAGCTGGCAGAATAAACCGTTTGACTCTCTTGCAGGTCAAGTTCAGTGAACTAACAATCGATATGTTCCGAATGCTGCAAGCACTCGAAAGGGAACCAATGAATTTAGCATCACAAATGAACAAACCTGGAATGCAGGTAAGTTCAGTTTCAGTGACAAACCTGGCAACAGATCTTAACTGGGTTTTGTTTGTTTTAAATAGTGTACTCTTTCAGTATTGTCACTGTGCAGAGCAGGTTAGCCACGCAGCCAGGGAAGTTTATCAGCTTGCTAAGCCATCTGAAAGTTAAATACCCCTTTCAGTGAAAGCACGGAGATATTTTATCTGGAGGCAGAGGGAGATACATAGATTTTCATATAGTTAATTCAGATGAGGAGTGAATCTTTTCACTGTTTTCTTGTGTGATGCTTTAGAGAGTAAGAAAGATTTAGGCACCAAATTTAAATGGCAGATACTATAAAATTCTGATTCAAATACTGTGCATTGTGCTTTGCTGTATGGTAGGAAATGCAGCATGGGCAGCATGGAAAGTATTTTTAAGATGAACATTCTAGTAAATAGAAATTTAGAGAGTTATGAAACTGCTTTGGTAATGATACAGTTGTTGGGTTTTTGTGTTGTGTTTTGTTTTGTTTTAACAGGAGTCGACGGAGAAACCAGCCCGGCGGGAAAACCCCCATAAATATCTGCTTTATAAACCAACTTTTAGCCAGCTATATACATTTCTAGCAGCATCATTTAAGGTTTGTGGAAATTGGTGAATTTATTTGTAATAGAAAAATCTCCAGAATGGTATGTGACACTGAGTAAAACGTGGTTGAGATCATCTTTTATACTTCATGATAATGAAGCCTTTTTGACCTTCTTAAAATGTTCAATATGATCTTCAGATAGTATGGAAATATTATAGATGTGTGTAATTTGTATATTGAAGGCAAATTTGTTGACTGCTGTTAAGGGAAAGAAAAACGTTTGTTTTAAGACAGTACTGTCTGAACCTCTAATATAGGCCTGGAGGTCTGTGTGGGGTTAAAAAGTATGAACTATGATCCATTTTACATTCTTGTCTGGGCTCACCTATTTGAAGGGGTGAATGTGGTGGGGAAGGGTGTATACACATATGGAGAAGAGAGTGAAGGGAAGTCAGAAGCAGGAGTAGCACAGTCTTAAATGGCAACGTATTAAGGAGATGATTGAATATTAAAATAAACTTACACATTTCTTCCCTTGCCACTCTTGCCTTTATCTGAATTTCAGGAGCTGCCTGCAAACAGTGTACTGCTGATTTACTTGTCTGCCACGGGCGTGTTTCCATCAGGTCGTTCGGATAGTGAAGGTACAATAAAGGAATGCTCCCTGTCATGAACAGGGCTTGAATTCTCTTCATGTTCCAGGACAAGTGACCAAGAAAGATGTCACAAAGCTCCTTTTAAAAGACAAGTCAATTTTATTCTCCTGTGTGCTTAGTAAGATAGCCTTTGTTTTTTCCCCACAAACAATAGTTAATTCCCTGTGTTTTAATTAGTGTGCATTAACTTGAGATCTTTTCAAAGGACATATCAGTTTTTGATGCATCTGAAGCATTAAAAGCTTCACCAATTTTGAAGACCATATGGCTCAGTTGATGCATCAGTGCAAAGTGAATAAAAGGGCTAAATGGCGCTTTATGATTCTTTCCAATCTCCAGTACTATGAGAACATACGGTCAGGAGATGGGTGGTAAAAGGGCTGAAGCATCTGCAGGAACTGTTCTATTTGCACGCTTGTTAACCTGACAATTCAAGCCCTTCTCATGATTACTGACAATTCCCCTTACCTCATCCCCCCGTTCTTTGTAACTTAGCAGAATATTTGGATGCAGTTGCAATCTAAAAGCTGAAAACCGGTTGGCTGAAGTAGACCCAGTCAAAAGATCTGTTGATATAATTTAAGAAAAAAAAAAGAAAAATTTTTTAACATCCTAAATATTGTACATGCCTCATCCGTTTGAGACTTGCATTCCTTTATAAGATGCATGCCTTGTCCATGCCAATGCATGATTTATAGAGCTCTCAAAATGTTAAAGGAAAAAAAATCCCTGTCAGCTTTGGATTGTGGCAGTGATTTTTTTTTTAAAAAATGCTTTTAACATTTTACTCCTTGCTGCAACTTGGTGATAGGTTCTAACTAAACTGTGTTCTTTAAAGCCTGTGCTATGTCCATGTCGCTGCATGTATTGTTTCAGCTTAACCTTACAGCAGAGGCATCCAGGCTGTGTCACTGAAGAGCTGCACAGTCAGACGTCAGTTCTCATTAAATGAATCCCATTCCGACTGCATTCTTTTAATAAGGTAGTGTAGTCTGCACAGACTCCAAAGCTCTACCTTATTAAAAGGAAGAGCAGCTACAAGTTGCGCTGTTCATCGCCTGTAAGCCATTTGTGTTTGGCAGCTCACGTTTGTAACAGTGCTAAATTAATGTGTGTTCTGTTCCTGATTTTGTATTCCCAAAGCTTCCCTTGAAATGGAAAGGTGTCATGTACCCAAAACTGAAAAAATTGGTTTTGGTGGCCAAATACGAGTCAACCAACTCTGCAAATGTATAAGAGAATGAGGAGATCTTGATGCCTTATCTTACTGATGCTGATGACATTTCAGACCCGTCTCAATGCCAGAAATATTCCCTGTTATCTCTAACATTTTTTTTGGTGCTGAGCTCTCTCCTCTCCCCTTTGCAGTGTTATAACTGCAGATGATAGTATTGTATCTGTTCTGAGAGGCTAGAGGGTATTTGATGGATTTAGCCTTATTTTTTTTACCAAATTCTGAATCTAGGATATGCTAGCTCATAAAGTAATTTTACAAAGGTATTGGATCTTCCTGTACAAAATGTGTAATGGGTTTTAATCTTTTTGCTACGTAGTGTAACAAGAGCCAATATTTGGATCTTTTGTATGATGTTTGTGGATAAATAGCGAATAAATAAATTAGAAGCAAGCTATGCAACTTCATACCTTCATTTGATAGATTCTGAAACTACTAAAAATGCATAAAATGGAGTATGTAGTTAGTAAATTCACCACATTCCTCCATCCCCTCGTTACAACCGCAGCAGTTCAGATTCACTTAGTTGTCTGGGACTTGTGCTTGCTTCTTCCCTTTCGTATAATTGTTAAATCCATAACAGAGGTGAGTTGCCTCTGCTAATGTTAGCTTTCTTTCTGCCATGTGTAGGTCCATATGATTTTGGTGGTGTTCTGACGAATAGTAACCGGGACATTATCAACGGGGATGCTATCCACAAGCGAAACCAATCGTACAAGGAGATGCACTGGTAAGTTCCA
This sequence comes from Aegotheles bennettii, assembly GCA_013398125.1. Classification (NCBI taxonomy): domain Eukaryota; kingdom Metazoa; phylum Chordata; class Aves; order Caprimulgiformes; family Aegothelidae; genus Aegotheles; species Aegotheles bennettii. The sequence continues at coordinate 72,774 of VZRW01007391.1, forward strand.
TGAGTGTGACAGATGCAAATTCAGAAAAAGTTGTTTTAATATAGAAAAATGCATCAAAGCCTCTTGAATTCAAACTCTTCAGTGCAGGACATCATAATGTAGAATGGCTTGAAGTTGAACAATTAGAAATGAACATGCAACTCTAACCGATGATTTAAACACACAAAAAGTATTGCTGTGGCTTAACATAAATTCTTTATTGCTGGAAAACTTCAAATTCATGGTGGATGACTTCTCAGGAAGATAAACATCTCTTGTTGGGAAAGAACTAAGAAGTAGTCCTGTAGCCCATATTATAGAGAACACCAAATTAGTTTTGCAGTTGCTCTCTGAGCATGAATCTGAGGACTAGGGCATGGGGAATCTACTTGCTTCTTTATCTGGACGTGGGCAGCTGTGTATCTGAGAAATCTGTGCACTCTCACAGCTTTGCAGCACTTCTAGTGCTCTATGAAGCGTCCCTTTCTCTTTCCAGTCTTCACCCTGGAGATCTCTACCCTTTCACAAGAAAGCCCCTGTTTATCATTGTGGACTCTTCAAACAGTGTCGCCTATAAGGTAAGGCTCTTGGAGGCAGCTACTTGTACAGTAGGATACAGTGTCAACCCCTAGTTAGCTTACACTTTTAACAGGCTATTTTTTTAAACAGTTTGTATTCAGTCTTTCTTTTCTTTTGAGGTTGTGCATGCTAGTCAGGATCTGATCCTATGAATAGGAACAAGAAGGAGAAGCACATGAACAGCCGCTCATTGGAAAGTAATAAATCCTCCTGGAGGGAAAAAAGGTTCAAGATTTCCAAGGTCTCTGGTGGGAGGTTTATTTTTGTTATATACCAAAGCCAAATCTTGGTGTGTGTGATGGGGGAGGGAGATAACTAATCTGCTTTTTTTTTTTCCAGTCATCCAACACTCCGTTGCTTTTAGCAACAGAAATGAGTCAAAGCCTTGAGCCTGATCTTATAAAACATGGGGTGTCTGTGTTTGAAAAGTATCTGAACCAAGGAAATAGCAAGACTCAAATTGGCATCCAGTGTTACCGTAGAGTGGTGCATGTGTGGACAGTGAATGTCCTTCCTAGGGTGCTGTGGGCTGACAGTAAAATTACTCCATGCCAAATCATCTTTGAGAATCTGTGGTTCGGGTAATACAGGAGCAGGCATTCTCAGTCTCAGTTGCCAGTTGCATCTGAATAGCATTACGACATTTATTTCATTCATGAATGGGATATTAAGAATGTGCTGTATCTGGGGAAAGTGCCACTTCCTTGCATCTTCCTTTTTATAGCTCCATTATGTGCAGAGAGGAGTGAACACTCACAGCTGCATTTCAGAGGAGGGACAGGGACGTCTAGTGGCCAGATGAACTTGTTCCTCCCTCAGTATCCACAGCCCGTCTCATTTGTTTTAAAGGCATTTGTTGGCCGATGGGAGGTACTAAATCAGTCACCAGTCTGATTCGGAACAGTTTGTGTTGAGCCAGGGCACTTTCACCTGACAGCCTTAATAACGATCTGGCCTCTCTGTAGGGTTTTGGCTTCTTGTATTGTGATGCATTTCAAAGGGCTTTATAAATATTTCTGCATTTAGCTTCACTAGATTTCAGTGAAAATCTGCTTTTTATTAAATTCCCTTTCCCATTTAAAGGGAGAGAAACACAATTAGAGTTATTTACTTATCTTTCTGAGAAAATGAGAATTTGGTAGGGATTTGTTTCCCTCTGCTCTTTGCTGACATTCATTCCAGTACAACAGGGGGGGTTGGTTTTGTTTCAGGGGAAAGAAACTGTGGCTTAGGTTTGGGGGTTTTTTTTTGTTTGTTTGGGGGTTTTTACCCCCTTCTCTAGTAGAGTTGCTGAAAGATGTCAAGTAGATCAGCTCTGTAAGAGAGATTAAGGGATTTTTGGCAATCCTTAATTCAGACATAGCTCTGGACATACCAAGGTCCTAATAACTGTCAAGTGTTTACAGTAGAATTCACTTTTTGTATTAAATTTACCTCTGATAACTGAATTTACTTTAGATTTTGTGAGCACACAACAAGCACAAACTGTAACCTTCATTTAATTTCTTGTTCTGCAGTGAACTGACCATCAGTAGTGTAGAATACCCCAGTGCTCCATCTGTTAAGCACACGGAGCAGCTGGTGTGAGGGGAGTCCAGCTCAGCCTGTACGTAAGGAGTATGGAAATGAGAGTTTTGGAAGTATTTCTGGACAGGATTATGGAAGTGGTTGTTAGGAGCTCTGACCCAGATCAGAATTGTGTGGGCACAATTGTGAGGAACCTAAAAACAGAATGAAGGTGGGGGGGGAGGAGCATGGACCCCTATTTAAAAAAAAATATATTGAGTGTTTGAGGACTCATATTTATCTTCACAATCTGTTGCCATTGAACCTAGGCAGATAGATGTGGGGTTTAGAGGTTTGGTTTGGTTTTCAGCTGGAGGTAGATGGCAGAGCTCTCATCTCAGTATTTTCTAGCCCTTGTAAATTCCTGTCTGCCCTTGCTCTGGGTGTATTTACATGCTTGGTTCCTTGTTGCCAGAAGACACTGCCAGTGCTGTCTTGTGCCTGTCCTCCGGGTGTGCAGGCTCGAGCAGTGGCACAAAGAGGTTCTGTGCAGTTGTGTGAGGAGTTGAAGTCAGCATATAGACTTCTTTACACATGGCTGCCCTGATCTCTCCTGATGGGACAGGACCTATCCTGACATTTGAATGTCACTGCTAGCAATACTGGCAGTAACAGCAACTGCTCACACATCTTTTTCTCCTGCATGCATTCTCATCCTCTCCCTCTCTCTGGAGGGCTTAAATGGTGATGACTGAAAGTAAGTCCTGCCAGGAAGCAGCTCGCAAGTTTGTCAAATCAGCGGCACTTGAACAGCTTCCTCCCTATATATTTAGCTGGAAGTGGAAGATAACTGCAAATCGAGCTTATCTACTTAAAACCATGATTTTTTTTAACACTTCCATTTAAATATAGAAGGCTGTGTTCTTGAAGGTTAGCACTGTATATGTGGATGATATAATACTTTAAAATCAATAGATTGCAGCTGTGGTTGTCTAAGATGATGGTCAAATGCAAAGTCTGAAAAAAAACAAGCTACAACAAAAGCTCTGGCCAGTGGGAATGTGAGGCCTTTGGTGATGTGGGATAAATACTCAGCTTAGGAAAGCTTACTTGTGAAGTGACTTCTTCTGGAGATGATGAGTAGTTCCTTTTTGGAAAGAGATGTATGTGAGACGAATCTTAAAAAGCAGCAACGCTTCTGTTGGAAAACTTGAGTACTGAAGTAAAGAAAAGAATCTATTTTGAAACACAAACGTATTTTACCCTTTTTGGAGTTGTCCAGGCACCGAAAAGTGGGGCATTCCTTACCCAGAGCTGCTCCCAACATCCAGGCTGCAGGACAGGTGTTTCTGGTGCACCTTGCGGTCCTCTGCTCCAGGCCATGGCTGTGACACACTCCTGTCCCTTGTTGCATGTCTGCCCACAGCGCTTTCCTGTGGACATCAGGAGTGGTGGTGGTGGTGAGGGAATCCTGGTGTTCACTTGGGCTGTGGGAGGCAGCTGTGTCTGGGCAAGAGCTGGGACAGGTACCTGGAAGCTTGATAGTCTTCTCCTCCTGGATCAGTAGTTGGGGTGTAGCAAGTGGCACGAGCAGCTGTCCTCCCAGGAGCCTGTTCTGTGCAAAACCGTGCAGTTTCTCCCCTTTGCAGGACTTACTGGCTGTGTTGGCTTAAGCTCTGCTGGGACAGAGTCCAAAGTGATCTCAGATACTGTCAGTGAGTAATACCTCTCCTGAGATACGAGTGACCCTTGGTTTTGCTTTCTAGCTCTAGGCAGTGTTTAATTGTGTTGTGGTTTCTACTGATGGGGTGTGTGGAAAGTCTGCTCTGCTCTCTGGGTGATACAAGACAGAATGCAACGTGTGAATCTGCTCGGGAACACCAAGCCTGCCTGTTACCTGAAGACATGTGCCCTGTCAGCGTGTGTTCAGTTCAGACTGGCAATGTCTGGGTGACTCCTCCTGGAGTTTCAAATGTTCCTGTACAGTACAGTTCTACTAATTCCTGGCTTGGCTGGCAGTTACTGTCTTCATGGTAACAGTCTTTGTTTCTTCATTACAGACCAGACCCTAGTACGTAGCATTACAAATCTCCCTTGGGCTCTCACTGCAATAGGAGGGGTTTAGGACTAGTCAGCACTCTGTTAGACATGGGAAATGGTTTATTTTGATTAGACTAGATTACTGTCTTTAGTATTTAGCAGACTTAGATTAAATTAATTCAGTGAAACTAATTTAATTGAAACACACTGCCTGGAAGGGAAAGTTCCATTTGAATTAGGCAGATGCCAGAAGGAATTAAAAAAATGTGCTTTTTGGTGATTCTACATAAGCAAATACTTCTGGTGGTGTGCACCTCACATTCGTAACCTGCCAGTTTTAAGAATATAATCTGCAGAAATGTGTGTTGCACTCATGTGCTCTGGGTGCATGGTTGGAGTGTGCGCTCTGATAGGATGCACACACAATTTACATTTTCTAGGGCTTTGCAAGCCTTCAGTTTGAAGAAAGCTGTTTTGGTGAGACATGTAGCAGCTGATGAGGTTGTGTAAATGAATTCTTTTTTTCTCGGTGTTTATTATTGCCAGTCAGTATAGACACCAGACAGACACCCAGGACTGTTACCAGGTAAATGTTGGTGAAACTGGACAAAGGCATCGTTTGAAGTTTCTGGATAAATTCTCATGCAACAGGACACTTAGGCAATATTTAAGGTGATGGTGGAAGACGTATGAAATGAGTATTGTAAAATGAGGGTTGAGTGTAGCAGATGTTAAGGTTAGGACATACTTGCTTTAAAGGAACTTACTTTAACACTTCTCCACTGGGCTCTTCTGTTGCATCAGGAGTAGTTTCTCCTGCTAGAAAGTAAAGAGGAAATAAATCACTTTGTTCAGTTGGGATTGAGGAAAGATGCCAATGGCTTTCCTTTCCATTGCAGAAAGTGATTTTTTTCAAACATATTATTACTGAAAGCTGTATTTTCATGCAATTAGTGTCTGCTGTCAGTAGCAGTGGAATGAGTCCTGTGCTGTGATGTATGAGTAAGTCAGCTTGTCAGCCTGACTGCCGGTGCTGAGCTGTGTGACAGGCAGTAGTGTTCTCTGTCAGTAATAGTTGTTGTACCCTTAACCTGCTGAATATTCAAAAGCAAGCAAAGTGACCATCAATACTTCAAAATTCTTATCTGTTACAGAATTTCACAAACTTATTTGGACAACCATTGGTGTGCTTGCTTTCTCCAACAGCATATCCCAAAGCATTGCAAGGTATGTGTGGTATTGCATTTCCTCAGCTTGGACCTCTATGTATCATGTTGAACTGCATGGAGTAACTGGGCTTTCAGATACCACAGTGCCCGTCAAAAGGCACCTGTGTAGACTTCGGGGGGATGTGCATAGGTTCAATTGCCTGGTTTTTTAATGGAATAAGAATGTCCATGTTTAATATTCCTCTTTAGGATCTATAGTCAGTATCTTCTATCGGTTGTTTCAGTTACGACTTTTGTGTTCAAGTTACGTGCTCAAAATGAGGACATAGGCCCTCCACAGTTCATGAGAAAATCTCATGTCTCTTGGTGTTAATGCACGTCTCCAGTAAGCCTTTACTGCTGGTCATTGCACCAGCTTGAGAACAGATCTGCCACGAGAGGAGAGAAGATGTAACTAACACAAAGGAGTAGCTCCTGTGTTAGAGAATTTAGTGGGTGAGCGACTTCATTCTGTGGCAGGGACAGCTTTTCTCTTTCATGTGCCAAATGTGTCTGTCTATTGATTTATTTTTTTTTAGATCAGTCTCAGCGGGGTAGCCTCTTCACACTCTTTCTGAACAATCCTTTAATGGCATTCCTATTTGTCTCTGGATTATCAAGCATGCGCAGAGGATTGTGGGAGAAATGTCAAGATTACCTTAGAAAAATCAACCGAGATATTGCCCAGCTGCTGACGCACTCCCGGTCCATAGGTATGTGCCTGAAGGGGCACGACTGAGCCTCAGTGTGCTACTGAACTGGATGCTGGTTTTTCTTGCTCAGCCTTTCCAAGGGACAGAACAGTAAATCGGGGGAATGCACAAGTATTCCTGGTGGTTTCCCCCAAGTCTCCTTTTTTTTTTTCCTCTTTTTTTTTTTTTTTAAATCCTTTCTAAACTGAGTTTTCTTTTCCTTCTCTACAGATCAGTCCTTTCTTCAGTTTTTTGGGGATGAATTTCTTCGCTTGCTTCTAACAAGATTTATCTTCTGTTCAGCTACTATGAGGATGCACAAAATTTTCCGGGTATGCAGGGATCTCTGTCCCTTTGGGAGAACAACAGTCCAGTGCATATAGAACTGCACTGCCTCGGGATGGAAGGGTCTTAGGGCTGAGCATATCACTGACTTCAGAAAGATAGCTGATGCTCGCATGCTTATGCCTACAGCTGGTGTTGAATCCCTGCCTTTGTATCTCTCCAAAGGCACAAAGCATTTGATTTTCAGGAGCATTATTCCCCTACATAAGTAGCAGACACACTCTAATTCATTTATGCCACTCTGAACAGCCTGGTCAGCTAGAAAGATTCCTCTTAATTCAAGATTATTATTTCTACACAACTAAAAAGGTATAGAACAAGAATATAAGAGGAGGTGGGGAGGAGTGGAGTGTTATTGCTGGACTGTATTTCGTATGAATGGATTTTAAAAGGTCTCTGAAGTGTAAATGAGTAAATTAAACAGGAGGATGGCATTTTCCCTCTGTTGGTTAATGCTATGCCAGCAGTGAAGTTTGCTTCTGGATTGACACCATTTTATGTACGTGAGTGTTGGCGTATAAACTGCCTGCTCTGTTTTAAACGTGACAGAAAAGAAGGGAAGTCAAAGCACAGGGAGGTACAGTATTTGTCTGGTCTAACTGCAGGCATCTAGCAGCTTTCCAAGCCTAAGCTGGCTACCTGGGCTTCTTTGGTGTCAGGGGAAAGAAGCAGGTCTTCTGTTGGTGGGGAAAGATTTGCCCCTGGAGCCTTAGAGATTTGTTCTAGGATGAGATGAGTCTCCCACTGGAGATGCCTGAGTGTCTGTAATTTCAAGAAAGGAGCTCCAGCCTAGTAGGTAAGTATATGTGAAGTCTTTTTGTCTTTTTTTGGTATAATTTTTTGCAAGGCTTCTGTGAACATAGTACTAACCTTCTTAATGAATGGGTATGTGTATTGCCACTACGATTGTCTCTGAGTCAATGGAAAGAAAGAACTGAAAATGCTAGAACACTTTCTGTGGCACACTAAACGGATTAGGATAGCTCTTAGGTGGAGCTGGCCTTTTGCAATCTTCTTCGTAAAGGCTGTAAAAATAAATGAATGTCTGATTCTTTGTTTTCACTGTCATCTAGCAGGAGACTCGAAATTATCCAGAAACTTATCCTCAGCTGCCGAGAGATGAAACGGTGGAGAACCCTCACCTCCAAAAGCACATTTTGGAGCTGGCTTCCATACTGGATGTTAGGAATGTTTTCCTGGAAAACACCCTCGATGACTATTGAAAGAAACTGTCTTACTGCAGAGGGGTTTCCCTGGCCACAGATTTTGAATGGTGCAGTTTTATAATGTGAAAATCATAAAAGGAAGTACTTGATTTTATTTTTAAATTTAGGACCATTATTTTAAAAAGTAATAACAGCTGTTAGTGTAGCTGTTCCATTCTGTATGGGGTCAATTTTATAAGCAGAAGTTTTCATGTCTTTTAAATGTTAAACTAAAGATTCACTAGAGGTTTATTTCTGGTCTTGTGGCTATCAGCCGCATTTCCAACAGCTGAGCCTAAGCATAGAAGTTTATTGGTTACCTTTAGCCCACGTTTGTGGAAATCCTTTATTTTTATACAATTTTAAAAAATTGGAAAGAAAACACAATAGAAAAACAATATTTTATCCCCAAAGAGTCTGGATTTGAAATGGTAAAGATGGAACCACACAGTGCAAACCAGCAATAGCAATAAAACAGAGTCCTTCATAACAAATATATTTTTTCAGTCTTAGGCAAGTAGGCAAAACTGTGGAGAATTAAGTTGCATTTGGAGCAGTGGGTTTGAAGTGAACTTGTAAAGATACTTAATGCTCACTATAAACTTGAGACAGCAATTTTATATATGAACTTTGTACTGCTGGCCAAGGACCGAATTCCCACTCTGCCTGCCCAGGCAGGTGGTGAGCAGGTTAACAAATTATGGAGCTGAGCAAGCTACCCCCCATCTCGCTGTAATTTGGGGCACCTTGCCATTTGTGTTGCTGCCACAGTGTTCCAGGAGGAGGGGGCATTCTTCATTTTGAGGTACTAGATAGAAATTCTTAGTTTGCAGCAGGTGTTATCCCTCCTTTCCACGTGTGGGTGGAATGTGTGGCTCCCACAGTGTTACCAGTCCCTGACAGGAGCTGAAAGAATGTCCCATATAGTGCTAAATACGAGTCCTTCCTATCACTCATCTATCTGACCCATCTGCGCTGGGTTCCTGTGCCCTGAGAGAGATGCTGGTGCTCCTCTTGCAGGTTAAACAAAGTGGGTGTTGCCATAAAGCCCTGTTAATGTCTGCATGCCCACCATTGCATCTCAGTCCTACCTTGGAACCAGTAAAACTGGGGGGCTGTAGTTCCATGTGCCAGCACTGCAGGCTGCCCCAGCCCGTAGTGCTCAGCCTGGGTCTGTTACAGAGCACGGTGGCCTTTGTAAGGGTGCGTGCTGGAGGAGGCTGTTCCGACTGCTGGGAAAAGTGCTGACTCAGCTGGACTGTCCTGCCTTCCCTGCAGAGCTGGTGGACCTCTTGCAGCTCCTGACAGTGAAGGTGTGAGCAAGGAAAAGGAAACAAAGATATTTTAAGCTACTAAATGAAAAAGTCCATTGTCACTGTTCCATGGGCTGCTAGAAGAGAAGTGGAAGGACAAATCTGATCAGTGCTTTGGTGCTGAACCCCAGCCATGCCTCTGTTTTTAGGTGAAAGAATGCAGAACTTGGTGACTGCCACAGTATCATGATAGGCTGTTTGCACTGCTGTCACAAGGTTTGGTCTAGGCAGCTGGAATAGTGAAAGGCAGCAGATCAGCACTGATGGACCCCATCCCGCTGAGGAGAGCACAGTATGGAACAGCAGGAATTGGTGGAGTGTAGCTGGGAAGTTTGCATGAAGGTTCTTTGTAGCTGGGCTGAAGCTTATGCCACCCATTCTTTAATTTCCCAAGTGTAAAAAATTCTGTGAATGCTCGTGTTTGTTCTAAGCAGTCTTGAAGCTGGTATATTGAGCCCCCCACCACTTGGTGCTGCTCTTCTTTGGACTATGGCAGGACTTCGTTACCTGGGATGTGGAGTTTGTTTTAACGAGTGTGTGTCTGTGTGTGTGCATGTGTATTCTAGGCGTTTGTGTGTATACGTACAATACGCATACATCTACTGGCTGGTGTAAATTGTAAATATGTATATATGTATAGGTACTTGTATATGTATTAAAAAGAATTAAACAGTACAATGTCTATATACAAAATTTGTATAGATGCACGTGCCATTTTGGGTGCATTCCACAAGGTGTTGCAGATCATTTGTAGTTGTAGTAAAGGTTATGGCTCTTCTGCCATTGTAATTTGCTGTTTCTAGGGACTTACACTTGGACTTTGAAGTAATTCATAACTGATTTCAGGTACAGGAGGCCTTAGCTGGGGAGTGAGTACTCCTGTATGTATTACAGTGGTAAGATTTGTGTGTTCTTAACTGTGAAGCTGATCTCCCTTTCCTTCTGGTAGGAGGTCCCTGGTTATTAAAACATGGCATTGTATGTTAGAAGCTAAAGATACTGAAAGCCTTTAATGCAGCAAATGAGAGATGGGCTCTCTGTTGCTCTGCCTGCTGTTCCTCCACCAACAGCATTCAGCTTGCATGAGAAAGGGAAATTTAATTCTTCCCAGCTCACTGCCTTCCAAACAAATGCTTTGCTTTTGCTTTAGCTTTTGATTTGAAGCTATTCTCGTTTTGGTTCTGTGTATCTGGAAAAGAGTGCTATTTCTCAGCCCAGGAGTGATGGTGATTCCACTGGTGTGGGCTGGTGAGCCTCTGTGGGACATTGCTTGGTAACTGTCTGGGAAAGCCTTGGCAGTCTCAGGCTTCATTTTAGCTGGGCTGAAGTGAGGAGTCCTTGGTTGTGATCTGAGGGGCTTCTAATCCACTTTGCAGCCCTAAGAGGTTCTGTTTGCTTGTTACCAAGGTAGATCTAATCAGAGGAGAAAGATACAACATAGGAGGAGAGTGTAAGGCCTTGGAAATCAGTTCAGAAGTTGAACTTCCAAGTCAAAAATGCATCCTTGAGGTCCCTCATTCTCTTCTTACTTGCTGGTCTTTGATTCAGAATTTTGCTGCTGGCAGGGATGTTAAAGATAAGGATTTCACTCCTGTTGTGTTGGTAGGAGTACAGAACTGTAAGCAACAGGCTGGTACCCTGTCTGCTCTAGCTGTAGATAGGATGAGTATCTGGGCCTGGATTTTGAGCCAGCCCCCTCCCTTTCCACCCAAAGGAACTGCATTCAAGATGAAAATGTGGATATTTTCCCCTCTGAGTAAAAGCTTGTCTTGTTTGAGCTTACTGAGTCATTCTAAACCTGTGCTGCTGTGTGCTCTGGTCATAGATACCTTCTCGATGTACGCTTGTATGTACTGAAGAAAAATCTGGTTTGTGTATCTAGCAGTCCTCACTGTGGAAGCAAAGCAAGGACTGAGTCATTTTTAAGTGAGAAGAGAACAAATCGTGCTCATCTCAGGCCTAATGCCTTCCCTCTTGTCTTGCACTCCCTTTCTCCTTAAATCCTTGTTGCTTATGTTAGCAGAGAGGACTTGCCCCCACCAGGCAATGCCAAATTACAGGGGAGAGGAGAACGTGACCTGGGCTGAGCATGTCCTCACTGCCCTACTTACTGCATGTGGGATGTTCAACCAAATCCTGCTGCCACGGGAGGCACCTCTGCTCTCCTGTGCAAGCTGCCTTTGGAACAGCCAGCTGGAGTTACTGCTCTCCCCTTTCCTTACTTCTCCTTTGGCTTCTCAAAATGACAGTGCAAGGGGGATGCAGGGTTAGGAGTCCTTAGTGCTCTGGTCTTTAATCACTCTGGTGATGTGATGTATCGTTTAGCTTCATGCACAAACTACATGGAGCACCAACTTCTGGGAGCTGGGCAAAGTGGACTTGCTCCCTGGAGTGCTCTCTTGAGGTTTGTTTGGATAGTTCATCAAGATAATATCACTGAGCCCAAGACTGTTCTCCAGAGAGGTGTGCAGAGAGGTTTTTTTAAGGATCGTAGGAAATAGACTGGGGGGACAGGAAATTAGGCTTCAAATAATCCAGAGCTACAGCTTCAGTAGCTCTGGTCAGGCTTCTCCTCTAAGGATGGGATGGAAGCGCCGCTCCAAGGTTCCTCCCTGGCTGTTGTGGGGCACCTCCCCTGCCTGCCACCTTCCTCTGCTGGAACTCCATGCTGTGCTTCCAGTCTGCTTCTTCCTGAAAGCTAAAAATCTTGGAATCTGTCTGAACAACACTTTTTTTGTCTTGAGGCTTCTTTTGTAAAAGCTCTATCTGTGTTAGATCCTTCAGTAACTGCTCTGACTGCAGGTCACTGACCATCTGTGGTGGCAGAGCCCTCCTTTAGACCAAATGCATTGCAAGTGCTCTGAAGAGCTGGATGTCCACAAACAGAGCAGGGGAGGAACACATCAGACACATTCTCTGCTCTGTATTTAGGACTGAGAGTAAGCTGTGCTTTTCTTGATCTCCAAACCACAACTCTGCCAAGACAGGAGGTTAGTGTGAGGTGTCTGAACGCAGCAGATCTTCTGGGGGATCAAGGGTGTTTCTGCATTCCTGTTGTCTCATTAACGTGCCAGCTGCCCAGATGCACACAGAGATGCTTTGCTTTCCTAAGATCCTGGTTTCGTTTGCATTGAGAGCAGACTTGGGTGCTCCTCGCTGGCCCCGGGGAGCCCTTGGGCAGTGCAGGTCCAGCAGATCCGGGGAGAGCAGCTCTTCCTTGGCACAAAGCTGGTGTGAGTGCCAACCACCGCTGCCATCTCCTTGCTTCTCCATGGGCAGGGGCTGTGCCCCGAGCAGCACGAGTTGCTCCTGCCCTGGCCAAGGCTCTGCGGGAGGGAGCTCGGTGGCAGCGGGGGCCCTGTGCTGGCAGCCAGCGGGGATCGGTGTTTGTTACCCGGGGAGATTTCCCAGTGCCGGGGGTTGGGGTGATCTCGTGCCCGTACACGGTGTTTCGGTAACGCGGGTATTTTACGTGAGATCTGGAGATGTGCAAGGGAACCCCTGGAGCGAAGGGGCTGTTGGCAGGGCCTGTGTGCATCGCCGGGGCCGTCACCCCGGGACCGCCCTGCGCCGGGAGCCGCCGGGCGCAAGGACCGGAGCGGAGACCGGGCCGGGAGCAGCACCGCCCCCCGCCGGACCGGGCCCGCAGCCTCGTGCAGTGGCTCTGGAGCGATCTCCGCGCTGTCCTTCCCGTGCCCCGGTGCTGCTGTGTACAAGCCGGGGCCGGCTCTGCCGTCCGCGCTCCCC
>VZRW01007391.1:85710-103790 GCA_013398125.1 Aegotheles bennettii
GCCGTTCAGGTGCCTGTGGCGGGGGAGGCACCGCCAGCGAGGGGACCGCGTGTCGTTCACCCGCAGGCGCTGCCGGGCTGTGAGCGCGTTACCGGCCCCGGGGTGCAGCGGAGCCGAGCGGATGAGGCACAGCGCTAAACCCCGGCGTCTGGGAGCAGCGCAGTGACCGCCCGGGGCTCGGCCCCGCCCGCGGCTCGGCCCCGCGATGTTCGCCAAGCTGAAGAAGAAGCTCGCCGAGGAGGCGGCCATCGCGCCCCGGCCGGGGGCGGCCCGGATCCCCCGCTCTGTCAGCAAGGAGTCCATCGCCTCCGCGGGGGCCGACTCCGGGGACGACTTCGTAAGTTACACCCGGCTTGGGGGGGTTTCCCTTACAGCGTCTGTTACAGCTCTGCAGGGGGAGCTGAGCAGGCACCGAGGTGTCACTGTGTGGCTTAGTGCACAAACGAGTCGTTAGCTGGAGTAAACTGAAGTACTGAAGAGGAAATACGTTATCCATAGTAGTTACTAGGAGGTTCATGTTCCCGTGTAAACATGAGTTACAAAGCTGTCTCAATACAGAACACTGCTAAGGAGACAAATAAAGCTGTAGCAGTGCTCAAGATGCCTGTTTGTAGTACTGATTCCTGGAGCAGTAGGGAAGCCAGCTAGATGCCAATTAGCTTTCATCCTCCTATGACCTGTGTTTGGCTCCTGGTGCTCTTCCCACATGACCGTGTTGTTTATGCAATGTGTATTCAGTTTTCCTGCACTGAGAGCTATCATGGTTCCTGCAGTGTCTGGTTTAAACTCTTTTTCCTTGCACACTGTTGTTTTAGCAGGCTGTGTGATTCCAGGAGCACGTGGGTTAATGCCCAGCTGTAGTTGTTCACCCACACTGTGTTCCGGGGCAAGCTGGCGTTGCAGTGCTGGCTGTTTAAGCCCTTGTTGTTCCTCTTCTTCAGCATTTTTCACACATTCTGCTGTGCTGGTACAACCTCCCCCTTCATGTGAGAAACTCAAGCGTTATTCCCGGGTGGGACAGTGTTTATTATCATAGTTAGTATATGGCAGGGTCACTTTTTCTGAATGCTGTAAGTATGTGAGTGCTGTTTCCCCACCCAGGCTTCTGATGGAAGCAGCTCCAGAGAGGATCTTTCATCCCAGTTGTTCAGAAGAAATGAACAAATAAGGAAACTGGAGGTCAAGCTGTCTGGTATGTGTCTTGATACGTATGAAACCCTGGTGCTTTAGGAAGTATTTTCCTTTGAACTTATGTGTTTTAATTTATTAAAAACACATGGGTTTAGGATATTTTTGAAAACTGATTTGTTACAACCCTGTTGACTGTCATCTAGGTGGCAGCCAGTATAACTGGTATTTTACAAAGGTGACTGGTGCTTTTCTGCTGATTTCACCACATATGTTTGTGATTCTTTGGAACAGCTGGGACAGTTTTCTGTCCCCATGCTTCAAACAGTGCCTTTCCACACTTATTTTACTTATTCTGTATATGTAATGGTTTGTTTCTCTTAGGAGCTTTCTGCTGTTGAGAGTAACACAGTGCTATCCTTAAAGAAGTGAACTTTGAAATGAAGAAAAAGCAGACAATTCAACGTAAAACAGTCTGGAGGCTTTTTTTCTTTCTGAGATAAAACCTTGTTCTGTAAAGCTGTAGTAGGGGCTCTGCTCTGACCCGGATTCCATCCCTGCTGTGTGGGTGGAGCAGAGAGTAGGCTAAGCCATGTTATGCTGCTGCTTCCCAGAGCTTGTAGAAGGCCTTGGAAAATAAGGAGACATTATAGCCAGCTTGGGATTATTTTAATTTATTCAGGAAACTTATCAGTTCAAGGAAATACAGGATTCAAAACTGGATTCACATTGCAATCTAAACGGGCAGTGTGTGCCTGTTTGCGTAAGGTGAACTGAACAGTGCTGGTTGGGGCTTAGCAGGAGAGAGGCTGTAGGCACCAAGAAACTCGTGCAGGCAGCCCAGTCAGTAAGCAAATCCTCCTTCCCATTGCACATAAACTTCTCCAAGGTAGGAATGTGTACACAGTGTTTGTGTATGTTTGGTTTTCCATATCTGCCTGCCCTGCCGGTTCTGCCCAGCAGGCACTGGCAGGGGGGGAGGGAGGGGGTGATAGCCAAGGGGGAGCAGCAGTCAGGGCTCAGCCTCAGGTGCTGTGTGGCTCGAGCAAGGATGCAGGCATGTGTGAGCTGTCCCATCCTCACATCCTCCAGTGGGAGACCTTTCCTAAGGTCTGTTCCTGGGGATAGTTGTTCCTTCTGTGGTACCGCCCCTCCTGTGTAACCAGCACACCCAGGACAGGTCCTGCTGTTTGTGCCAGCCCTTTACCCCACAGACTGTACAGAGTGATTTGCTTGTGTTCATTGTTATGGTCACCCAAGTTTTCCTTAGCAGGAATGATTTTCTGGTTGAGAAAATCATTGTCATTTTCCACTCATCCTTTTTTCTTTTTTTTTTCTTTTCTTTTTATCTTTTTTTTCCTAAAAATTTCCCCAATGTCTGCTCATTCCTGGTCTGTGCTCCCCCCTCCTCACACAAGATTATGCTGATCAGATCCGAAACTTGCAGAAGATAAAAGAGAAGCTTGAAAATGCGTTAGAAAAGCATCAGGATTGTACGTACTTTTCTTTTTCCATTTTGCTGGGGTTTTTTTGTTAAGTTGAAAACTGTTATGGTTGGAAGGAAATGGGTTTGAGGTACAGATGTTTTAATCGTTTCCTTGCAAACTGCACCTCTAGGTTGCCAACAATTAGACACAAGTTCTTGGCTTATTTACAGCATAAAAAGCAGCAGTAGTGTTGGCTGTTGAGTTGTTATTATACTGCTTTTGCTAAATTTGGGGCTAATGTGCAGGAGAAACTTCCTTGAAACCTACAGCTTTGTTATAATCCCGTGAGGAACAGTACTTCTGTTATTTCTGACATCTGTCCAGCCTGTAAGCAGTGTGAGGTCAGAAGTGACACAGTGTTAGTGCTGGAGTGTCAGAAATGGGCTAATTACTCGCAGAAGCAGCTTTTTATAGGTATGAATAACTTACAGAAGATTGAGAAGCAATTTTAAAGGATGAGTTTTTAATGAAGCTGGTGCTTCTCTGTTGATAGCCTCCATGAGGAAGTTTCAGGAGCAGAATGAAGCTCACCAGGCCAGTCGAGCCAAGATGGCTGAAGGAATGGCTTTGGCCTTAGAAAAAAAGGACCAGGTAACAGAGCTTGAACACCTCACCTTTGCCTGTCTGCGGAGATTGGAGTGTGTGGCCTTGATGGTTAAGCATGTGTCGCCATTAAAAAGAGCCCACAACAATTTCTAATGAGAGGTTAAGCTTGCCCTTGTTCTTGGTAAGATTTGATTGCAGTAGCCCTGCTGTCACTTTAATTTTACATGCGTAAAGCCGTGTGTTCAGGTAGGGTAAATGACTCCCCCTTTATATCTTTAAACACTAGCTGGTACTTTTCTTTTGCTGATTATTGTTTTATTCATTACCACAACTTAGTGTCTCTGTTAACAATACAGATTCTTCTTTTTGCTTTTAACCACAAGTGCTGTCCTGGAAAGTCTACAAATTGATTTTTGTATTTTTCCCCTCCTTTCTTGTTTAGGAGTGGATGGAAAAACTGGGTCAAGTTGAAAAGGTAATTAACCTTTGTATCCCAAATGGTTTAGCTAAACTCCCATTGACTTGGAACGAGCATACAGATATTCTTGGATTCCTTTTGTTTTTGTTGGTTTATCAGGGAAAAAAAATGCTTGAAATGCAGCTACAAGAAATGAGGGAGCAGAGTTTGAACTTTTTTCAAAAAAGAGATGAAATTGATGAACTGGAGGGCTTTCAACAGCAGGAAATTGCCAAAGTGAAGCACATGGTAAGTTTATTTTAATTTTTTTTAACTCTACTAAAATTTCCGTTAGAACACTGAGTTAGTGATAGCCCTGAATTATTTTTTTTAGCCTTAATGCTTGTATTGGTCTTGATCAGTGTCAAAATCCTAACAGTGGGTACATGCATACAGTATTATGTACTTTATTTCAAGAGTGACTTTTCTGGGAGTTGCTTATTATTCCATTTAATTGTGCTCATAATTTAATCAGAGACTATTTCAATGAGAAGACTGCCAGTATTACCAGGTCATCTGTATTGTCAAATATAATGTTCTAAAATTCAGCTTTTGAAAAAGGAAGAGTCTTTGAGCAAAACAGAGCAGGAACTAGAGGCGTGCACTCGAGAGCTAACCCACACTAAAGAGGAGCTTCAGGAAGCAAGCAGTGAGTCCTTGGGCCTAAAGAAAGACCTTCAGGAGCTGAGGCAGCGGTTCATGGAGCTGGAGGCACAGAGGTATGGATGTGGTGGTTCATGGGGAGCTGTGTTTGTTTATACTTCATGCCCAGTCCTGTCTTCTAGAACGAGATAATATATGTAGTGAGCTGACTGCATAACTGCTTCTGGTATGCTGACGGGGATGTAGATGCCAAGTTTGTTTCTTTTCAAGCCAACTGAAGCAGTACTTGTTCAAGATTTTGTAAGCTTGTTACGATATATTTTTTTGGTAGTTTGAATGCTTAACTGTCACTTTTGTACAATAAAGCAGTGGCTGGTTTTAGGGCAAGAAAATCTTGTTGATGTTGCCTAGTCCGTTTTCTTAAGAAGCAGAATTACGTGCTAAAGATTATTTTTCTGGAACAGTTATGTCACTTATTTTTTTATTCTCTTTCTGTGAAGAGATGAACTAATGACAACTGAGACAAATGCAGAAAATAAGATCACTGCTCTGGAATTAAGAGAACAGGAGCTACAAACTGTCATTCAGCAGCTTTCTGTAGACTTGCAAAATGTAAGTTTGAGTTAAGTGAGATTTGATTCAAAGAGCTCCTTGTCTGCAGAAGTTAGATTAGATATCAGTTACATGGTTTGGGAAATCTAAGTTTCAAAGCAAGTAATTTCTCAAAATTTTTAGGCTCGAGTTGCTGATTCTGGTTGTGAGAAGAGACTGGAAGTGTTACAGGTGGAGCATGAATCTCTGAAGGTGGAATATGAACACCACAAGCAAAAGGTTAAGTGTTTTCAGATGCATCTGCTGTTGGCTGTAGAGGTGTACACCTGGGTAATGCACTGTGGGTTTGAAATCTGGTGCCTAGAAAGTGTTTGAGGATCATACTGTCTTTTCAAATAGGACTTTTTCTAGTGGCACTTTTTAAAGTCAGACCATGGTGGATTAGCTGAACGCTTCACTACAAAAAAGATTGTGATTTCTTGTTCTCACAGGTGACTTTTGAACTTGCTGAGAGAAATAAACTCGCTGAACAGCTGCAGGAAAAAGTGTCATCCTTGGAACAGAAGCTAGAAAGAAACCTTTCAGGGGATGAACATGTGAAGGAGCTACTCAGGGAGGTAATAATATGTTTATAAATTGTTTAAAACTGCAATCTTAGTGAGGGTTTTGGGTTTTTTTAGGACATTGATTACTTATTATATACATTGATAGGATATATGATAGTGTGGTGCAGGCACATTTGTCCCCTCAGTGTCTGTGCTGGACAGAATTGTGTGGGTGACTACGCTGAGCAGATACTGCACAGATGTCTTTATTGGTCTTTCTGTATTGTCTGTTTAGGCAATGCATCTGACTGCTTAGAAGCAGAAGAGCAGCTTTTTAATATCCCCACAGGAGTAGAACAACTTGAGAGTTTCACTGGTTAATCCTTATAGAGAACAGCAACACCTTCCTTGTCCTTTGTCTACAGTTCCATTTTAGTTTGACATTACTAATGAAATATAAAGGAAAATCTTAATAAAAAAAGCCCTCATCTCTTTTTTCATCCTTGCTCTTGTTCTTGATCTCAATATAATCTTCAGAAAGCTACTCTTGAGCAGAAACTGGATGAAATCAGGCAGCAGGTACTGACAGACAGAACACATCATGCTGAGACTGTGAACCGACTGGAAATACAGGTGCAGTTCTTTGATTTTTGTTTGGTTTATTATCACTACAAATTCCCACTGTTTCCAGCCTCTTTTATGCCCTGTGCCTCCTCCCCTCAGTGCACTTGTGCTCTCAGCCAAAGGTGGGACTGCATGTTGCATTTAGTCTGGAAAGTTTAATTGGTCAATATCTCTGGTCATCTCCCCGCCTGCAGTGGTGGAGAAAGGCCTGGAGGTTAGGAAGTTAGAGATTTCATCCATATCTTCCCTATCCTAAGAAACAAATGGCTGAAGGGCAGGCATTGCTGGGTGGTAGTGGTGTGGGGAAAAAATTTTAAAAGTAGCATGCATCAAGTAGGCAGCCTCTCTAAACTATGTGGTTTTATGGTTTTAATGTTCACCTTTCCCAACTGGGTCATTCTACATTCTGTACATTTTTTCTAATAATGTAGATGCCAATGGATAGGGAATTTAATGAATGGTTATATTTTAGAATAAAGAACTGGAACAAAAACTACAGATTGCAACGGAAGCATTGGAAAAGAGCAAAGAAGCAGCTGCTGAGCAGGATCTGAAGATCCAGACGTTGGTGAGTGTGCTGCATGATGTTTCATTGATCCTTAGCAGATCAGTTCTCAGTATCTCCAGAGAGACTCATTTCTCTGTGTCTGTTTCATTACTCAAGTGTTCCCATGCTATTTGTCTCCTAAACTGGTGTCTGTGTATGAGTACTGGAATACTGTTGTTTCGGTTTGAGTATGTGTCTCATGGAATGGTGTCCACTTCTTGTCATAGCTTCAAATACTATTTTATTAACCTAGTGTTCTTTATTTCTCTTGAGCAAACTGATCTAGAGGATGAAAGAAGTAAGCTACAGCAACAGATTTTAAGTGAGAAGTCCCAGTATGATCAGAAAGTTACTGAGCTGGAGTCTCAAATCGCTGCTCTTAAAACAGCTTGGGAATTTGATAAAACAGCTGCTCAGCACAAGATTGTAAGTACAGATTCTGTTCAGTGGACCTTGAGAGTCTTCACAAAGTTATTTTAACACGGCTTGTTGTGGCCTTGCATGTTGTCTGAATGTTCTTGTTCAGCGCTCCTAGCATTACAGTAGAGGATCTCATACTTTGAGAAACTAAATCTGAACAAAGCATTTGGTATCTTTGTTTAAACAAAGCATTAGAATAATTGTACTTGGTATTTAAGTGATCTTTATTTCACAGAGCCAGTTGGAAAAGGAAAATGAAATTCTTAATGGAAGCAGAGAAGACTACGAGAGCTCTTTAAAAAATCAAGAGTCTGAATTGAACAAGCTAAAGGTAAGGGCTTAATTGGTTACTGATGTTGGCTGAATACAGAGCTGAGTTTGAGAAACAGTTAAGGGCAAATGAGAACAAGTTATGTTCTCAGTACCTGGAGTCACATTGCATTCAGTTGCATGTATTTACTGCTGTAAATGATCTTTGATACTCAGTAAAAATGCATTTGAGGAATACTGCAAGTGGCTGATTCTTTTCTGAAACAGAATGCTTGGATCTGCCTAAATCGGGCAGAAATAATGCATTCCTGTATTGTCAGGCATGAAGAACTTCTAAATCCCTTTAGCAATAATGAATACAGAATAGTTCAGCATCAAATTCCACTCATAGCATTCAAAACAAAAGTTGAAAACATAAGTTGGCCAAGTATTTACAGCTTATACACAGCTTCTGACTGATTTTAGATTGTTGAAAGTTGTTTTTTCTGTAGCTACTTTTGGATGCACAATTGGAATAACAAGCAGTTGTAGGAAAGAGCTGCTACTTTTTAATAGAGACTTCAAACTAAAAGATCTTTTAAAAATTGGATATGTTTAGCCTTTTACATCAGTCCTGTGTAGCTCTTACATGTGCAGACAGCAGCAATGCAGTAAAGCAGAACAGAAACTCATTTGGAAGCATAAATCACGGTGTGTTAGAGCACCCATAAATTCTAGTTGCTAATGGATTTGGGTATAATGATGAGAGACTGGCTTGGCTTTGGTTGTCTTGAGTAACCTCTGAATGACTTTTGATTTGCAGCATGAATTGAGCAGCAGAGAGACTGTCAGCGTGGAAATTGCTAAAGCATTGGAAGAAACACGAAAACAGAGAGAGGAATTACAGCAGCAGGTTGGTTAATACCAGCAGTCTGGAATACATTTGGGTGCTGCCCACCTTGCACAGACCAGACTAGATTTGGACTTAACTGTCATAGCAGTCAGGAACATTAATCAGTCCTGTCCTCAGCATGCAAGGCAGCACCCTTGAAACTTCTAATGAGGTCAGCATCATAGGGGTGATGCCTTCTGTGAGTCTCTGGGGAGATCAGATAGCCACGTTGTATTACCTGTGGCACTCATGCTGCACACTTCTCAAGGTGTTAGATTGCCCAGCACAGGGCTCAGGCAGCCCCTGCAAGCTGTAGGGACTAACTCTGTCACTGATACAAGAGTTCTCCTCCAGTCCTTCCCACATAAAAAATAAGTCTGAACCTCTGGGGTATATTGAAATCTTTCAGTGCCCTCTTCCTAGTTTTATATCTTCAATGACTTCTGTTTGTTTGTCTGCTTTGAAGGTTTCACATCTGGCTTCCTTGATAAAGGAAAAAGAGCAGCAGATTGATGAAAAATGTGACACACTTCTAAAACAGAAGGAAGAACTGAACCAACTCAGTCGAGGTTAGACCAAACTAGTCTACTGTATCCCAGACAGCCTTATCTAAGCGCAGCCTCTGGTTCTGGCCTTGCCTGTGTATAGGCTGTGATAATTCCAGACTTCTCTTCTGTATTTAATTTATTAGAATTTTCAAAATCATGTATCCTTCAGAAACAATTGGACAGTCTGCCCGCTGGGTCCTTAGAAACAAAACCACTTTATTTAATCAAGGTCTTATGGTGTATAAACATAAAATAACAAATCTTGTTGTACTTTTTGTAAATTACTGTTTTGTGCAAAACACATGAAATAAGCGATGCAGATCACAAACCTGGTACTTCATTGCACCACTTAAAAACTGCACTTGCTTGAAAAAAATGAAGGGCAGCCATCTACATTCAGTTCTTGACCCCTCCGTGTTTCTCTTGTGTGTTACCATTATTATTTAGAAGGGAAACAAACCTGCAGCCTCTCGCTGCACCATCCCATGGCTGAGCACATGTCGGTAGCTGTTTGTGCTCACAGCTCAGCCCCAGATGTCCCTGTGCAATCATGGCACAAGTCACACAGACTTTTGACAGAGGTCTTTTGGAGCAGTTTTAATTGATAGTTGTGTTGTTAAGTATTAAAGTGACCCTGACTTTCAGGCAGTTAGGCTGCTCCTTTGGAAAAACACACGTGTGAGCTTGGGTGGCTTAAATTCCATCATCTGTCTTTACGACAGAGCAAAGGAAAAGGTCAGGATTACTGCCACTTAACTTGCTTTGTTTAAAAAAACTAATTAGAAACTCCCATTTGATTCAGTAGAGTGATACTAAGCAGGTCTCTCCTTTCTCAGATCATGAAGCTGTCTTGCTGCAATTGCATCAGCTGCAGTCTGACATAGAAGCAAGTAACAGCCGAGCAGCAGAGAAAGAAGAAACGGCAAGAAAGGAAATTGATGAACTGAGACTGCAGATACAGGAGTGCCTGTTGGCCAGAGAAAATGAGAAAAATGTGAGTGCAGTTGCACTCTGTGACTGGTTTATGAAGACAAACCCTTATTTTATTTGACTCATAAAATGTCTTGAAAGAACCATTACGAAACCAGTGAGACAGAGACCCGAAAGCAATCAGCAGCCCAGTGAGAGATGTAGCCAGCTAGATTGCCACTAATGCACCTCCACCCCTCTCCCCCACAAACAACTAAAAAGAAGTCTAACTTTCTCCATGGGCAGTATTCACAGGCTGCAAATGTCATGTTATCTCTTCAATTCACTCTTTATAGGTTTCAGAACTAGAGGAATCGACGAGAGCTGTGAACAAGCATTTGCATTCTCCAGAAAACTGTGGGGTGGAACAGAATGGAGAGGTGGTGGCTGCAGACGTCATCCAGCTTCAGAAGGATAACAGAGAGCTGGAACAGCAAATTGCTGAGAAAAACAAGGTGAGCTGAAGCAGCAGAAACAGCTGTTAGTCTTTCTGCTTTTAATTAGGAAGCAGAATAATTGGTGCTGCCAATGCTGCAGCCTTAGAAGAACAGGCTTACCAGCATGGCAGATCAAATTTGAATCCAGTATTCTGTGAGTGATTTTTTTTTTCCTCTGGATTTTACAAGGGTCTAGCAATAGTGGATAAAAACTGCAGCCAGAATTGCAGGAATCCTTACCTGTTTTGGAGGAAAGATGTACCAAATGACACTGTTCACAGCTTTCCTGCAGAGCCCTTTTGTGTAAATTCAGTTCACTTCCACTGTGCTGACACGTGGAAGCCCAAGTATCCTGTCACATGCCTGCTGCTGTGTGCAGGTAGAAAGGCAAGACATGCAGGTTGCTTCTTCAGAGCTGTCAGCATTGTTTAGTCATCATTTCATTAATTACACTTGTCATAGGTTTTTCCAAAGATCCGTAGGTCAAAATGTGTCCTGACAGTGACTGCTGTGTTGACACTACCCTTTGCTGTGCTTACAGGTGATAAAGCAGCTACAGCAAAGAATGACAGAACTCAAGAAAACTCTCCAGAAAGAGCTGGTAAGGATTATGGTTTCTCAGTCTCTTACGCTGGTGCTTACTGACCATTACTTGGACACAAATCCCTCTGTGTTAGCTATCTCAGACCCAGATCCTCTCCCAGTTTCAAGCTAGCAGAGTCTACAATGTACTTCTCTTTCCTTTTTTAGAAAATAAGGCCTGACAGTGAGGTACCTGAAGTACGTGAAAAAGCAAATTCTGAAGTGCCTAATGCTTCTGTGACTGTCACAAACAACGCTGATTTAAATGACTCAAGGGAGATAAACTTTGAATACCTTAAACATGTTGTACTAAAATTCATGTCCTGCCGGGAATCTGAGGTAAAGATGTGCACTTACCTTCTCTTTCTAAGTCTGTCTTTCTCTAGAAACTCCACCTCTTACCTGCCAAGGACACTTCTATACCAGTTCCAGACTTTTATGCTTAAAAAGTTGTTACTGATTCAGCACAGTGAAGCAAACAGTGGTATGTGTGGAAGCAGAGATTATTGTGAACTAAATGAAAGGGGAATGTGAATTTTTAAGGTAGTTATGTCTGGGAGTTAAAGATCTGAAGCTACAAGACCTGTCCTCTGCACTACTTTAAAAAGCATACAGAGTATGTCATTAGAGTGGTTGTACATTTAAGAAAGATAGAAGAGATAGCCAAGAAAAAGACACAAACCACTTGCTGTTGGTCTGTGGGAGGTAACTCCTTGTGCGTTTGGAGCTCCTGGACATTCTCCACATGGTGTCAAAACAGGTTAAACAGTTGTGCCAACAATGTACTTTGCTTAATTGCAAGTCAGTGGCTAAGATCAAGAAATAGTTGTGCAGCTCTGTGGTATCCTGAGTCCCTGACTCCTTTATTAACTCTGTCTTGTGCGTCCTGTTTAGAATATTAGTCCTGTAGAGTTAATATCAGTGTGCATTTAGAACAGCCTGATTCCTTCCTGCCTACACGCTGGTCTGATCAACTTTTCAAAGCTTAAAAAAAACAGGATGCCACAGGAACCAAGCTTCTCTGTTCTAACCCTTGTAGTCAGAATGGAGGGCTCCCCACTTGTCTTCTTTCCTCAAAGTATGCAAAACAATGCTGGAGAGCAGAAAGCCAGGAAACACAAAAAGAAGAAATAAGGTACAGACCACCCTAGACTGTTGGAACTGGGGATAATGGAAGGCTGCTGGTCTGCCCTTTGCAGCTGTGACTGAAAAGTCTGTAAGCAGAGCTACAGAAAAACTGGGCTGCACCATAGCCAGAATGGAGAGCCCGAGAGCATCACAAGCAACAAAATACTGTGGTTTCTTTCAGGCATTCCATCTAATTAAAGCTGTATCGGTGTTACTGAATTTTTCACAAGAGGAAGAAAACATGCTCAAAGAAACCTTGGAGTACAAGGTAAGGGTTCTTCCTGTGCCACTCGTAGGCTCTTAATGGGACTCCCAGCAGGCGGAATGAAAGTTCTTGGGTGCTGGGAGATCATGAAAAGTGTCTTTTCCAAATGATAAATGTAATTTATTGTTAAAATGTTAGCTGTTTACATACATACATGTCAGAGATTGTCCATTTCAGTGAGGGAAATAGCAGCTTTCCAGTGCTTCAGAGGAGTGATGGCACAGTTGTGCCCGGCAGATGCAGTCCGTGGAGGGAAGCCAGGAGCACCTGGCTGGAGTACAGTCAGATGTTTAAAAGCAGGAAGCTGAGTTCTGGGTTTGTTGGTTTGACACTGGGCTTAGACACCTAGATCTGTCAATTTTTAATGATTTTAAAGGAATATATGTAAGTGTAATGCTGAGACATCTTCACTTGTGGAAAATGGATGCTGTTTCTTCCAGATTTGATTGTGTGAAACTATCTTCACTTCAGTCTGAAGTCTGCAGTGTTCTGTTTTATAAATTCTTTCCATTGAGTGGTGGGGAGATGCCTATGCACCATATTCTTTCTTTTTCAAATCTGCAGCTTCTTAAAAGTGTGAACCTAGCATAACATGTATTGTGCTTTCCTGTCCTAGATGTCATGGTTTGGGTCAAAGCCATCTCCTAAAGGCAGTATCCGGCCGTCTATCTCAAGCCCAAGGACATTGTGGCCTTAAGGGAACCTGAAAATGGGCAGTCAGCATCTAGCCACTTTTTTCTATGAAAAGAACGCTGAACACACTGGTTCAGGTGTGTCTTAATCACTGTCATTGCAGTATTTTGTACAAGAACTTTTGACACTGTTTACAAAACATACTGTGCAAGGAGAAATTTTCACTACGAACTGAAACACCTCTTCTGGGTTGGATTGGGGACCATTGTCTCGATGGTCTCTTGATGGAAGTCAGCTCCTTGTGCTCATCGGTCTTGTTTTCTTGGCACCAAAGGGTCCTGTTAACCTCACTAATAGCAGTGCTGGCAGTGCAAGCTTCTAACACGTGTGTCTGTTACGGTGGTGATCCCATCTTCTGTGGTGGAGTGCTAAAGCTGGGTAACTCCAGGCACAGCAAAGCTTCCTTGTTTCACTGGGGAAAGCTAGTGATGGAAAAAAGATGTTGGCAGTACTGCATTGAGTTTCTGACAGTTTGAAAAGCCTTTCGAAGAACAGGAGCAGGAGCTTTAACCAAAAAAGAAATCTGCCTTGCCTTGTTATACTGACATAACTAATAGTTCACATTTTTTTCATATCACTGTGTAATTTAAGGTGCATATATCCTGGCCTGCAGTCCTCAAGGCTGCATGTTGATGATGATTATTTAATTTGAGAGCACAACTTTAGAGTTGTCTGATTTTACTTTTCTTAAAGAAAAATAATATTTAAAATGGTCTTAATTATAGTACCTAATACTCAGTCGCCTTTAAAACTAATCTATTAGCCTGTACCATAGGTCGTTAGCATTGGGAAGAAGGGGTAGTAAATAATTTTAAACTTTTAAAGCTGAATTCCAGGTATTGTAAATGCACACTGAGAATACATTTTATTTAAAAAACCCAGTAATCTATTGACAAAGGGTGAAGAATATTGGTACTGAACACTTTGATTTTTTTTTTTCTTCCAAGTCTGCTAGCAACAGATCTTCATAACCAGTACCTGCCTCTTGGGTTGTGGTTTTCAGTGCTTCAAATCTGATGCTTAAGAACTGCTATGAACGCATGGTGGGCTGTTAACTACGTGGCAAAAGAAACGCTGCTAGTGAGGTTTTTGGTTTTGAGGGCAAAATTCAACTCTGCATCAATAAATCTTGGCTCCAGCAGCTTCCTTTGCTTCCCCCTTGAGAAAAGGGGACCGAGGTGGCACTTGCCTCAGAGTGGAAGCACAATTTTGCCCATAGTTACTAACACCACTGTGAAATCTCGATGAGAATGGGAAACAGCAGCAAGCCTGGCTTCTTAAAAATGGGACATACTTTTTAAAACCTACATACGTATGGAATTTGCTGAGCAGGCTGCAATTATGGTAATTCTCTTACAATTAGGTGTGTATTACTAACAATACTTTTATTAAATATATTCAAGAAAATTCAACCTGTCCTCTAGTGGGGACAGAGTCACTGTTCAGGTTTTAACTTTGCTGACAGGGCCCTGCAGGACCGTGGTGGTGGCAGTCGAGATGTAGTGTTAGAGTTACAGGACGTGAGCTGCTCCCTGCTCCCCCCGCACACTGGGGGAAGGATAGAAGTCTCCTTCCAGGTGAGCTCAGTTATCAGAGAGGTGAACGTGCTGCAGACCTGCTGGTGTTCACCAGCCACCTCCCAGACACCTCCCAGACACAGGTACTCACAGTAGCTGTCGCCTTGGCACAGGTGACACCCCTCCGTTCAGAGCTGGGTTGTGTTTATTTGAAGTTAAGAAGACCAACAGGATCTTTTTTAGTACACTAAAGCTTGTCCAAACAGAGTCTTTAGTAACCTGATCCATGGCACTTAATGATAGCATAAAGAAGTTCAGGGGAGGAGTACAACTGCTCCAATATGAAAACAGACAATCAAAAAGTAGATTTGTGTAAGTTGTTTCTGTACTAAAGCAAAGCAGGAGAAGGAAAAGCCTGTTGGTTCTGGCAAGATTTTATTCTCTAAGGTTTAGACTGCTTTAGACTGTCCCTTTGCCCTGGCCTATTTCTGTGGGACCTGAGACCAGGAGACGGGATTCCCTCCACTCACGCTGATGCCTGCTGAACAACTAATTGGTTTATGTTGATCCTGACTTGGAAGGTTACTGCTGAACAGTAAGAAAAGCAGTACAGGCAGCCTGGAATAGAGAGTGACATCATCTTAGATTCTATATTCACTAACACAACTTTGGTTTCAGATCCCAAAGCTCATACAGCATCATCTCACTGCAAACTAATTCTTAAGTGTTGAGTTTTCTTTTGCTATCAGAGAAGAACGGTGTGTATACATGTATTAAAAAGCTAATGCACTTTCCCTTGTATCAAAGCAGTGGTATACATCATCCTTTCTATGGCCATTGGATTTCTTTCCTTCTATGCTGTAAATATGGATTGTATTATGAAACACTATGAAATCTGTGGTGCAATACATTTTGGATCAAAACCCTAATCTTGATTTCTTTCTCTTCATAGTTGTGGTTATCTCCACTGGGGTGCTATGGCTATTTAAAATCGAGCCTGAACCAAACCCCAGGCTCAGAAGGGCTGTGTCAGCCATGTAATTAAGGCCTCTGTCTCACAGGGAATTACACCAGGAATGAGGCAGAGTGCTTCTGCCTCCTAAAAATCATCTCATCAGGCACAGCTACTGCTGCACTTTCAGCAGCTGCTAAAACCACAGCCTGACTGGAGCAGGGATCCCTGAGCAGATTGACTTCCCAGAGCATGCCTGTTGGTGCCAAGGGGCAGGCTCCTCCCTGGCAGCCACCACCAGCCGAGCAGAGGGGTGCTGCACAGCCCCAGCACTCTGGCCAAGGGTGCTGCAGCAGAGGTGGAGACAGCAGTGGCTTGGATAGTTGTGTCCCTGTGTCTTGACAAGCCGAGGATAAGGCACCCCTGTGTACTGACAAAGGAAGCAGCTCGTTGTGCCATGTGCGAGTCCTTCAGAAGGTGAGGAGGCACCAATACATAAATAGTTTCTGAAGTTTATTGACTTCCTAGGATGGACAGAATATAGAAATCAAAGCCTGGGTGGTGATGTGTTACATTCACTGCATTTTAGAAGCCTTGGTGGGAACAGCTGGGCTCTGTCTCATGCCCTGCAGCCAACACTGCTGAATTAGAGGACAAGTTCCATAAATAGGTGGAGTTTAGAGCATCCATGCAAAGGTGGAGACTCAGCTGAGAACTGAGCTTGTGCTGGCCTGCTTTTGAACAAGTGTCAGACTTGCAATTTAGCAAAAAAGAAATTACTTAATTCATGTGATCCAAGAACTTTATTTATGCAGCAGGCACTTTACACTGAAACCAGCCCACAGTCCAGCTCATCCTTCGCCCGCACGCCTACCACCACCCTTCCCATTAACACTTCTCCGCCCAGCAGCCCTCAGGATCTTGCATCAGCCAAGGACACAGCTACCTCTTAAATAAGCAGTGCACAGGATCTTGTACCACCACACCTCGATAAAGCAGCATCTGAAAATACCTGTTCAGGTACAGGAGGCAGGAGTGTGCCTTCTCTCTGCCTTTTAGAGAAGGGATCAGGAGAACGTCTCGGCTCCTGTGTGTGATAGTTGGAATATGCAGGAATACCTTTACTCTTCCCCCACCTTTAAGGTTAAAAGCATTCCAAGAGGAGGTTTCCATGGTATGTCAGTAGATTGCAATCTCTAATAAGGATGGACCAGTGTCATTTCAGCCACTTCCTTCTTCTGAGTCCAGAACTGATCGCTGTCGGGGTTCACAGTCTGTTAAACAGTCTTTCTTGCTGTAAGAACTCTGACTATGGACCCTAGGCCACCTACTGCTAACGCCTGTGGGAGGGGAAGAGGAGAGAGGTTACACAGAGCCACTGTGTCACACCAAAAGGCATCCTAAAGATCAAACGAGGTGCTTTACGTGTGCTGACATGCCCCGAGCACCCCCACCTTTCCGTTCAGGGCGGTGTTGTGTAACGCTGCACACCGGGAGCACCCACCCACGGGGACCTGGAGACAGCTCCAGAGGGAACAGCAACAGGAAAGAAAAAGAAAAAACCCTCAAGAAGACACAGGGTCCCTGCTGTCCTGAGAGATTCCCTCCTCTCCCCGGCAAGGCTCTGCAGAGCCAGTGACACTGCTGGCAGCTGGAGAGGCTGCACAAGTTCTGCCTTTACGTGCACGCAGCATCCCCAGGGATCATCTGTCCAGGACAGCACTGCCTGGGACACTCAGATTCCTGCCTGGGGTCAGCAGCACCGAGAGCTGCTCCAGGCACCTCCCCAGTCCCAGAGGGAATGCTCAGCCATCGGTGGATGAGCACCCCACCCTCCCAACGGGCTGTGCACTGGAATGCAGATACGGATCCCAGTAGAATCTTTCTGGAGATCCCAAAAGCCTCCCCTGCACAGACCAGGGGTTTGCTCAGTGCTGTTCCCCAGCTGTGACACACACACTGCTCCCAGCACAGCCAGACCCGAGCCTGCCTGAGCACCTCGCGGCTGAACACTGCTGCACCTCCACCCACCCACCCCTCCCAGGGCTTCCTGCTCGAGGAGGCCACCACACCCACGAGACACAGAGGGTGTGATGGTTCCTGCCCTCGGTGCCACCGTGCCACGTCCCACCTTGTCCCGTGTGTCAGCAAGTGCTGGCACAGGCAGACGCTTCCCGGGCCCGAGCTCCAAGAGCCCGAAGGCAGCAGGAGCCAGCACTGCTCAGGCTGAGCCCCAGCACCGCCTGCTCCTGTGAGCAGGGACAGGGAGCACCGGGCACACGCACCTTCTCATGCCACTGGAGCAATATCGCACTGCTGTTCTCTGTCGGCTTCTCAAATCCTTTATAAATGTATTTCATTAACAAGTCAACGCCGTTCCTGTCCAAGGAGTTCACCGCCTGTTCTATTTCACTGCTTTTGAAGGACGTGAGGACTCTCAGCATGGTCCCCTGGGCCTGCTCCTGCGGGGCAAGGCAAGAGCGTGAGCGCCAGCGGGGCCGGGAGGTTCCGTCACCGGCCCGGGGAGCAGCGCGGGGAACCCCGGGGCTCGCTGAGGGCCCCCCGGGGCTCGGGCCCTGCCCGCCCCGTTACCTTGGCGGCCTGGCTCTTGGCGTGCAGCGGCGAGCTCCTCAGCGCGGTGTGGAAGGCCCTGAGCGCCTCCCCTGTGCGGCCGCGTCAAGGACTCAAACGGCTCCCCGAGCCCGGTCCCGCCCCCGCCCGGGCCGCCAAAGGATATTGCCTGAGCAGCGCCTCCACCTCGGGGCTGGCGTCGGGCTCGGCCGCCGCCGCCTCCTCGGGCTCCTCCACGAACCGGTTCTCGTCGTACTGATCGATGTCGAGGCGGCGGAAGCGGGAGGAGAGCGTGCTCCGCGCCATGCCGGGCCGCGCGACCGGAACCGGAACCGCCCCGGAACCGGAACTACCGCCACCGCCCCGCC
>VZRW01007391.1:115074-225074 GCA_013398125.1 Aegotheles bennettii
AGCCGGGGCGCTGGCCGGGTAGGAGCGCGGTCGGACCCCCCCACACCTCCCCCCCTTCCGCCCGGCTCCCCCCCGCGCTGCCGGGAGGAGCAGGAGCGGGCAGCGGGAGGCAGGCGAGGCCGGGACGGCTCGGGGCCTGGCCGAAAGCCCTTTGGTGTCTCAGGGAAGCGAGGGGAAGGCAGCGCGGGCACCGAGCGGCGGGGAGGTGGGTAGGTGGGCTGCGCTGATCGATCGTGCTGAGGTTTGCTCAGAGCCGTGTTCGGGGCGCTGCGGGGCAGGGCCGGTGCCCTGGCAGCGAGCAAAGTTGGCCCCAAGATTCCCTCGAGTGTTTTGTCTGTGCCTTTCTCCTCCGTCAGCCGCCTCCAGGCAGAGCCGGCCCCACTGCCATGTTAGTGCCGGGGACCGGCGGCTCTGGAGGTTTGCGGAGGTACTGGAGCAGTTGAAGCACTTGGCGGCTTTGGGCCCTCTGCCCGCCCCGTGGCACTGGCAGCCGGGCACTGTCGAAGCGGCGCCAGCGTCTCCTTTATGGCTTTCACGTTATGCAGGTTTAAAACTTGTAACTTGACAAGGATCGTGACTTCCTTTTTCCTGACTCACAGCCCCTTAAGGGGGAAAAGCCTCACCAAGCAAGTATCTGCCTGTTTTCTTGCAAAGTCACGATACTGTGCTCTGGAGGAAGAGCTGTTGGATCGAGCTCTCAGCCCCAGCCTGTGACACTACCACTGCTAGGCAGAGTGCTGGTTTGGTGAACAATGCAGTTGGCTCGCAGGTGAAAGCTGCAGTTTGCAGATGATGGAGGGGGGAATGGCACAGGGAGCACAGAATCCGAAATGCTGTGAGCTGCTGGAGAAGCAGCAGGATGGTGGGCTTGGGAAACGGACTTCTAAAGTGCTGCTGCTGTGGAGGGGTCCAAAATACTGAAGATGCTCCACATGAAGGTTTTGGTGTGAGGTTTGCCAGGTCCTGCAGAAGATAACTCTGTCCTTAGGAGCAGTCACCCTTCGTGGTGCCCCGCAGATGGGATGTCTCATGATGAGGAAGGGAGATGGTTAGAGAGAAGGGGCTGGGTACAGGTTGGGTTTGGCAGTTTGAGCAGTGTAGAGTTCTGCACTTCTGACTCAAAGTTTGTTAGTACAAGTCCTTACCTAGGGAGAACTCTTTCCAGCATCACAAGCAATGGGAGTAGATTTTAGCATGGTTATGTGCTTCTGTTGGTTTTCTGCAGCACAGTAACACCGTAATAGATAATTTAGTAGCCAACGATCCTGGGCATTACTGATAAGGGCTGTTAAGGGCTGTGAGGAACAAGGTGCTCATTGCACACAAATCTTACTGGGTAGGCAGTCGGTTCAGTGCTTGTTGCAGAGCGGCCGCTGGGCAGAAACAAACTCGAGGTATGAGTTTCCTATTAATTATTGATTAGCTAGTTGAACTGTAGCAAATTGAAATACATTTTGCATGTTTTGAGACGGTGGGTATTGTAACGTGAGAGTTCAGCAGGTAACTGAAGTCATGGTGAGCTCAGGCCCACTGAAAAGTGGAGTTTTAGCTCAACTTTGGGGTACAGGCTGTCAACTTACATAAAGAAATAAGGCTTGTTATTTATTATGATAAGTATTAATGAAGAAAGAAGTGCTTCATCTGGGGTGGTTTGTCTTGGAAGCTATTCAAGCTTGCTTAGGAATTATTTTTCAGTAAGATGATGATTTCAGTTTGGCCTTGCCCTGCCCTGCCTATGTTAGATCTGCCCAGACTTGCTTTGGAAGTTGAGTCTTGCGTAGCAAGAGTCAGGAGGAGCAAATAACCCTGGGCAGGAAACACTGGAGCAGGAAGAAGAATCTGGTGTCCTGGCAGTATTTACTACTTTGCTTAATCTCTTCTCTGTCAACTGGATTGCAGAAATACTCAGGAGATGCTGCTTGTATGCCACAGCACAAAACCATGGCCTTTGCAAGTTGGAGTTCAGTACCTAAGGATGAAATCCAGTGTTTTCCAGGACATTGGAACGTAGGAAGCAATCTGTGTCCTGTGTTCATCAAAGGTGTGGATTGCCTTGGACCTGGACAAACTGTCAGGCTGACAGCAGGGCAAAACGTCTCAGATGCTGTCGGGTCATGGAGACTTTGCTGTTGGTACGGTGAAGCATCATGAAGTGAAATTGTTTGTTGTGCTAAGCTGCTCTCACCACCTCACAGCTTTGAGTAGGGTACTAAGCAGTCTGGAAATAACCAACAAAGGACTGAAATGTTTTCATACCAAAATGAAATTGCCAGGGTTGAAAAATAATTTGCACGTATCAGGAGCGGTTTGGTCTCTGATGTTTCCTCAGCCACAGCAGACTGCTGCATATCTGAATTTCCTGACTGTCTCCCTTGTACAGTTATGTACATGGTAGCCATGAGCCAGGTGATGGGGTAATAATGGGCACCTTTTTGTTAGGAGAAACTGATAAGGTAATGTGGCAAACGAGGTTCTGGAATTGGCAGCGGTGGAAGCCTCCGCCACTGGCTCTGCTTGGGCGCTGCCTTCAGTGCTGTGTTACCAAATAGGTAACTGCAGCTGATTGCTCCTAGGGCTCTTGTCCCAAGTGCTGGTGTGGAGTGAGTGTTGTGGAGCCTGGGAAGGTCAGAGAATGCAGTGGTTGTCTTTTCACACTGGTCATAAAGGGCAGTGGTTTCTGGCGGGGATCAGTGTCTGCCATGTAGGTGGTGGTGGTACCATAGTTGCTCCTTTCCAGACAGGCTGCCTCAGTCATACCAGGATCTGAAGGAGCAATAGTGTGTGCATCTTGCTCAACCAGGCTTTTGGGGTTTTCTTCAGTATGTTGCAAGTTGTTGTTGTAGCCTCTCTGAAGCCTGCTGAGCTACAGTGTGCATTAAACTGCCCACGTTACATCTCTTGTGCTCTTAAGTGTCTGCCAGAAGCTGCAGGTGAGGACAAAGCTGTTTGCACTCTTGTTTGCTGTTCTTGTGTGAATTGAGAGTAACTCTGTCTCAAGAACTGGTAAATGGGGGGCTGGAGGCATTCCTCTTCAAGGGGGGCATTGCAGTGGCAGTCACTGGCGATCAGACTGGTTTAACTTTGTGGGGGATCATAAAGAGAGGGAAGATGCTGATCCCTTTTCTCGTACACAGGGTAGGAACTGCTGCTGTGTGGTGGCTGCCTGCAGAGCCCCGGGGGAATCTGGTGGGTTGTCTCAGTTCTTGACAAAGCAGTGGGGCTCACCAGCCTGCTGTGGGTCGGTTCCAAATCAATTCTCCTCCTGCTTTCCTTGTTTCTGGTGTTCTACAGCAGAGGTGGGTGAGAGACACATGGGTGGTGGCCAACTGATAGGGTGTCATGGGACCAGTATATTCAGAAGTGCTGGTGCAGGGAGCAGTGGTCTTCGGAGCCTTGTTTTGTTTTGGGCCTGAAGTTCATGGGGGCAGTTAGTTTAAAAGGAAAAGCTGAACCTCAGCCAGTGCTGGGGGTCTCTTTTTGAGTCTGTAATGCTCAATCATGAGGAGGTGCCCAAATCATTTCTGTTGGTGATAACTTCACTTTCTGAGTACACACAAGGCCCGTGTGGTCTTTTTCTTTTCAGGTGGCATCACCAGTGGCACAGCATGGCTCTGCAGTCTGACCTGTTCTGATGTTTTGTCTATCAGGACTCTGGGCTGTGGGGGTGTCTCATTTGCTTTCTGAGTATTAACTTTGTTTTTCCTTTTTTTATTGTCCGTAGCTCCACAAAAGGTTACCAGCAATTTAACTGCTGTTTTGGTGATCATAACTGACCAGAAAAAGTATATTGTCTCCAGGCCACCTTTGTCTCTTCTGCTGGGTGGGCTTTTGGAGTTGGCTCCCACCCAGGGACCGGGGGGGAGAGAACAGTCTCTCCTCAGAGCTGAAAGCTGTCGAGAGCTCAGCCCATCCCTCATGCTGAGAACATCGCTATTAAAAACAAAAACCAACCAAAACCCACTGACTGAGACAGAGCAATAACTTTACTTGTAAGTTCAAGAGACACCTCAAAGCTCGTCAGTCGCCTTGTCTGCTGTTAAATGTGTTTGTAACGAGTGGCACAAAAATAGAAGCTTGTTTGGAAATTTGGCAAGGCAGAGGAACGCGGGCGAGGTCAGCAGGAGCTTCACAGGGGTGCCCTGGGGGGGTCCCCTGTCCTTCCCAAAACTTCCTTCCAGGCAGGAGAGCTGGGGCTGACTTTCTGAGCAGCCTGTGGGCAGGCCCCTTAAAACAGCAAAGGTGGCTGTCCCGGTGTGATGGGCTGTGAGAACTCAGTGCAGCCTCACAGCAGGAAGCACCTGAGGAGACAGGAGGTGGTTCTGTGGATCTCACATATGTACATTTTTATGCATGCAGCTTCTCTGTCCTGGCTGACATCAGTAGCTGGTAGCCTAATAAATCGTTCTGCTGGGTTTGCAGCCAGGATCAACTTCAATGCTGCTCCTTTTTTTTTTTTTTTTGTGAGCCCTAAAATTCTGGGACTAAAAATAAATTTGCTGCAAGAGGTGGTTATTTGTTTCTCAGAGCTTTGGCAGTAATGTCAGTGTTGCTTTTTCTAATCATTGCTCTGAGGCTGTCCTAGTTAAAAACATCTAAACGATTGTGTCCTTGAAGTTCCTGGTTTTATCTCCTCTTCGTATGCAGGAGCTGTAACCACTGGTTGGAGTTGCTGGGATCTTTTTGTTTGGGTTTGTTTTGGTTTTATTTGTTTTTTGGTTTTTTTGAGGTTTTGGGTTTTTGGGGTTTTTTTGAGAGTTTTATATACATGGTTGTCTGTTTGCTAAGAATGACTTCTGAACTATCAGGCGCAATGAGGTTGCAATTTTTGATGCACAGGGTTTGTGACAGCATCTCTGCCTCTGCTGGGGTTTGGTTATGAGGATAAAGCTGTAACTGCCACGTGCAAGGGGCAGGGTGGCTCTCAGTGCACAGGATCCTCGGCCTTTCTCCACACACTGAAAAAAACTCAGCAAATGCAAAACCTGGGCACAATTAAGGAGCTAATTGGGTTCTTCAGAGAGGCTCCTGCTCTGCTGAGCAGTGAACCACGGACCTTTAAACCACCAGAAGGGGAGAGCGTCAGGCCGGTGCAGGACACATCACTGGTAGCTTCTCAAGTGTGGACTGAGTGGTCCTGTGGAGCAGGGCTCCTCCAGGGTCACTGCAAGCTGCAGGGGGTAAGTTTGTCATTTACCTGCAGCAGTGGCTCTGGAGGGTCCCTCGGCAGAGCCCGTAGCAGCCCTGGCACACGTCTGGCAGAGCTGTTGGAGGTTGTGTCAGGATCAGACCCTTCCCTCCCGGGTTAGCTGGTGTGGCTGTTGGTGCTGCTGGGGAGGGAGGCGTGAGGCAGTTAATCATTGATTCCATGGAAACATAATCTGATCTGCATGGTTCTGCCCCTTCAGCCTTAACACAATTGAAGGTTTTTAATTCCATAGCGTTAATTTTTGGATAGATTAGCTCCTTGAACTTGCCTGGAGTGGTGTGGTACTCTGTGTATCTGACTGGTGACTGAGGTGTTTCCAGATTATGAAGTTAGAGCTGATGTTACAGTGAGCCATAACAGTAGTTTGTGTAGATTTTTGTCCCTGATGTACTATGAAAGCCTACAGTTGTCTCAGTTTTTCTCTCTTTAAAGCAACATTTTTGGATCATGGCCCAAAGAAATATTCTTCTGAATTGAAATATTTGAGGAATTTTTTCTGAATGAATTCTGCTGTTGAGCAGAGTCTCCAGACTGATTGCCAGCTTCTGCCTTATCTGGGTATTGGTGCTTCTTGATTTGATTTTATTTTTAAAGTAGTAATAATATTGTTATTTATTTTTTTTAGTGGAAAAGACCAATATTGGGAGCTCGGTGCTTCTTATGCATGGGTGGGAGAGGACATATCTTTTGACAGGCCAGAGATAACCACACCCAAGTACTTGGGTCATGCTGGGTGTGCTTTAGGACAGAGCAGTTAGTGCAGGAATCTTTTTGTCTATTCACAGGCAGAGTTGGCATGGGAATCCTCTTCATCTCCCTGTTGTGTCACCTGAGCTGCAGAGAGGGCCACGGCTCTGCCAGTGATGTCCAGTTTCTTCCCTTGTGTACTGGAGGTGTGGTGCACTCCTTCCCCAGTTGGTGGAACTCACCTGTTTGATCTTATTCCTCTCCTGCAGTGAGTGCTGTGTGACCCGCTTGCTGCCCAAGATGGTGAAGCTGGACATTCACACGCTGGCTCATCACCTCAAGCAGGAGCGGCTGTACGTGAACTCGGAGAAGCAGCTGATCCAGCGGCTCAACGCCGACGTGCTGAAGACGGCTGAAAAGCTGTACCGCACCGCATGGATCGCCAAGCAGCAAAGGATTAACCTGGACAGACTGATCATAACAAGGTGACTCGGGGGTGGGAGTGGTCCTGGGGGGAACAAGCTCCCGAACTTCTGGGAATTGCAGCAGATCTGTCAGGTTTTTCATGTTTAGTATCTGGAGTCTTTCGCTGTGCTGCTCATAAGAGTAGAGAGGTTTCAAAGCAGATCTCAACTGGGGACTCTGACTCACCTGAAACTTATTTGTTGGCTGTTTAAGCTGCCTTTTTTTAAATATATGTGTTTGTTTTGCTTCTGTTCGTGGCTTATGGGAACAAACTCCCCTTATTCCTGAATTTGCAAACTGCATTAACTACATGGACCTTTTTCCATGGTGGTCTTGTTCTTTTATGCAGTTTGTTTGCTTAAGAGTTACTTAAACTGTTTCAATGTTTTTCTTTACAGTGCTGAAGCTTCTCCTGCTGAATGTTGCCAGCATGCTAAAATCTTGGAGGACACACAGTTTGTGGATGGATATAAGCAGTTGGGATTTCAGGAGGCTGCTTACGGAGAATTCCTGAACAGATTGAGAGAGAACCCTAGGCTTATTGCATCCTGTCTGGTTGCTGGAGAGAAGCTCAACCAGGACAACACTCAGAGTGTCATTCACACAGTCTTCACCTCCATTTATGGCAACTGCATCATGCAGGAGGACGAGAGCTACCTCCTCCAGGTCCTCCGATACCTGATTGAGTTTGAACTCAAGGAGAGCGACAACCCGAGGCGGCTGTTGAGACGAGGCACCTGTGCATTCAGCATCATATTCAAACTTTTCTCTGAAGGACTCTTTTCTGCAAAACTTTTTCTTACTGCAACTTTACATGAGCCAATCATGCAGCTTCTGGTAGAAGATGAAGACCATCTGGAAACTGATCCAAACAAGTTAATTGAGAGATTCTCCCCAGTCCAACAGGAAAAGTTATTTGGAGAGAAAGGCACAGAGAAGTTCAGGCAGAGAGTCCAAGAGATGGTTGACTCCAATGAGGCCAAGCTGGTGACCTTGGTGAACAAATTCATTGGCTATCTCAAACAAAACACTTACTGTTTTCCTCACAGCTTGAGATGGATTGTGTCACAAATGTACAAAACGCTCTCGTGTGTGGACAGGCTGGAGGTTGGGGAGGTCAGAGCAATGTGCACAGATCTTCTTCTAGCGTGTTTCATCTGTCCTGCAATTGTTAACCCAGAGCAGTATGGGATAATTTCTGATGCTCCTATAAATGAGGTGGCAAGATTTAACCTGATGCAGGTATGATTCACTTTGAAGTAGTCTTTAAAAAAAAAAAGTATGAGAAATGTTCTTGGCCTTCTTTTTCCCCACTAGAACTGACGTTACTGCAGTAAAAGCAAAGGCACTGTCCCTCCTGCCTATAAGAGAAATGCTAACAAAATATTTGTGGTAATGGTTACTGAAAAGGCAGGCTCTAAAGTTTATCTGTTTGCTTAAAATATTGAGTTAAAAATTGATAGTGTGTATTCATTTAACTCTTAGAAGAGTTGCAAGTGTACTTTATAAAAGCTACGATAAGGGGTGCAAGCCAAAGTGGGAAAGTGGCTGTAAGATGCATTCTG
The DNA here is from genome assembly GCA_013398125.1 of Aegotheles bennettii. Lineage (NCBI taxonomy): Eukaryota > Metazoa > Chordata > Aves > Caprimulgiformes > Aegothelidae > Aegotheles > Aegotheles bennettii. The sequence goes on from VZRW01007391.1 coordinate 122,998, forward strand.
GAATGTGGGTAAATGGATGTTGTGCAGTTGTTGCTAATGGTATAAAGATTATGGTAAATATGCCAGGTATTGCACAAAATAATGAAATACTTTGCTGAAAATACCTTCTTACCTGGCAGCAATGGCCACTGTTTCTGGTGGGATCTGTCTACTGTTTCATTAGACCCTAGAGTATTCTCCACTCCTCGTGACAAATTTTTGGCTCTGTGCAGAGTTGGGCAGTTTCATGGTAGCATGTAGAGGTGTAGTCTGGGAGTGTTAAGCAGCTCTTGTCTGTCTGAGGGTATTCCCCACACAAGTAACAAACCCTACTTTTTGAAGTTGTCTATAGCTGGACAGCAAGTGACTCTTACAGTATAATCACGATGTGTTGTAAAAACAAAATGTGCTTTGTTCCTGGGAAGGGGAAGTATGGATGCTCATAGCATACTGTGTGTGCAGATCTTCTTGTTAAATGCAATGACTGCATTTTTCTAAAGCTTCTTGCATTGTTTTCTGCCCCAAAAGACTGTCCACTCAACCGGAAATATTTCTCAAGAGTATTACATGAAAAATGATTAGAATGGAGGAGTTTTCTTAACTATTTTTTATAATTGGGTCCATCATGATGTTGTTTTGAATTGCTTATTCTTCATACTTTTCCTTTCAGGTAGGGAGACTTCTGCAGCAGCTGGCAATGACGGGTTCAGAAGAGGGGGATCCACGTATGAAGAGCAATCTGGCTAAATTTGACAAGGTAAGAATGCAGACTGGAAAAAGCTAAAACTTGTGTGTATACTTCATCCTTCTGAAGTCCCCTTTTTCAAACACTACAGAGGTGGTTAACTTCCAAGTTACATGTGCTGAAAAGCGGATTAAATTCTGCACAAAGCTGGGAACAAACTCTTGAATACTAAAATCAAGAGTTGGAGGTTCTTGCTTCTACTCTGACATAATACTTCTCAAAAGAAAACAAAAAAGAAATAAAAGCACGTTACCTTTTAAGCTGAAATACTGAATTACTGGCTGTGTTTTTTCTACTGAACCTAAAGAAAACACCCTGATCTGAAGACTTTTGTATGAAATCTGGTTTAACACTGAGTAATCTGTTAGTGCAAGTAACTTCTGTTCCTTTTTTGTGCAGTTTTCCTTTTTTTTTTTTTTTAGTATGAATCATCCCATAGTAATACTGAAATTAGCTTCATCAGAGGAACAGTGAGACTGACAATCTTTGATGTATTGTTATATGTTTAAAAAACTGATGATTTGCTCCTGTACCTTCCAGGTTTTTGCTAATTACAATTGTTACACAGTCATCAAACAAAGTTACACATTCATTATACAAGCAGCATTCCATCAGATTAGAGAGAGATGATGTATGTTGCTTCCTTGTTTCACTTTTGGTCTGTGCTCAGCAGATTCTTCAGGAAGGGGCAGTTTAATTGCCATAAGCTGTTTATTTTTTAAAAAAACTGTAAGAAGACACTTGAGTAAGTAACACTTTTGAATGCAGAAAAGGAATGAAGGAAATGCTAAAACTAACTGCATGCTTTCCTTGCTTGCTCTTCAGTGGTTTTAATGATCCGTGGTATTTATCCTAAGATTTTAAAAGTAGGAAGCAAAACTTAGAGCGTTATGTAAACTACTTAACTCTTGTCGAAACTTATGTTCTTTCTAAACTCCAGTAAACAATCTCTCATTTAAAAACTATTTCTTCTCTTTGCAGAGCTGTGTGGCTGCTTTCTTGGATGTAGTTATTGATGGGCGTGCAGTTGAAACTCCTCCAATGTCTTCTGTGAACCTTCTGGAGGGGTTGAGCAGAACAGTAGTTTACATGACATACAGCCAGCTAACTGCTCTGGTAAGATCTTACAAAGAAGCAGTATAAACTTGTCCCCACGTCTTTACAGATAGGATACACAAGGCTGATCATTAACACTGCAATTCTTACCAACACTACTGCTGAATTTTTAGGTTGGCTTCATGCGGAATGTAATGTCAAGCGATCAGCTTAAGGAAGATCGGATGGCTTTGGAAAACTTGCTGACAAACTTACCCCAGAACAAACCAGGGAAAAGCAGCAGCCTTGAAATGACTCCATATAATACCCCACAACTTTCTCCTGCAACTACTCCAGCTAACAAAAAAAATCGATTGCCAATAGGTAAGGAGAGCAAGCGGACCTCTTGCATGGTTTGTGATACCTTGGTGCATCTTCTGTGCTATTTTTTCAGTCATCTCTTGGGGTTACTCTTCAACTACACCCTCAGTTCCCACTTTTTCTGTGTAGATGGTGAAGAGTTTTCTTTTGCATGGAAAGCCAGGTAACTTCCTTACTTCCTGATGCAAGTATGGTGAGCTTCATCTCTCTGGATTGAACTTGAGAAGAATGCTGACGTGGTTGATAGTCACACCAGTGCAGTGGTGGTAAAGGGAAGGTCTGAAGATGGGAAGCAGATCTAGGAGACAAGTGGTACAGTAGAAGTGGTGACATTTAATTAATGGGGTAGAATGAGTTTAAAATTTTTGTGTCTCGGAGCAAATGTGGAGGATGAAAAAGCAAGAGCAGAACTTCTGAATTTGTGCTGAGAAGCTTTCTTCTCCAGTATTTGTCCAGTCTAATTCCAATTTTTAGGATATTGTAATGCAATTTTATGTTTGCTGCATTTTTGTCCTATTTTTCAAGAGAATTTCTGGGTCTTGAACTCCTCCATTTCAATAATACTTTCCCTTAAAATAGGAAGTATGGTACTCTTGTTCAGTGTATATTTATGTGACCATAACCACATGGGATATTTCTGTTTGTTTGAGAGATGGGTGTCAGTGTGTAACACGATCAAAATATGTAGAGCCCTGTAAGTGGCAAAAAACACCAAAAAACCAACCCCAAAACAAACCTGTCCTATGTTGATTTAACTCTGCTTCTGAATGGTTCTGGTCTTATGCCTACAAAGTAGTGACACAATAGTATTTATTTTATGGTATGAAATAGTTTTTGCTCAAAGTTTTTATTTCTTTTGTTTCATTTTAATGCTTTCGAAATCCAGGACAGCAATTGGCAGCTATTACTGCCTGGGACACTTCTGCTACCAATCTTTCAGCTCACATAACTCTAGTAACCCCTTTTGGTGGGTAATGCCCTCTTTCCATTCTTCTCTGTGAAACTTTTACTTGTGACACTTGACTTAAGCATGCCTTTGTTTTACTTTGCAATCAATTGCTTTTTCATATTTGTTCATTGATTTCTATATGAAACTTGTTTTGTGCGTACATGTGGTTTTTAAAAACACCTTGTGTGCCTTTGACAATCAGAATTTGGCTTTGACTTCTGCACACTTGCCTTGTTTTGCCTGGATCAAATAAAGAAGTAACTGGTGTCATGCTGCCATACTTAGAAATCTTTATTCCGTGTGGGCGTTTTTCCTTCCACGGTGCCAAATGTGGGAATATGAGGCTACTTGAAAAGACTAACAAAGAGCCACAAAATAATCAAAGAACACTGTTTGATTTTGAATTGTGTGTCTGGGTTTGAGACACCTATTAGAATAATATTGCCCTGCTTTTTAGGAGAAAAAACTTCTAAATAAATGAAATAAACAGAGTTATAAATCCCAGGAACCCGGACCTTTGTTGGTAACAAACTTCTTAATTTTCTCAATTAATTTATTAAGGGTCATTCTGTGATTGGGATACACTAAATTTGGGTAGGCAGGCAGGACATAGTATACCTGATTTCTGTAAACTTTTATATTGAAAGTTCACACAAGTTCCATCTCACAAAGTCTGATAGGACTTTCCATTTATAAGTTTATTTAGTGTGTGTCTTACTAATTCAAAACATTGCCATTCTGTATTTCCATTGTTTTGGGGTTTTTTCCTCCTTAAACAAGGAAAAGCTTTCTAACGTTGTTATTTCACAATATTTTCTTAGCAACTCGTAGCAGAAGTAGATCAAATATTCTAACGGATCAGCACGGAGATCATGAAGGATCCTCCCAGGAGACTATCCCAGAAGTTCAGCCGGAAGAAGTGCTGGTGATTTCTTTGGGGACAGGTCCACAGATTACTCCAGGAATGATGTCAGAAAATGAGGTATGCAAAAACTATCACACCTCAGATATTTTGAAAAGTACAGGCTCTGTGTTCTCTACCAGCAGAACCATGAAGGTGTGACACCAAGTTTCTGTAGTAAATCCAGCATGGGGATTTAAATCCTTACTTTATTTTCCTGGACTTGGGGGTTGTAGCTTTCAAATTTCCCTTTCTTAGATTTTTTTCCCCCTCACTTAGTGTATATGCAAGGTGTGCAAAGCAGCATATTAACACAGGAAAAAAGAACCTGGCAGGTTTTTGAAGAGGTTTTGTCATCTAACATGCTTAGGAGCAGACCTGGGCTGTTGCTTCTGAGCCTGAAGAGACTGATTCAGTTGTCTCTTTGCATGCCCTGTCCTTTGGATCAGGGACAGAGGTGAATGACAGCTGGAACACCAACCCTGACATTTTTGGCAGCTCAGACTTGAAACACACAGGCCCAGCTTCTTGTGAGGGTGAGACTGGTCGTGTTGCCATGAATGCCTTCAGACTATGTTGCTTAGGGTGAGGCTGGTTTTCCAGCCTCCTCTGTCACCAGCCATAGCACAGCTTCTGCTTTCATCTTTGCTGTCTTGCCTGGCAGTTGGGATTATCTCCTTTTGCAGGCTTGTAATGGTCTGTTTCCATGTTATACTGGCCTGCTGGGGTGACAAGGGAGCTGGTGGCTCCAGTATTATCAGGACTTGCCTTATGTTCTCATCTTGGTTACCTTACCTTCTCTCCAGGCCCTGACTGTGGAGATAGCTGTCTTCTTTTCAAATGGAATTTTAGAAATTTGATGGTGCCATTAATATCTAGGGAAAAAAATGCAAAAAATGTATGCAATGTTTTGTTTGCTGCTTAATTATCTGAAAAATGGATTATTTTAAGGGAGTCTTGTTTCATTCCCCCCACTCTCCAGGTCTTAAACATGCAGCTTGCACATAGTGGACAAGGAGACGTCCCTGTTGATGAAAACAAACTACATGGTAAACCTGATAAAACCTTGCGCTTTTCCCTCTGCAGTGATAATCTGGAAGGAATATCTGAAGGTGAAGGGCTGCTTAAGTCTTGAAGAAGTTTTGTCCCTTATTTTTTTTTCTTTTAACTATGAAAGGAACTTCTGTTAAATTCACCATGTCATCTTTGCCATTTTGAAGACTGTGCTTGTTATTTTACCCTGAGAGTCTGTCTTTTCTCTTAGCTGCTCAAAGGAAGAAGTCTGGAGCTAAAAAGCCATAATCAAGTCTGAGAATCTATGAAGAAAAAAACTTAAGTGTATTTAGAAGGAGAAAACGGAGGGATTTTTTTTTAACTATAGTGCAGTACGAATTATTAAGATAATCTAATTTAGCTCTAAACCTAGGCTTCTCAGACTTATTTTTCATGTTTTAATAAGCTATTACATATCTCAGAATAGTTTCTGGACTCTGGACAACTCCTTTATATTAATATCAGACACAACAAAGCACAGGTTTATTTGTGGCATTGAGGAGGTTTGTACAGATCACTCAACATGCATTATTTTGTGTAACTTCCATCATTCAGTTTATGCTCACTCTCACTTCAAAATAAGAAAATAAATTTATGGTCAAGTAAACAAATGAATGGCAAAGACTTTATTGACTTTTTAGTTAGAGTTAAGTACAGTAATGGTGAGATTCTAGCTGTTTCTGGTAATGTATTTGTAAATTATTGTAATTGGTATGGTACACTAAGCATGGGTAGTACAGATCACAGTGTGGGTTGAGTATCTATAGAATGGGGATCAAGGACAGAGCAAATGTATGTTTAGATCATCAATTCAGTGTTCTGTATTGGAACTGCTGCTTCATTTCCTTTAATCTTTCTAGTTAATTCTGTCCTGGGTTGTTAATGCTGTATATTTAAGAACTGGTTTTAAAATTACATTTACAGTAAAATCTGTTTTCACAGGTCCCTCAAATCGCTCCAACTCTGTGTCATCTTTGGATTTGGAAGGGGAGTCTGTGTCAGAGCTCGGCGCGGGCCCCTCGGGCAGCAATGGTGTTGAAGCTCTGCAGCTGTTGGAGCACGAACAAGGCAGGTGCAAATTCTCTAATACAAGTGCCAAAGGTGCTGGAGATGGTAAATCCAGAGTTCTCTGGAAAAAGGTTGGAAATTTACGAGTTCAGCAAAAAATAAGTAAAAGTTTCCTTTGTGCAATTGCTCTTACATTTATTTGTTATTTTCCCTATAAATATTTCTTGTAGTCCATTGTTAGGAAACAGAAATTGTATGGTGTTTTGAGGCTTAAGTCCTTTATAGGAAACCACTCATCAACTTTTGCTCGATACTAAGTTTTTCCCTTCAGAGAAAAGGGTGATCTGGATTGGAGTAGTCTTAAAGCATCTGCCTAGCTTCCTGATCAGTGTATATTTGTCAGATGCTGGAACAAGTTGCCCGCAGGGGTTGTGGGGGCTCAATCTTGGGAGATACTCGGAACATGGCTGGACATGACCATGAGCAACCTGCTCTAATTGACCCTGTCTTGAGCAGGGGGTTTGGAGTTCAGTGAGCTCTGGAGGCCTTGGCTTTGCTGTGATAAGTTCTTCTTACAGGGATTGTATCAGTTTCTTGATAGTGCGCTAAATTTTATTCATGTTGTCTGTCCATTTGGTTGATAGGTCACCATGTGTAGTTTAAGATTTTTCTTCTTATGTCTCAAATGTGCTTAAAAAAAACATTTTCAGGCAGCATCTCTTGAACAGTATAACAGTGCTTTACAGGCCGTGCTGGAAAACACTGTTTTAGCTGACAGAATTAGAGGATTGTGTTTTGGGGTATTTTAAATCCTATTTTCAATCAGAAGTAATTGGAGAAACCTTTAAAAAAAAACCCGGGGACTTTTTGTTTTTACATAGCCACAACTCAGGATAACCTTGATGACAAGCTCCGTAAATTTGAAATCCGTGATATGATGGGGTTGACTGATGACAGAGATATATCTGAAACTGTGAGCGAAACTTGGAGTACAGATGTCTTGGGAAGTGACTTCGATCCAAATATTGATGAGGATCGTTTGCAAGAAATAGCAGGTAACTCAGTGGTACATCTGGTATGTTAAAATGCTTCATGCTTGCTCTGAGCAGTGAGGCTGCAGAGCCCTGCTCTTCCCTCTCTACATAGGAGTGGTTTCTTTGGTTAAATTGGAGCTTCTCTGCGGGGGGATTTTGTGTGCATGACCTACATTATATTTGGTTGCTCATTTCTATCTTTTCAACGTTATCTTTCATGGTTACTTTATTAAGGACACTTAAAATGTGTTCTTATTTTTCTCTCTCACTAGAGCTGTCTTCAGGAAGCCCATATCTAGCTATACGCTTCGGCTTTACTTTTGCAGGTGCAGCTGCAGAGAACATGCTAGGCAGCTTGCTGTGTTTGCCAGGTTCAGGATCCGTGTTGCTTGATCCCTGCACAGGTTCAACCATATCAGAAACCACAAGTGAGGCGTGGAGTGTGGAAGTACTACCAAGTGATTCAGGTCAGAACTGTGCAGTTTTTGTTTATTTTTTAGCATGAACCAAGACTCTTCCAGAGGCAAATAATGCAAAGCAACAGCCTCTTCCTCTCTTCCTTTGAGAAATGACTGTCCTGGTGTTAAGTTAATGTTTGTGAATACTTCTAGTATTAAAAGGACAAACTGTTTCTAGGCAGAGAGAAGATGGAAAGTGTTCTGTTTGCTTTCCTCCCCTGTGATGTTTAGTAGGGCTGTCTAGAATCAGTTTACTTTGGTTGGTGAAGATTTGACTGTCTACTGTTGTCTCTAGGAAATACAATATTTAAGCCAGTAAAAGCTTCTTAGAACACCTGTGCAGAGAGAGCATTGCTCTTTGTGCAGAGTCCTGCCTTCTGGATAGGGAGAAAACTCTTGCTGAAGTGCTTGAGTTTGCTCAGAACTGAATATACTAAATCAACACATACCCCCCTTCCCTCTGCATGTGAACGTCAATGGAGCATGGCCTTGAGTAATGATACTTTTTGTCTCTACTCTCCACTGCCTCCCTTTTGTAGAGGCCCCAGACTTAAAGCAGGAGGAAAGACTTCAAGAACTGGAAAGCTGTTCGGGGCTGGGCAGCACGTCTGATGACACAGATGTAAGGGAGGTCAGCTCTCGACCCAGCACGCCAGGCCTCAGTGTTGTATCAGGTGTGTTTTGCTGTCTCTGAGAACACGCTGCTCTGCTAGAACATGATCAGCATCTGCTTTGCTGCTGTACCTTCATGCTGCTGTGCTGTATGTTCATGGCTGTGTTAAAGCAGTTGAGTATAAAAAGTCAGAATGTCTCTAGGTGCTGCTGTGAGTTAGGAATTGATGATTGCTATTTTCACCAAACTTCTTAACAGCTTCAGGATTTTGCTTCCTTTTTCTCTGAAAGACCCTTAGAGATGCTTCTTTTGTTATGTGTAAGGTATTAGTGCAACATCTGAAGATATTCCTAATAAGATTGAGGATCTCCGGTCTGAATGTAGCTCTGACTTTGGGGGAAAGGATTCTGTGACCAGCCCTGACATGGATGAAACAGCCCATGGTAAGTGAGTTACTTACATGTAAATGAGAGTTAGAATCTCTGATAACTGAAGTCCTGCTTAAAATTACATTTATAGAATCCTTAAATTTTGCATTTTCTCCCAATTTCAAAGTTCTGGTGGCTAAGCTTAACGTTTTCCTTATTTGCTAGCACTGTATTTGTTTGACAGAGACTTCAGTACTTGATAATGCTAGAGCCTGAGTACTGGATCTAAGATTATGTTTTCCTAATTCAGTTTGGTTACATTGACTGTCCTCTTGCATTTTGGAATCGGTCCACTCCTCAAGATTTCCCTGCTTTTTGTGATCATTTCAGCATACTATGGAGATCTTTCCATATAAGAATATCTTTAAAAATATTTTGCAATGTAAGTTTTTTGAACTTTTGTTGCTGGGGGGTACAGCACTAACATTTTTTTTTCCTGTATTTCAGGAGCCAGTCAGTTGACATCTCCTCCTTCTCAGACAGATTCTTTGCTTGCCTTGTTTGACCCTCTGTCATCAAGTGAGGGTGAGTTGTAAAGAATAACCTTTTTTTAAAAAACAGAAATTTTTCATTGTTTCTGTGTTAGTACCAGCTAATTTGGAAGAAAATTAAAAGCAATGTGTGTGGCTTCTTCTGTGTTTATGACCACAGGTGTATCAGCTGTAGTAAGGCCTAAAGTACACTATGCAAGACCCTCTCATCCACCACCAGATCCACCCATTTTGGAAGGAGCTATGGGAGGTAACGAGGCCCGATTACCAAACTTTGGGGCTCACACTTTAATTCCAGCTGATCTAGAAGCATTCAAGCAGAGGCATTCTTACCCAGAGAGGCTGGTCCGCAGTCGGAGTTCAGACATAGTGTCCTCAGTTCGGAGGCCCATGAGTGATCCCGGGTGGAACAGACGTCCTGGCAATGAGGAGAGGGAGCTTCCTATGTCGACCACCAGCACCGGAGCAGCTGGCCTGGTGGCTGCCTCTCAGTCGTCATCTTCGTCTCCCAGTAAAGACTCCTCCAGGGGAGAGGTGAGGCTTCTGTTTGTCTTTTCATTTTTTTCTATCATGCCCACTTTAATTATGCATCCATGCCAGAAAGCTGGTGTTAAATGTGTTTAGCCAAGGAATTACAATGCACTTTTGTTGTATTTTAAATGTTGGCCAGTAACAATGTACGAGCTAAAGCTACAGATGTTCACAGTGGCTTAAATGAATCTAGTTTCTCTTAAATGTACTGGATGAGCTTCACTTGATTTGGTGGGACTTCGGAAATGGATTTTTGTAGTATTTAAACTGAAAATGCTATAGCATCCTGAAAAGTAATTTTCTTTAAAAAAGAAATCAATGAAATCTCAGTTTCATCATGTCTTTGGTTTTGCATTTATAGGCTGCCCTCTTCAGGAGGTTTATTTCTAACTTAATCCTCTGAGGCTTTCTGTGCTCTGCTGTAGTTCTCTTTTTACAGTCAATGTCTTTACACTTGGTATGGTTGATGCTCAAATGTAGACTCTGCCCTTCCACAGATTGAAGAACGAAAAGACAGTGATGATGAAAAGTCTGACAGGAACAAGCCCTGGTGGAGGAAACGTTTTGTGTCTGCCATGCCCAAAGGTCTGTCTGGTTTTGGTACTTCAGTAAGAGTGCACGCTGCCTTTACTGTGTCTGGAGTCACTTTACCTGAAGTTTTTACAGTTTTGCTTTGAAAGCCAACCAGGTGGGGATAGAGTAATAGCTGTCCTGTTTGATTTTGGAAATAAGGCATTCTTATTTATAAAATTGCAAATGTTGCAGTAAAGAAAGTGTTATTGAAATACAAAGTATGCAGTACCTGTAAAGGGGTGTGTAAGCTGACAGGAGTTTGGTTAGGCATGGAGTTACCTTAATCATTCAGTAACCTTGGAATCCATATGTGAGGCCAGTCATTTCATAGTTGTATGGTATTAATTGCACTGCAGCTTCACTGAGAGCTAGTCCTAATTCTCTAGAGATGGTAGCGTGCTAGTTGAAGTATATTGATAATTTAGGATATCTCTTGTAACATGGCAGGAGTGGACTTTAGATAATGTTTATGATATTTTAATGCCACTTTGTTTGCTTCTCTGTTTCACAATGTGCTGTCCTTGCATCTTCCCCCTGAACTTACTAATGGGAACAAGTTGCCAGAAAAAGATTCATACCATTATGACCAATATTGGAGTTAGGACTAATGGCTAAACTAAAGTATAAATAAATATGTAAATAAAGATGGAAAGCTGCCTGACTCCCTTGGCTAGGAATAGCCTAGAAAATACTGGAAGACAAAACTGTTGTGCCTGGCTGCTGGTAGCGTGTCTGGTAAAGGTGGAGCTGAACTACACGTGATAACAGTACAGTCTGCTCCACCCTATGGACAGGCTTATGCTTTTATTGAAGTTTATTTGGTGACAAACTCCTGCATTAGCCACCTTCTTAAAGTCTCTTCCATCTGGCCATTATTTCAGAATAGTCTTTGATAAGGTACTTTGCATTTGCAGCTCCTATTCCATTTAGAAAGAAAGAAAAACAAGAAAAAGACAAAGATGACATGGTGCCTGACAGATACGCAACACTTCAAGGTATTTGGATAACATCATCATAGTCATTTTCTCTCATAACATGCCCTCTGGAGTTCAGAGTGCCTACCACGTGTCTGTGTACAGAAAGGTATATGCTGTTGTAGTTAATGTTCACAACTGGCTTTCCGAATAAGAAAGTGGATAAAGACTTCTTGCCTTTGAGGACTGTTTTTGAATTGTCATGCTGCAGTCAATATGGAAGTGCTGGATTCTCAAGTCTTCGCTTTTTTTTTTTCCTTTTGTTCTCATTATAAAACTCATGTCCTTATCCTAGCTGAACTGCAAGGATAGCTGCAGACACGTTCCTGTAATAATTACTTAAGTGCTAAATTAAACATGATTTGAACCTGGGTGTTTGGTTTTCTGTTTGCCTAATCATCTCTGAAAGTCTTCAAATACACGAGAACCATTTGTGCATACAGTATAAATATGCTAAGGATCTGGCTTTATTTGTTCACTTTCACTGGACTTTTTTTTTTCTGCTTTTGCTTCAGACTTTATAAATATTTTGAATTGTGGCTACATGGAACACAAATGGCTGTTTGTTTGATGTAGCTAAAAACAGAGTCCAGATGTGTAGGTCTAAGCTTTTGTATTTGCTTTCTGTTGGCACAACACAAGGTTAACTCCTGGTGGTTTTAATGGTCTTTTCAGATGATCCCAGCCCCAGGCTCAGTGCACAGGCACAAGCTGCAGAGGACATTCTGGACAAATACAGGAATGCAATTAAGCGAACCAGTCCCAGTGAAGGAGCCATAGTAAACTATGACGGTGCGGGTAAGAACCTGGCATTTATAATCATCACCAACATATTTTCTCCTCCTTAAAGAGGTTTTTAATGGGTACTGCAGTAGTATATTGCCTTCCAAACTGATGCAATTTCTTCTTAGTGATTCGTAGACTGTATATTTTTAACATACTTTTTTGACTTATTCAGAACAAGTTGTTTTATTTGCTGTCTCCATTCCCCCCCAACCCTAGAATAACAAGAAGCAAATAGAGAGCATTAGTGTAGTTTCTTCTTCTGACTCCTCTCTTGAAGTGTAATGCTGTGTTTTTTCATTTTCACAGAGGCTCTTGGGGATGGTGAGAGTATGCATGACTCTCCACGTGATGAGGCTTTGCAAAACATGTCTGCAGATGATCTCCCAGACTCTGCAAGTCAAGTAGCACAGCCACAAAGTTCTGCTTTCTCCTATAGGTAAATACATTTGCAGGTTTAATCTTGCCCACAAAGTGTAATTAAAAGCTGAAACCACGTGATTGGTTCCTTCAAAATCTTAACATGAATCAATTGTAAACTTGTACGTGCTTTTAGTTTTAAGCATCTTGAACTGTCCATCCCCACTGATGAGGGGGGATATTGTAACCTGAGAGGACAGAGCAGTTCAGTGTTTAGCAGAATTCCTTTGAAATTAGTCTAGGTGCTCTGTCAAAAGAACTGATATTCTAAAGTCTCGACAATGTTGGTGTTTTAAAATGATGTTAAATAACTTTTAGGCAGTATTTGAAAAAAGGAAAAAGTAAAGACTGCTTATTGAAGAAGCAGACATTGCATCAACTTTAAGAACATTATTTTTCCTCTTTAAGGGATGCAAAGAAGAAACTGAGACTGGCTCTTTGTTCAGCAGATTCTATTGCCTTCCCAATGTTGACACATTCAACAAGGAATGGTCTACCCGATCACACAGACCCTGAAGGTAAATGTTCTTTATACATACAGGTATTTTGTATTGTAGGTGTTGCTTCGTTCCCCCATCTAATGGCACTTGTACCGCACCATTGATGGTACCTTCTGTTCAGCCGAGGTGTAGAAGGCACAGGCCACCTTTTGCCCCTCCTTTCTTACTCCATAAATAAACCTGCCAACTAAATCTGGTCTATCTTTTTTTTAATGAAGTATCTCAGAAAAAGTGCAGGCAGAGCGTGAAGCTGTGGAATAGATTCCCAAAATACACATACTGTTGGGAACTGTGCTACAGTACTAACAGAGTAACTTGAACAATTTACTGAGTCTTTACATTAACTTGATGCGTGTGTCTTGTGTTTGCATCTCTCCATCCATTCTAGGTTTATTTGCAGGCAGGTGATTTTGTCACCTTATCTGGTCCTCTTCATGTTTTAAATAAGACAATGATATGAAAACTTATCCCTTCATATCTGGAAAATTAAAAAACACTTAACTAAGTTGTTCTTAAAATAACATTTATTGTATTATGTATGGAAGTATTGTTTTAATCTGTTACATGTTTCCCATATTCAAAACCAGCTTGATTTTTCATCATGCCTGCATTTCTTTTCCTTAATAATTTTCCTTTGTTCTTTATTAGATAATGAAATTGTGTGCTTCTTGAAAGTTCAGCTAGCTGAAGCTATTAACCTCCAAGATAAGAACTTGATGGCCCAGCTGCAAGAGACAATGAGATGTGTAAGCCGCTTTGATAACAGGACCTGTCGAAAGCTGCTGGCATCCATTGCAGAGGACTATAGGTACTTTGTTCAGTATCTTGTTATTAATAGGTTTCCAAATGTGTACATTTATTCACTAGCAGATTGGGAAGATCCCTTTTGGTTTAAATTGTACTTTACCAAATCAGGATATTACATCTCTGCTTCCCCACAAAATGATCAAACTGTCTCGCCTATCTGCGAATGGCTTAAAAGAGCTTGAACCTTAAGTCAGTCCAGATAGTAATAAACTCGGGTTTAATGTGGCTAATGTTCAGCTCTAACACACAAGAGGTGCTGTTTGGAATTTGCTTTAGCCTTGCATTCTGGAGTGCTGCACGGGCAGTGAATTCAGTCAGAGAAATCTGTAAGATGGAACTTCCTAATTCAGGTGTTATCTTTGTTTTAAAAGCAACAGGTTGAAGATTCCTCTTGCCCTACAACTTAACAGTTTATAAAGCTATTAGCCTCTATCTTTATTATGAATCTAATGGAGAGCACTCTTTATTTTAGGAAAAGAGCTCCATATATTGCTTATTTAACTCGATGTCGCCAAGGGCTGCAAACGACACAAGCGCACTTGGAGAGGCTGCTGCAAAGAGTTCTGCGAGATAAGGAAGTGGCCAACAGATACTTCACTACAGTGTGTGTGAGGTTACTGCTAGAGAGCAAAGAAAAGAAAATAAGGGAGTTTATTCAAGGTAAGATTAATGCAGACTGTGAAATGTTTATATTCCTTTACTCCATATTTAGGTGCTGGCTTGGGTTGGTGTTTTGAAATACAACTTCTGATCTGAGGAGCAGATTCCTGAAACAGTTTTCATTTTAGCTGGTGAATGAATGGGTCAAATAGACAGATGACTGTGACTTGGCAGTATGTTGTGGCAGCTAAGCCATAGTAACTGCATTTGTCATGGGCTAAGAGAATGAATGTAATTTAACCTCACTTGGCCTAAAAAGTTATGCTAAATCATATTATCTAGCATCTGCCCCATGGAAGAAGCATGAATACAATTAATTATTTTAGCTCTACTCATAAATGATAAATTAAGCTGCAGTGTTCAGTCCTCAGTACAGAACCTGTGGTTGTACCTTGGAAGATATGGGGAACAGCATCAAATGAATCAAAGATTCAAAAATATCATAGCATAAGGGGTATCAGCTCCAGACTGCTCTCTTAAAACAAACTCTTTCTGTGATCTCTATGCACGTACCTGTCTTAATGAAGTACATAAGAAATCTGGAGTCAGTTCTTGCTCCTGGATATGGTACTGCCTACTAAATGTGCTGGAATAGGCTGGAATTAGTACGAGAACTTGCATCTACTGGGATTAAAGTTCTGGTAATAAGATTCAGTGACCCAGGAAGGAGTTAAAACCCGTTCATTGGGCAGGAAGTAGACAGCTATTTCTGGGTGATCTAAAAGAGAAATTGGCAACTGTGGCATTTGTGCTGCTGGCAGATGTGAGTGGCAGTTGTCTCCTCCTGCAGGGTGCTATAAATATGAAGCCGATGAATGGCCAGTGATTTGGTCATGCTGCATTAACTTGGCTGCACCACTTATTCTGCATTTTGTAGATAAATATGAAAGTTGCAACTGTGCATACCTAATAAAGGTAGGGGTAGGAAATGGTACACATGGGTTTTCTTGATATTCTCCCCCCCAGCATCTGACCACTTCGCATGCGCTGGTTCCTACCAGCGACTGTTCCAGTGATTGTTCTGAGTGTTATCTCTGTGGGTGGCTGGAAAGGAGGCATAAGGACTGGTGCTGCAGAGGAAGTGATTAACACCATATCAAGTGGAGTATTTTGACCATATGCTTTGCTTTAATGTTCTATATGGTTTTCCTTTAACTCCTCCATTTATTGCAAGTGTTCCTGCTTGTATTTCCCATACTGGGGCATAAGCAGAACAGAGTATAAGTGCTGACTGGCAGGAAGTCTTAAGTAAATTCTGGGCTCTTCTTTGCAGAAAAACCTATCAGAAATTATGGTTTTTACTGAACCGAATGTTCTCTCTCTTTCCACTTTTTATCAGATTTCCAGAAACTCACAGCAGCAGATGATAAAACAGCCCAAGTTGAGGATTTTCTTCAGTTCCTGTACGGGGCCATGGCTCAGGATGCCATATGGCAGAATGCCAGTGAAGAACAGCTTCAGGATGCACAATTAGCTATAGAACGCAGCGTGATGAATCGCATTTTCAAACTTGCGTTCTATCCTAATCAGGATGGAGATATCTTGCGTGACCAGTAAGTTAATGTAATTTGAAGTCCCTGGTTTCTCTGTTGCAGTTGGTGCAGGTGGAAGATGTGCAGTCTTCATGTGACAGCCTTGGCTAAGTTAGCCATGCCATAAACTCACATTTTCTCTTGCATCAAACTTTAAAACTCTTGGGAAGCCTCAGTGGACTGCCCACTGGCTGCTGCTTACTTCTCACTCTTGGTTTTTGTGTTTGTTTTCAGGGTCCTTCATGAGCACATACAGAGGTTATCTAAAGTAGTGACTGCAAACCACAAAGCACTTCAGATACCCGAGGTAACAAGTTCTCCTTTCCTTCACTTCCACATGTGTGTCGGGTGCTTGGTTTTGATTGTGTTTGGGATGGAAAGAAGGTGGTTTTATTCTACACTTAGCAGCATTGCTTTTCTACCTGTGACAGCTGAAATACCCTGCAGGGGCTGTGAGTGTAACGTAGCCATCTTAACTCAAAGCTTCCCACTTCTCCAGGGCCTTGCTGCTGCCTGCAGGTCTCTGGTACTTCACATCCTCTGTGGTGCACAGTAGTAGCTTGGACACACAAGAATTGGCAGTGTGGTGGTTTTTTCGTAGGTATATCTCCGGGAGGCACCATGGCCATCTGCACAGTCTGAAATCCGCACAATAAGCGCTTATAAAACCCCCCGAGACAAAGTGCAGTGCATCCTGCGAATGTGTTCAACCATCATGAACCTGCTTAGTCTGGCAAATGAAGATTCAGTACCTGGGGCAGATGATTTTGTTCCTGTTCTGGTCTTTGTCCTCATAAAGGTGAGTTCTTTCGCAAAGATCACAAACCCCAGGTATTTCTTGTGATAAATGGGCAAATTTTAGGGAGAAAAATAATGCATTTGGTCCTGGGGAGCACACTAGACTCCAAACCAGATCTAATTCAGCAGGTTTAAATTGAAACATCAGAAATGTGGTCACAGGTTGAGATTTTTTTAATCCAAGCAAACTTTGCATTTGGAACCAAGGCAACAGGGGTGCAGGCGTCGTGTGTGGACCGGGTTTTTCTTGATATGTGTCCACCAGCATCTGTCATCTGTAGCTGCTTAATGTTGTCCTCTTTCAGGACCAAGATTCACGCTGGGACTGACTTGTATTGTGTTGCTGACCTTTTCTGACATAGGAATGTTTGGAGAATGTCGTGTCTAAGGTCTAAAACAACTCCACACGTGGAGATCCTTAATGGCTTTTGGCCTGCTAGTACTTTTTCCTTGTTGGAAAAATGCTCCTTTCATCAAGTCTGATCATTCTGAGCGCTTGAAATATGTAAACAGTCACTACCCTCAAACAGGTTACACAATTCTGTATTAGGGGTGTGGGGATTACTGTGCAAATAGAATTGTGCTTCTGTGCTGTGTCTTGTAATGTTTTATGTTTAGCTTTGCAAACAAGCTGTGAGTATCTCTCTCTTCTTTAACCCTCAGGCAAATCCACCTTGCTTGCTGTCCACTGTTCAGTACATTAGTAGTTTCTATGCCAACTGTTTATCTGGAGAAGAATCATACTGGTGGATGCAGTTCACAGCAGCAGTTGAATTCATTAAAACAATTGATGATCGCAAGTAACTCACAACACGTGTACGGGCAGACTGTTAGCAGAAGAAGAGTATAGAAGAATGTACAACAGCTGCAAAAGCTGACAAAGAGACTTTCCTTGTATAATACTGTACAGAATTGAGGCATTTTAAAACACACTTTACTAATCAAATTAATTTAACAGGTTTTCCTCTTCTCTTTTGGTTGCATTTTTCTCCCCTATAGATACTGGCACTGCAAAAGGGACCACAGTTTTCAGGTATTTTGGAATCTCAAAACATTCAGAAAATTCTTCATGCTTTTTCCACCACCCCTCTTCCTGAATTCTTACTCCTGCGAATAATTCACTTCATTTAATTTCTAATGGAAAACTGAAACAAGAAGAATCAGGGCAACCACTTAGTATACTTTCTAGCTTAATACACCTTTTATTAGTAAAACACCAGCCACACTTAAAGTTTGTAGTAGCTGACATTAGTTATCAATTACATTTCACCTGAATTTAAAATCTGAGAGGACAGTGTAAATATTATATAACTATATTTAATGCATTACAATTCTCTTTGGACTCACAATCCTTTGAATAAACAAGCAAAAGCCTCTCTGACCTCTAACAGGGTGTGACACACTGTGCTTTGGTAATGAAAGGACTTCCTCAAAAGGCTAAGATTTAAAAAGGGCAAACTGAACTATTTATTAAAATGTAATTAAGATTACTGAAATTTCTAAAACTGGAATTTATAGTAGACAGGGCTTATTAGATAGCTGAACACTTTTTGGCTAGGGCATTAGGGTGTTAGAAAGGTTTGAATATATAGAGGAGAGGGACTGTAAGTTACAATAGATAAGTCTAATATAAAAAAGGAGAAATGAAATACCTTACTGTAATATTTTTTCTGAACTATTGTGTATACTGTACAAACCCCAAACAGAGATCCTTAACAGAACCTTGGACTGTAATATATATTTTGATTAGTGATATTAAATACATATGCCAGGGGTTTCAGTGAATGTTTTTACTAAATGTTCTTCATGTTGTCTGCTATGCAGCAGTGCAAGTTTTACTGTTCATATAAAATATTTTAAAATATAACACTGTTCTTTATGAAATATATCATGACATCAGTTCAGGGTGTTTTATAGATTTCTCACCCCACCTTTCCCTTAAACTGACATTTACCAATTTAAAGAAGTTTTTATGCACAACACCACATGGATTTTTCATGAGTGAAATGGTCTGAGTGATGGCCAATGATTGTTATCTGTATATAAGCGCTCGCTGTTCTTTTTTAGCTAGAATTACAGTGAATAAGGACAGCAAGCATTTAACTCTTTCACATCAGTATTATTTCTTGCTCTTTCCAGAGTGTTCATTGCACTTCTGACAGAGGGATGTGTTCAGGCTTGGTGGCTGTGAGTGGTAAAGAAGACAAAATCTTTCTCGCATTCTTTTCAAAATACAATTGATTTTGTGTGTGTGTGTGCATTTTGATGATTAAAACCTATAAGCAGCTAGTACTTGGGAAAATTATTTGGGTAACTGAAATTAGAGCAATTGGTGTAAAGTATCAAGTGCTTGATTTGGCTGTGCTACTTGACAAGGCATAATTAAAGAAACTTACCTTCTAGGACTCTAACGTAATTCAGTACAGCATTTTTGCCAAACTAATCACAGGTGAGAGGGTGGGATGGTAACTTTTTTCTTTTATTTATGGTCTTTCTCCTCTATTAGAGACTTGATTGTGTGGAGGAGCAATACTCAGTAGAAACAAAATTCTTCTGATCTGCCTTACTATGGTAACTCAGTCTGTGTAGCATTGCAATATTCCAGTTAATTAGCCTTGATGGGTTTTTGGTGCTGAACACATAACTTAATATTGCAAGCACAGCCCTGACCAATAGCACTCAGCAGCGAAGCACAAATATGCCCTTGAACATATGGCCAGATCATATCTAAAAGCAATATAAATTTATTTATATTGAAGTGTCCTGTAATATTTAATTATTACTTGAATATCTGAGGTGTGAAGACCGATATGTGAAAGTTCTTTAGTCCTGCAGTTTGGGTTTTAGTCGAGGAGAGTGTACAATCCCTAAAGGCAGCACAAAGAAGCTGCAGTTGGTGGTTACCTTGTGTGCTGCAAACTTGGCAAGCGGGGTTCAGTCAGCACCATTGGGTCTTTCAGATTTTCTCTCCTTAGGGCAAGGGGCAAGAACTATTTTCTTCACCATTTTTATCACTTTGTTTTTCTGTGTAGAAAAATACTTAAAAGAACTGGAGTCTTTTTAAAGCTATTATTTAGTTATTTTTAAACCAGTGCTTCACGAGCCCCAGCTGAGTTGAGTCTTCATAGCAAGATGGTCCTTGGCTTCTGTTTTCCAACCTACTCTGAAAGTCCTTTATGTAGTCGTGGTAGGTGTAGTCAGAGAATTAGGCTTTCCAAAGAATTAAAAACCCTCCTGTAATATCCTCGTACTGTTTTCCCCTGGTGTCCTGTAACGTTTTGTTTTAGGATGATAAATTCCATGTATAGGCAGTGATGTTGTTAGGTTTTCGTGTGCAATAGTAAAGGTGAAAAGACGGTGCGTAAAGGACCAAAAGTAACAGAACTGTTGCCAAAAGGTGCCAGCCAACCATGTACCTGTTGCTGTAAACTCGGTGCTTTCTGTTAATTGAATTACTTCAGCCACTAAGGGTGAGTGGAACATTTTGGGAGGAGTGGGGAGAGGTCGTTGGTAGCCGGTTGCAGCCATGGACTTAAGGCTCAGTCGTTGACTTCAGCGCTGGCTGTTGGTGTGTCTGGAGGAGCTGCCAAGTTCAGGGGTGGCATGGCTATGCCTGTCGGTATTACAGAGGTGGTGTTTCCCTTTTTGGGGTAGAGGAGTGAAAGGACAGGGCTGTTTTTTTCATCCCTAGAAGATTCCTTTTTGCTCCTAACCCTGAATGAGATTTCTCTTCAAAGCTTTTTAAAATCCTCTTTAGGGGGAGTTGGAACGTGTATGGCCTCTTAAGTATTTGAGTTTAAAAGTTTTTGTTTTGAAGACCTTACGCTACCAAATACTGAATGTAACTGCCATAAATTTCAGGAAAAAAAGCCACGAACATGATCCTGTTTCCTGTAGGTGAGTTGGGTGAGCACAGTGTCAGTTCGTATCGCTTGAGAACATTGCTGTTCCGTTCAGCCAGATTCTCACAGGAGTTTGAGAACTCACTGCCCTGTTAATGCTGGGTGGTGTGGAGGAAGGGGTCAGGCCAGGCGCAGCGGGAGGAGGCAGAGCTGCTCAGCAGCAGAGCTGTGGGCAAGTGAAGTGAGTGTGTTTGGCACGAGGGTAATGCGTGGCCGTGCTGCCGTGCAGCCTGTGCAGCCTCTGGCTGGCAGTGAGATGGGGAGCTGGAGCAGCAGGAGAGCAGTGGACAAGGAGGGGGAAGAACACTCCTGTGTGGGTAACAGCTGGTGGCTTGGTTGAGCCTGTACTACTTGAGAATTAGTCTCTGCTGAGTTAGTAGTGTGTGTTCTGTACCTTTTAATTGTGCTTTACCTCCATTTAAAAGCTTTGTACTGCCTCTCCTCTTTGAAACTGGTAAAGCCTTTATAAATTTAAATTAATGAGCTTGCACAATCTTGTATACAGGAAACCCATCTTGTCTCTAATGTGATTATTAATGTATTATTCTGTAAAAACTGATTAAAAGGAGAGCAGTTTAACCACTCGGGTTTCGTGTTTCCGCCGTGTCCCAATGCGATCCGCAGTTGTGCTGGAGATGGCGAGCGTGAGCAGCTCACCACTGACTTCACATGGTTCCCACTCAGCATCGCTGTGTTGTATCCTCAGACCTTCTCTCACAGCTGCCTTCACAGCAGGATCTCGGTGGCCGCCGTGTACCCACCCTGGTCGCGACGCTTCGCCCATCCGCCCCGTTGGAGCCCCGGGCCCGGGGCGGGTGCGCGGCGGTGTGGTGCTGCGGTGAGCTGGGTCCCTGCAGTGTTATTGACCTTGATTCTCTCTCATTTGCATCCAGCATTTTTCATCCTCTGGAATATGGTGTTTGGGGACCTTTCCATCATTAAGTGGATTTACAGCAATTTCCTTATGTGTTTTCTCCAAGGGATTCTGTTATGAGAGGCACATTAAATCTCCATTAATACCTCATTATCCGACTGATAAGATTACCATGATAATGAGACAGAAATTCTAATTGTTTCACTTCTTATTGTGCCTTTCATTAAATCATATACCTGGAAGTTGCTGTTGGGGAGGGAAGCTCCATCCTGCAGACCCTGGGAGGTGTTCCCGTCCCCGTGCACCCTGGTCCTGTCCCCTGGCATTCAAGAGATGCTGGGGCCTGTTGGCCTTTCCTCTTGGGCTACAGCCATGGCCTCTCCTCCGTGGCCTCACCACCAGGAGGGCTTCCAGGGGCCCCAGGGCCATTGGTGAGCCTGTTTTTGGGGAGAGCACGTTCTGTGTGCCCCGTGCCATGGTTTTACAAAGCCGCTGGCTCCTGAGGGCGGTTGAGCACAGGGGTGTGCAGCCTCCTTCGGAGCTGTTACAGCCCATCAGGTCAATGATCCATGAACTAAAAAGTCTCTAAGCAGGAGCAATTATTGTCTATCATGTGTCAAAGGCACCCGTATTGACCCCGATAGATGGAGCCATTATGGCCTGTTGAGTCAACGATCCATGAACGGGGGAGTCCCTGGGAGCAGAGGTCTGGACAAGCCATGCCAGCACCATGGCATCTGTCCCCTGCCTGGCTGGGGGCCTGAGGGATGCTCAGGGCCAGGACGGAGGCTGCTGTGAGGTGTGGGAAGCTGCTGTCTCCTGTGCTCTCCATCCTACAGGGCAGCATGGAGCCAGGATGGGGGGCACCCCTGAGGGTCCCCAAGGCAAGGTCTGCATCCCAAGTGGCCCCTCTGGCTCCCGCTCCTCCGGGGTGTGTGCAGGGGGTGCCCTGTGACCAGCGCGACCTGGGCTCTGGCTCCCGGAGGGGTGGCACCTTGGTGGGGCTGTGTTGGTCGCGTGCTGCTGGTGGGAGCCACAGCCTTGTCCTGGCTGGGAGCTCATGGCCAGGCCTCAACGGGGACGCTGCAGGGACCCCACTCAGCACCTCCCAACCCCCAGCTCCTGCCGGGGGGGCCGAGCCATCCCCACCAACAGCTCTGTGCCTCGGGCTCGGCTCATGGCTGGGCAGCCAAGCCCATGGTGGGTGGCACCTCTCACCCCGTGGGGCAGGGGATCACCAGGACGAGGTGACACAGCCGTGGCGAGGGGCACGGAGCCCCCAGCAGGGCACGGAGCCTGGTGCAGGCGGTGTGGTGCTGTGCCATCCCGAGGGAGACAGAGCTGGGGGCCCAGAGCTGCGGCAGAAAATACCATTATCCTGCACAAGTGGACTTCGTTAGGCTCCTCCCGCGCTAACGAGGCAATGTCTCCATAGTAACTGGCACATTTGGAGGGCAGGAGGAAGACAAAGCCTGTGCGGGAGTGGTGGGCAGAGCCCACGGCGCAGCCCCCCGGCAGCCCCCCATGCTCCCCCCGGCACCCCACAACCGCAGTGCTTCCGCACACCGTGAGGAGCCGGACGGAGCCCCCCCATGGCAGCAACCCCGGTCCATGTGGTGACAGGGACATGGCTCTGCAGGAGGGGGTGGGTGAGTGGCTGTGGGTCCAGGCCAGGGTGGCCGTGCGGTTCGGCAGCACCGGCAGCATCTGGGCCGGGCAGGTGCGGTGTGGGCAGCGGTGCGGTGCCCTGCCCTGCCTGCCCTGCCCACCCCACCACTGTCGGCTGCTGCCAGCGCCACCGGCAGCACCACCACTTAACCACATCGCCAGCAGAGTCGTCGGGCTGGGGTTAATCAACATTCATTCATGTTTCCAAGTGTAAATTGAGCATTTGTTTAATTATGTGTAAGTAGCAATACATTCTGGCCATTATCTAAATCACTATTTTATTTCCTGGATGTGGTTTCATAATGCTGGGTTTGTACTCCAGCCTCTGCATCGTTAGCAGAGAAGAGTTAATGAATATAAAAGCGTAAAGGCTAATTACACTTTAATTTACAATCATGGTCTCATTTTGGGATCGCATCAAAATCTGTTTTGAAAACAATTAAAATAAAAAAAAGCCCCGTGAAGGTCTGGTGATTAGAAGGATTTTGGCACAAGGTGGTTGGTGCTGGTGGCCGCCAGGCCGGTGGCAGCGTGGCCACTCGGTGCTGGCGGTGCCGGGGCTGTCAGTGGGGTCCCCTGTGCTCCTCACGGGGGAACGGCCTGGGCTGGCACTGGGACCCCAGCAGGACCCTGCAGGGGCAGTGCTGCTGCGGGGACGGTGCTGAGGGAGGTGAATCGGAGCCCGAGGAGAGCACAGTTCACCTGAAGGAGACAAAGATTTATTGGGCTGCAGATGTTGAAAGCAAAATTCAGCAAGACTGCTGACTCGAGCACTTTGCAATATTTACAATTACTGAGATCTAATGGCAGCGAGCAGGGCTCGGCAGGAGCAGGCACCAGTGTCCAGTCGTTGGGGGGGGACAGTGTCTGAAAGGGAAGCTTGGGGCAGGAGAGGTGGCAGTGACTCTATGGCCTCTGCAGGAAGAGCACGGAGCAGAGGAGGGTGGATAACCTCAGGGGCCATGTTTGGTGTCACGGCAGCTCCCTGCAGTCTGTGGAGGGACAGAGCCCTGCCATCTGTCTCCCAGTGTCATGGCAGAGACCTTGGCTTCCTCCAAGGGCCTCCCGGAGGCTCTGGGGACTCTCCTGACCCGGCACGCTGCCTCTGCAGGTGCTCAGCACTGCGAGCGGGAGCCACGGTGTCCACACGGGGTGGTGAGCTCCAGGGCGCAGGAGGTGTTGGCCATGGTGTCCTGTGCCCAGTGGCTGCCAGTGCTGGTGCAGAGCAAAGCAAGCACTGCTGAGGTGCTGCTCAGCTTTCCTGCCCGGGGCAGCGAATACAACAGCTGCTCCTGCTTTGGCTGGAACGGAGGTGTCTGCCATTGCGTCCAGCACAGTCGGTTCTGCCCACCCTGAGCCTGCTGCCTGCCCCCTCCCCGCCCGGGCTCTGGGGCAGAGACCCCCAGCCTGTGTCCTGCCCATGCTGGTGCTCGCCCCGGCGGGCATGCAATGTGGACAGGCACTGGCACTGCAGCTGAGGGATCGACCGCCTGGCTCCAGCAGTGGGTCACAGTGGGATTTTGGTGCTGGAGCATCAGTGGGCACTGCTGGTGCGTGGGAGAGCCCAGGGGCGCAGGGCTGGAGCATGTGGCTCGTGTACCAGTGTGTCTGTGTGTGCACACGTGTGTGCTCCCGTGTTTTGTAATGGGCGAATATCTGTTTGTGTTTCCTTTATTGTTCTGATTCCCTCAAAAATGAAATACAAGCTGAGTGCTGACTGCAGGAGGGAGCGGTGGCCTCAGAGCGAGAGGCTCATTCTCTGTGCCGGGCTGCCTGCCTGCAGCCGGCAGAGGAAATAAATCTCCTGGAGAAAACCACTTTGCTCACACAATTTCAATCCAGCAGGGCATAGTGGCATCACTCACTTCTTGTTTTATTTAGCTGATAATCTTTTATTG
Source organism: Aegotheles bennettii (assembly GCA_013398125.1). Taxonomy (NCBI): domain Eukaryota; kingdom Metazoa; phylum Chordata; class Aves; order Caprimulgiformes; family Aegothelidae; genus Aegotheles; species Aegotheles bennettii. The sequence continues at coordinate 147,993 of VZRW01007391.1, forward strand.
GGCCAGTCGAGCCCTGCGGTGCCTGTGCTGCGCTGCTGCCAGCACGCGGAGCCGGGCTCTGGCCGAGCCGCGCCGGGAGGGCAGCGGTGCCTGCGGCTGAGGATGGGACATGTCCTTCTGCTCGCCCCGTGCCTCTGAAGGCAGCTCAGGGCCAGCTGCTCAGCGGGATTTAGAGGACTCAGCACTCGCGGCAGACCCAGGGGCTCTGCAATGCCTTTCCCGGTGATGGATGTGCTGAGCCGGGGACAGGGCACTGTCACGGCCGTCCCACCACCCTGGCTGGGGACCCGGCTGCTGGGGCTCTGCTGCCCCCCCAGGTCCATGCGGGACGAGCACATCCCGGGGGCACCTGGCCATCCTGCCCCCTTCCCCTGCTCACACAAGTGCTGTGCCGCAGCCGAACCCTCGCGTGTCCCTCAGACAGGTTTGTCACCAGTTTGTCACCGAGCGGCAAGGCCGTGTCACTAATGAACACATCCAGCAGGCTGAGTGCCTGCAGCCGCTAATTGAAAGCGTTCACAATTGGGAATTAATGTGGGTTAGGCATGCTCCCTGCACTGATAATGATTTGCCTTTCAAAAACCCACCTCTGCTAAAGCCAGCAGAGGAGGAACAGCCATGCTGCCCTGTCCCGTGCTGGGGAGCAATGGTCAATGGCACCAAGGCCACTTGGGTCCCCACGGCACTGCTGCTCCCCAGCCACGGCTGTGGCCCCAGAGCTGCATCCCGAGTGATTTTGGGTGACTGTGTCCCCACGGCTCCTCCTGCAGCAGCAGCCTGGATGGCTCAGGCTGTGTCAGCATGGCACACACCACAGGCACTGCACCAGCACATGCTGTCCCCTCTGTCCCTGCCACAGCTTTGCTACACCCTGTCTGCAGGGCTCAGGTGGGCACGAGAGGTCCTGGGTGACACCTGGCTGTGCTGTGCCCGGCCCACGGGTGCCACATTCGCTCTCGCCAGCGGTGCAGGCGCTGGTGCGTGTGGGCTGCCCACACGCCGGGGTCCATGAACCCTCCTGCCCACAGCTCCAGCAGAGGTGGCTGCTGCTCTTCCCAGAGCAGGGCTGATGTGAAGTGGAGCTGTGGGTGAGCTGCAGATGTTCCTGCTCATGCATCACCCTAAGAAATGCAGCGCCTGACCCTGCGGCTGAGGCAGGGGCTGCTGGGGATGGGGGCTGCCAGGTGCTGGTGGGGGCTTCAGCTGTCTCGGGAGGTGTCAGATGCGGTGCCTTGTGCCCTGTGAGGGTTTGCAGCTCAGCCATGAACCTTCGCAGCAGCACCAGCAATCTCCTGTGGAGGGTGAGTGGGGGCCACGGTGAGCCCTGGTGCCCTGGGATCGCTCATCCCCAGCAGAGCTCGGTCACCCTTGGCTCCCCATGGCAGCGTGGTGGGGATGCCATTGGTGCTGAGCATTGTCTCAGATGCCCCTGCAGCCCCTGCAGCTCCCCGTTGTCAGCGTTCCCACCTCCCCACCAGTCCTTGTCATCCCAAAACTTATCAGCACTGATTTCATATTTACTTCTGGATCATGGATGAAAATGTTGAACATCGTCATTTGAGGATGATTCCCCATTGACAACTTCTTTTTGAGACCTGTCAGTCAGCCAGTTCTGAATCCTTTAATGTGTGCTCTATTGATATGATATAGAGCTAATTTTTTAATTAAAACGTCATGTGCTATTAAATCAAATGCCTAACAGAAGCTTAAACATACCACAGCTTCTTGGTTACTTCTGTGAGTTAAACTTTTAAATTCAAAGACTGAAACCAGGTTTTCTGACAAGCCATACTGTCCATAAACCTGTGCTGCCCGGCGCTAATTACAGCCCTGCTCGCTGTCGATGGCAGCGTTGGCCACTGCCCGGGGACAGGCACTGGCCCGAGGGGTGACCGCGGCCGGCAGATGCTGGCACAGGGCTGGACGGGTCGGGAAGGACCGTGGACTGGGATGGCCGTGGTGCGGAGCTGCTGGTGGGGATGGAGGAGCTGAGTTTGGGCCACTTCACAGTTAAAGTACTGGTGGGGAAATGGGAATTTTCCGCCTGTGCTGGATGCAGACTCTGACCTGAAAAACCTCCCCGATGCAGAGCGGGAGCAGGCGTGCAAATACGATATGACAGCCCAAGACACACCAATATGGTTACCAGCTGTCCAGCCGCCACTGGGCCCTACTGGTTGGGAAGGCAATGCCCCAGTCACAGATGCATTTCAGGGGGAGGAGGGAGGGCTCGGGCAGGGCCGGGCACAGGCAGGGATGTGCAGGCAGGCACACACTCAGCCCGGGAGAAGCCCAGCAGGGTCCTGCCAACGTTGCCCTGGATGGGTGCTTGGGTGTAGTCACTCCAATGCCAGGGGCTGCCCCATGCCACCAGAGCTGGGCTTTGAGGAGCCCTCAGCACTTCCTTGCCCAGGAAGCCCCTCTGGGCACTCCCTCCTGTTGGGGCAGCTTCACGGCCCTACCCTGTTGGGATCAAGGAATTCTTTGTAAATCTAAATTAATAAGGTTGCACAGCTTTAGACACAGGAACACGTGCTGTATCTTGTCTTTGTCGATCAATGCATTATATCATCCCATAAAACTGATTAAAAAGCTGAGCAGTTCATCTCACCAGGTTCCACGTCTCAACATTATAAATTTCATATTATGGTTAATGATTGTCAGTGCAGACGGAGTACATGCAAGCTGATCAGTATTGTAGTTTGTAATTAATTATTGGAGCGTTGCTGCAGAGGACACTGAGGAGGGGGTGGCTGCTGATTAGCAATTTATTATCTCTGAAACACCAAAGAACAAGTGGAAGGGGAGTTTGTGTGTCCGACACTGCCCATGCTCCAGTGGCGTTGCCAGCAGAGGGGTCCTGGCTGGGCACAGAGCACCAATGGGACCTGTCACCAACACCACGCACGTGTCCCCAGCATGGGCACAGGGAGGGTCAGGTAGGCGGGCGATGGCATAATCGTGCCACCAGCAGCTGCCTGTGCCAGCACCTCTCCTGTTCCCCTTGATTTTGTCTGCATCCTGGCTTCGGCCACCCTGCTGTCCATAGGGAAGCTGCAATGAGCAGATGTCTGTGCCCCCAGCGCTGGACACAGGGATGTTGGTCCCTCAGGCTAGACGGTGACCTGGTTGCAGATGCCAGCTGCTTGGAGACCCCATGGCTGGGTGATGCTCTGCTGCAAGACCTCTGGCAGACCTCCCCATAGCCGCTGAGGGGATGAGACCCCTGCCTGGGGCGGTTGGGGGTCTCAGCCCCTCGGCAGCTTCGGGCAGGGCTGTGGTGGCTCGTCCCGTGGTGGTCACAGTGGCGATGGCGGTGGCTCACGGGCTGCGCGGTGCCGGAGGGCTGCTGGCAGTGGCCTCAAGATGGCACGCTAAGAGTGGGAACTGCGCTGCAGAACAAAGGCACCTCAGCCCAGGGCCACGGCCCCTGCTCCATCCTGCAGCCCCATCCCGCAGCCCCCCCAAAGCCAGGGTCCCCCTGGGAGGATGCAGAGCTCCCTGTCCCCAGGGATGCCTGGGGTGAGGGTCCCCCACACCAGCATCTACTCCTACAGCATCGGTCACTGACAATGTGAACCACCAGGTGACATTAGGAGCCACAGGGAGATGGGCACTCCACGGGCGAGGGTCCTGTCCTGGCCACCCACTGCCAGCAGGTCCGGTGGCACCACAGCATCGCCACACCGCAGTGCAGCAGCCAGCTACAACCCGGCACGTGCACACACGGCCCTGGCACACTGGTGCTCAGTAACCTGCACATAAGGGTGAGTTACACTCGGTGCTGTAGTCTGTGTTCAGCTGCTCCCCGAGAGGCCCCGCAAGCAGGGACCAAGCTCCCAGGCAGAGCAGCAGTCCCTTGACATCAGGGCTGCCAAGGTTCGCCCATCCCATCCCAGCCATCTCCAGAGGCAGCTGGAAATGCTCATCCCCTGCCCTGCCCAGGAGACCATCTGCTCGCCCCCTGCTCACAGTGCCACCGGCAAAGCCGCGGCACTAACTGAAGGAAAGGGAGAGTGAGGGCAGCAGGACGGGGGCACCAGGGCACCTGCAGCTCCTGCCCAGCACAGGTGGTGGGACCCGGTGAGCCCCGCGGTGCCGGGCTGCCCTCGGTGCCACAGGGGCTGTGTGATGCTGGCACGTGTCAGTCACAGCTCGGGAGGTGACGGGGCTGATGCTGTGTGTCATAACACCACGTGTCTGCTGGGACTTGCTGGGGTTTTTTCACTTTCTGTTTCAGCGCGTCTCTCCCCGCGGTGCCCTGGGTGCGGGAGGGTGGGATGCCGCAGCAGGATGTGATGGCACCAAGCCCTTTGGTGCCAGGTACGATGCCAGGGGGTCCCGGCTCTGTGCCGTGCTTGAAACACAGCCCAGGCTCTTTGCTGGGGTGGGGGGCTCCTGTTGTGCCCAGTACCCCTGCCCAGCTGCCGGGGCTCGTCCTCCGCCGGGCTCCTCACCACCACGTGCCCCCGGCCCCGCACCAGCCAGCCCGCGCCGGCACCGCCACAGAGCGCGAGGGGCCACGGGAGGTGCCCGTCCTGCTAATTGGCCTGTGCTGAGGAGGAACTTGCTCAGCTCTGTCTGGCTTGACATTAAGACCTAAATTTGCTGTAAAACCAAATGGATATGCACACCCACATCTATAAGGCTTTTAGTTCAGCAACAAGTGAATCCATCAAAGCCCAGCACCTAATTTAATAGCAATAATGAAAGGTGTGCATCACTATTAATTTAAACACTCCAACATTAGCCTTGCACTTAGAAACCAGCAAGGCAAAGCTATTTACAAATGAATGTACCGGGGCAATAAATTGAAAGTACTGGTTTGACCTGTGGTGGCTGCTTTCTTCGGTTATACAGAGATAGATTTCTATAGATGCATTTATTCCCATCTCTTTAGTAAGGCCTCCCTAATTAAGTTGAAGTGGCAGTGGAAGTGTGGCAGTAAGCGCAGAAAGAAGCTGCTAAAAATGTATTTAATTCATTATAAATAATCTTTGATACCAAAAGGTTGGAGAAAGGTTTGCAATATCAGAGCAGGCCACCAAGGAAAGCCAAGGAGATCGCCCACGCGCAGCGAGAGCATTTGCATCCCGGGGTTTAACCTCCCTGCATGGGGGGAAGGAGTGTGGCTGGTGCTGGAGCTTGCATGGGGGGGCCCTGGGGTGCTGGCACCAACACCAGTGCCGGCTCTGGGAGCACTGGGGAGCAGGGCAGGGTGAGGGTCCGTGGGTGCCACGTGTGCCCCCAGGATGATAATGTATGTTAGGAGGAAGGTGTGTGTCACCCGCACTAAGGGAGTTTAATGTGCTCGGGGTCACATTATTGTACCCCTGCAGAATTCATTATCTGTCACGCTGCCTTTACAGGCTGTCACCTCGCAGAAAGGCTACAGTGTTCCTGGAAACCATTATCAGCCTCTAATGATATTATCAAATCGGGCGTGGGCGGTGTGGGGGGCACGGCCATGGCTGCTGCTCCCCTCACCCAGCCACGGCCCCGCGGACCCACAGAGCCATCGTGGGGCCATTGCCACTACGGGGCTGCCATGGTCTATCCAGGGACCCTGAGGTGTGGCTGGCACATGGGAGCAGCTGTGTGACAGGGATGGGGACAGGGAGAGGTGAGGGCTCGTGCCGGGGCAGGAGTGGGGTTGTCGTGGGGTGGTGGGGCAGGGGCTGCTCAGCCCTTGAACATCAACCCAGTGCAGGCTGTCTGTGTGCTCGGGGATGGCACCACCGTGCCACATGTGTCAGCCTTTGCTGTGAGAGCCATCAGCTGAGGGCAGGGACAGGCCCTGGCGCTGCCTGTCCCCAGCCGTGCTGTGCCAGGGCTGTCGGGGTCGCTCTCACTGCCGTGCCGGCACCCGCGGGTTGGCTGCGTGCAGCTCAGCCCGGCTCGGCACGGCCCTAACCCAGCAGGAGCCAGCACACGTGTCAGCCTCTGCATGCTGCTCTTCCCTCTCCCTGTCAGGTGAAATTAAAAAAAAAAGGAGCCTTCTTTTTTGGAGTGTAATCTTCCGCCTGCAACAAGGAGCCACGTAAACTGATAAATTGCAGATTAAACGAGTGCCACACTCCACTTCAGTCCCTGGCTGTTAATTCCCCTGTTGTGCAATTCCCTGCTCTCAGGGCCTGTCAATTCCAGCTAATCGCAGGAGGCACTAAAACACTCTGCCCTGACAGCCCCAGATCAAGAAACCCCTGACTCCGAGCTCAGGTGGATTGCATGCATCACTTATGCACAAATCAGCAATATGCCAGCAGGGAGGAATTATGTCCGATGACAGCCCAGACATGAGGTACATATTGCCGAGCCGGCGAGCCCAGCGCCGTGACAGATTGCTGCGTGGGGCTGGTGCAGGAGCGGCTCCACCGGCACCGCTTGTGCCACGGAGCCACCGGCACCGTGCCCGTGCTGCTGCGGTGTGGGGCAGCACCCGACCCTCTCCCCATCCTGTCCCCATCCCTGTCCCCTGCAGAGCCACCGCCCAGGCTGCCTGAAGGGGCCGATGCTGGTGTTGGGGTGACAGTGTCCCCATGCTCCTGTGGTTGCTGGGCATCGAGGTGCAGAGGGCATGGGGGGTGCACAGGACATCCCACCCGGGGAGGGGAAGGGCAAGGTGGCCCTGCTCTGCCCACCCCTCCATGGGTAAAGCCTCACTCAGCCCAGCCCCAGCTCTGTTTTAACATTTAACTTGCCTTAGTCTGTGATCCTGAAAAGCTTAAATTAATGACAGCCTTGCCGTTGCTCATTAATAATTGCTTCATTACTGTATGCGATTGCATTCTCCTGACAATAATGGTGTTTGCTGGTGTATTTCTAATTATCTGGCATTTCAGCTCCCTAATAGAGCTGCCAGAGGTGAAACCCTCCTCTTCAGTGGGGAGCGCAGCCCAGCGCACCGGCACTCCCGGCACCTCCCATGTGCTTCTTCACTGGCAGCTCCTGGGAAGAGATCTGAACTCCACCGTGGAAGTCCCATGCAGGACTTGGAGGCACCACACCTCTTCCCCCACCACATGTCTGATGCTCGTGTGAGTCAGTCTGAGAGCAATGGTGTAGAGCAAGATGGACGGGAGCTCCAGTGCACAGAACAGGTCCCATGCCTGCGGCAGGAGGTCCTCAGCATGGCCATGCCACGGCCATCTCCATAGACATCTCCACGGCCATGGCAGCCCCAGCACTGCCTTGCAGGTGCGTTTCACCCTGGGTGAGCAGAACTGAGCAGGAGGTGTCAGAAACCTCAGTGGGTGCCCGTGTTGGGCCTCTCCACGCAGGGAGCCTCGGCCAGGGACACGCTGCTGCTGGCGATGGCTGTGCTCCCGGCAGGAGTGCGAGTGCTGGTCCTCAGCTCCTCGGAGAAATCCAGCAGGCAGCAGCAGCAGGGGAATTGTGGCACCGTCCCTGCGCTCATGGTGTGGAAATGACCACTTGTGGCCCTGTCCATGCCCAGCTCCGGCTCGGAGCCCGTTCCGGCCCGGTGCGTGCTGCCCCTGCCTGGGGAGGGGGCTCATTTGGAGTTAAAAATCTATTGTGACTTGTCAGAAAAATGAATAAATGAGCACATTATTTTTTCATTTTGGAGCTCAGCATCTGTTTGTCTAATCAAGAAAGAGAACTGGGAAAGTCAACCAGGGCTGACGCACACATTTTATTTAACTTTTCCTCTGTCAAAGGAGTTTAAATGTGTAATGAACAGGCCATGGTGATTTGAAATATAATCCCATTACTCTGATGAGATTACCGAGACTGTGAGAGTTCACAAATCATGCTTAGGGTTTTTAGAGAGAACAACACCCTGTTGAGGTTTTTTTTTCTCTTTTTTGCATTTAAGCAGAGGTGTGTGGGGAGCAGAACGCGGCCGTGCTTAACCCTTAGTGCAGCGGCTGCTCCTGTGGCCCCAGGCTCCGCCATGGGCCCTGTGGCACCCAGCCGGGCACAGGCCACCCTCCCGCTGGCCCTCTGTGCCCCTGCCTCTCTGTCCTAGGACGTCCCTGTCCTTGTCCCAGCAGTGCTCTCTGGGCTGTGATTTAAGGGGCATTCATTTCAGCAGCTGCAGCAGCACCCAGTGCCGCACGCCGCAGCAGCAGCGTATTTCCATGAAATTCATGGGCCCATTACAAACATGTCTCCATAAATAACTCCCCTCATTAATCTCAGGGCTGCACCCAGGGCTGTAGGATGGTTTTCACCCACTTGTCCCAGTGCAGGGTGGGTGCAGCCCGTGCCCCCGGCCGGGTCCCAGCCCTGCTGCGGCTGCCTGAGCTGCAGAAGCCCCCGGGATGCACCAGGCTCCTGCCGGCCAGACCCAGAGGAGCCTCTGCCCCGGATCCTCCTGCGGGAGCCCCAGTGTGTGAGCCCTGGTTTGAGAGCACAGGGATGAAAACTTTCTGTACCAAGCTGAGCCCACCCAGTTCTGGCCCAGCTGCAGCCTGTTCATAGGGCAATGGCCATGGGAGGGGGAGCAGCTGGTGAGGATGGGCCAGGTGACCCAAATCCAATCACAGGATTCCTGCCCATGGTGCTCGCTATAAAATGGCTCCTCTGGCTGCAGTGGCTGCTTTGTTGCCTGGTTGTTGTGCTGGCAGGGTTGGGATTGCCTCTCGTCACCCCTCCCTATGCTGTTGGGGTTCCTGTGTCCTGTTTCCTCACTGGAGAAGATCATCGTGCCCAGGGACAGGCACCTGCCCCGTCTCTGTGAGTAGGACCAGTGCAGCTGCTCTGAGGTTTCCTTGGAGACATTTGTGCCCAGGTACCCCCACCTGCTGCCGAGTCCAGTCTGGGACTTTCCTGGTCTGGATGTAATTGCTATCTAGGAAGTGTAGGCTTCATATTTGTATTTAATTACAACTATTTAATTTTTTTCCCAACCTCAAAGCCTCTTGCTTATTCCCATTATCTGCCCCTGGGAGGGTGTGGAGGGGGTAACAGAGAGCATCCATCACCTGGGTATTGGCCAAACCTGTGACATTGTGCCAGCACGTGCCTGTGTGCCCTGGGCATCCTCTGCCCGAAGGTCACTCTCCTGTTGCCCCATACTCTGCTGACCCCATGGAGGTGGTGGGGCCTGGTCTGTGTGGGCAGTGCTGGCTGTGGCTGCAGCCTTGTCCATCCCTTCCTGAGCAGGCAAAGCCCCTCTGAGCTGTTTTATTCTTTCACAAACCTCCCAAACTCTGTCACCCTCAGAGCACAGTGAACAGCCTTGGGGTCTCACCACAAAGGTCACCCATCTCCCCTGGTGGATTTGGGACCCTCCAAGCAGCATTTTTTGCGCAAAGCCAGGCAAAAAAGGGCAGTGAGTGGCTGGCTGTGAGCCCCTCCTGCAGGTGCTGGGGCTGGGACCCTGGCACTGTGAGGGGGAACATCTCCAGGTGTTTGCTCCCAGATGCACTGGGTCTGTGCCTGTGTTTTTTTGCATGAGGACACTGCTCCACGAGGCACAATTGACCAAAAAACTTTAGGTGCATGTGCAGGCCAGATTCCCCTCCAACAGCAGAAATAAGAGACAATTCCGAGACCCTCTGATGCTCCCAACAGCTCTGGGAGAAGTCATCCTCACATGTGAGCCGGCAGCCACCCTCTTCTGCCCAAGCCCAGTAACAAGGCTTGGAAGGAACAGCTTGCTTTTCTGACCCAGTTGAATGCCCATCTGAATCAATTAAATCTACAACTACCAGGGAAAGACCAGCCCCTGATGGATCTGTGTTCAGATGTGCACAGATTGCAACCATGAGCTCTGATTTAACTCTTTCAGCAAACACTAAAGAGTAGAAATGTCTGTGCTGAGGGCCAGGCTGTACTCCTGAAAAGCTGGATGTTCCCAGAATTTAAAGAAGGTTTACTTCACGCCATGTTCAACTGATCTGATTTTTGAAAGTGAATTTGCTGCTTAACTGAGAACAGCTCTTTTGGAGCAAATAACCTCATTCCAGGCTCCACACCTCACCTGTTCCCTGCCAAACCCTCACAGCCTCCTCCAGCAGCCGTGTCCCATCCCTGCTGCACAAGGCGTAAGTGGAAGGTGATTTATGAGATGGTGCAAATGCACCTGGTCTGGGCAAGTGACCGTGTGCCCACGAACGTTACCACAGTTCAGACTGCAGAGATTTGTTTATTATGTGAAACTTTAGGCTTTACTGAAAGCAAACACTGCACATATTGAATACCTACTTATAATAAATCTAAGTGATTGGCAACAGCATTATGGCCATGGAAGCAAGCAGGAGACTTCTGTAGTTTCTGATACCAAGGGAGGCAATCTTTTAGTTCAATTAAAAAGAATTGAAACTAGGTAGCAAAAGAACATTCTCATAACAACTTTAATGTTAAATAGTTCACAAAGTTGGTTAAAGGAGTCATTTACATTGCATTATTTGAAGGGTCTTTCCCCATTGCATCTGTGCTGCATTTGCACATATAAAATATTAAAAAATTTAATATCATACTATAAAATATTGTTTCTCTTGTTTCGCAGATACCATGGAAGACTGTACAGTGAGGACTGGCCTCGGTGGTGTGGGCAGGGCTCTGTCCCGAGGCAGCACTGACACCGGCTCCGGGAGTGCTGAACCTTGGAAAACTGAGAACTTAAACACAACAGGTAAGTGACACACAGACCTCTCTGCCTTAGTGTTCATTCCTAAACTACTTGTTAAGGCTCAGAAAGTTTTCTCTATACAAAAGCAAGGTAGGACCCTGTAAGAGGTCAAGCTGAGGGCAGGAGGAGCCCATCCTGCAGCCCTGGCAGCCGGGGGCATTTTCTGGATACAAAATCACAGCAGCAGCCCAGAGAGCTCCAGCTTCAACGACTTGGAGAGATTTATGAAGGACACCTCTGGTGACCTGAACCAAAAATGTAGCTCTGGTTCCCACCAATCCCATTCCCATGTTCCCTGATGTATTAAGGATGGACAAGGCCAAAATAGTTACAAATCCCAGTACAAAGCAGGTCTTAACTTTGATTTTTAAAGAATAATAAGGAAAGGTGAAGGCATTTCTCAGCCCTCAAGTGCAGGCTCTGTCAGAGAGGGAGAGCAGACCCAGCGCTGCAGCAGCCGTGGAGCCACAGCGGACGTGGGCAGGAGGATGCTCTCCTTTCCACCACAGAGACACTGCCCTGGCTTTCCAAACACCGTGCTGACTACAGCAAGGAACTTGCAATAGAACGTATGCAAAGCTGAAAAGCACAGTTAAATAAAAATATTTTTGAACAAAACAAACCACAACAGACTTGACTGTCTCAACATTTCTTCACAAATTGCTCCCCTGCAACGGCTGCTGTTCCCTGGCTCACGGTTGCCTCCTGCACTTCAGCAACAGAAGTGAAACCATCTGGGACTGCAGCCTCCCCCCAAAAGAACTGTGCATCATATGGACCTTGAAAAAGATTACATCTGTTTATTAATAGTAAAAATGGATACATTTGTCCTACATTTTGTTTTTAGAAATTTGATCATGTCACAAGCAATACCTGTGTGTATGTGGGTGTATTACAGATGTATATAATTTATTTTAACCAGGCTGTGAAATAATATGTAATCACATCTCTTCTTGTGATTGTACATAATACAGTAATTAAATGATGCCAGTCTACGTCATTCTCTTATTTCTAATCAAAGGAACCTGAAGCGTAACAGTCTTCTTTCCGGCTGATATGGCTCTTTATTTTTGTCACAGGGGAGACTTCCCATCACCAACGAGGGATAATCTTCCAACTGTGAGAGATGGGATAATTCAGATCTCTCCCCCGGCCGCTCCTGCCTGTTGGCAGCAGGAGCACTGCAGTCCTGGCTCCCACCTGGCTCGGGCGGTGGGGAGCATCTCCTCCTCTGAATGGGGCAGACAGGCTCTCCTCCAGGCTGGGTGTTACTGCTGTCCTGACTTCTTCTCCTTCTGGAAGCTAAAGCTTGTTCTCCTGCTCAGTTTTCTTTGTTTCTGAGCAAAATAATCTGCTCTGGCTGTGCTTGCTCGTGACTCTAGAATATAGTTAACCTGCAAAACATGAAATGGTATTTAACTTCATCGGTGTTTTTGGGGACAGCCGGGGGAGGGCAGGGACCCTCACACCACCCAACTGAACTCTAGGAAAACCCCTGGGAGAATCCAGCAAGTGTGAAGACCCAGAGTGCTGGTCTGATATAGCAATGGGCTTCGATAAAGGACAGCATAGGCTTCAATAAAAACAATTCTTCCATTATGATGTTTGCATACTCAGCTGATCTCATAGTTTCCCTCTGTTTTGGCACATTTTACTTGATGAAAGCATTTTTAAATGATATTTAACAAGCCTGCTATTCCCTAAATTTATTATCTGCAGTGCTTTGTGATAATCACATAGATAATTTTAATGGAAGGTTAATGCAAGAATCAAAAAGATAAAAATGCCCTTTGGTCTGCCATTAGCTGGTTAATATGCTGTGGCTTAAAACTTGCACAATTTTATGCACTATAGAGTGTTTCACTTTCATTGCATATTATAGCTAAAGGCATAAAAATATAGGGAATTTTCATGGTCAATAAAGCCTCGGTCTTTCTCACTTGATCATGTAGAAAGCATAATTTGAAAAGTCTGATTTCTCTGCATCTCCTAATGCTGATGGAACTGAAAACAAACTGGTAATGTATGCATGAAACCAGAAAACGTTCTGTATAAACAATCTGCAACTTAAGACAAAAAGTACTGTCAATAATATTTCTCTCTTGAATATTCACATTATTCACAGCAAACCTTTTTTTTTTAGCCTTCTTTTATGACCAGTCTCAGATGTGTCAAGTGTTCTGGATTACAACAGCTTATTTAAGATAAAGTAGGAACAAAAGAATTGGCCTAACAGTTCATGAAGTAGAAAACCCCCAGAATACACTCACCTTCCATGTTGTTAGCAAGAATTATTCTATTGTGTACCAGCTATTTAGCAACCCTCTAAACTCCACATGGAAAATAAAAGCAACCATAACAGATGGCTTGCCAAAATCACTGATTTTTAAATTTTGCATTGCTGTAAGATACCAGCTCACAGCCCCGTGCCTCCCCCACGACCACCTCCCCAGGCCAGAGGTGGGAACTGTCTGCACACAATAAAACTTGGTCATTTCCTATAAAATTCCTCAGAAAACTGGTGTCTCTGTTAACTAGAAACAAGGTTAAAAGGAAATATTATACACAAATAGGCAGTCTGTTGTATGGCTGTTTGAAAAAATATGAATAAAATAAGAGGCACCAACTGCCCTGGTAAGTTAAAGGCACCCTCGTGGTCCTCAGGCACTGTAGTGCTCTGGTATTGCCAGAGCCATTGAGTACTTTCATGTCTAACAAGTGGTGAAACACCCAGAATTTTGGGTCATGTTAAAATTTAATACTCACCTTCAGTACTATTTCATTGACAGTAGCAGCATCTGATTCAAAGTAAAGGTGTTTGTAGTCATGATTGCTTAGATATGTAAGTTTAAATATTGCATGACCTGCAAAGATAAGAAAAAACTGTTCAGAATATTCCTGTAAAGTTTGAGCAGAGCTTGTGTGCCTGACAGAAGACAAACCCAGATGGTGATCTTAGCATACCATCAGCACAACAGAAGGGAGCAATGAAACGCTGACAGGCTTCTCATGTCATTTCAATTTAAGGCAAGTGGTGGCTTACAGGAGCAGCTGAACTCCACTCAATAAAGTTCCTTTTCCCATTACAGCCCCACTGCAGGAAACGCACAGATCTATCAAACGGGTAGTTAGCTCTTGCTCAGCCCGAGCCTGGGCTTCAGCTAAACTACCACATTAGGGCTAATTTATGGGACTACTCACTGCAGAATCATCACACGCAGAAGATAAGCGTTATATTGAAAATAAAAGGCCAATGCCAACCAGACATTTCACTGCAACAACCTCTCCCCAAAACATCGCCCAGACCCACCCAGTGGCTTACGGCGAGGGGAAGCTGTGAAACACCAGCGGGTGCTGCAAGCAGGACCCTCGCTCCTACACACAGGACAGTCAGAATGGCAGTGGCACTGCAACAGCTCCCTGCGCCGTGCCTGGCCACAGGCTGCCCAGACAGGGGCCTGAGGTGGTCACTGGCCAGCAGTGGGGAGAGCCCGGCCAGCACCCGCGTAGCGACCGAGACCAGGGACCTTCACCTGTGCCACAGGATGGGACGGGAGGGACGGCGTCACCGAGAAGGGCCATAGGAGAACACGGCGAAGGGCAAAACATCCTTCACTTGTGTGGATGCTCGTGGCTTCAAAGTGAAAATCAAGCATATTCTATACATTCTAATTTTCCATCAGTTTTCTCATAACTTATTCAGTTCAAAGGTCAGCATTAGTAATCCGTAAAGTAACAGCCACATTGCTGTAAATCCGCGTCTTCCCTGGAGGAAAGCTGATCTGAAATCTTATTTACATTATCTAATTCTCCAGATTTCCAAAAAGTGACTGATAGATGCTCAGATCTGTGGCCAGAAAATCTGAGATGCGAGTATTTTATTGTGGCATGTTAATTAAACACCATTATGATGCACTAATCTGGAATATAAATTCTATATTGAAAAATTGGCTAATAATAATAAAAAAACCCCACTCTCTAAATCATTTGACAAATGATGCCTCAGTGGTACTAAAAATGCAGGAATTCTGAGCTGTGAGCTCATTAGTATGACAATGCCTGCATGCCCAGCTCTGCCCGGGACTGGATTCAGCTTCTCTATGATCCCGAGAGTGCCCGTGCCCGTTCCTGAGCACAGGACACAGCGCTGTGCCCACCGGCCACCACGGTGCTCCTCGGACACTGAACACTGCACACAGCTACAGACACTCATTAATGGAAATTACAATGGCACAAAACACGGCCTGGACAATTCCAGTGAGCTATTTTGGGTCTTAGATGTTCACTGGGTGGTTCTTGGTGTGGGTCAGTGCCCGAAGGCCCCCAGCCAGGGCTCCCCCAGGCAGACTCCAGCCAGCAGCGTGGACACAAACCCTCTGGTGTGCTGGTGGCTCACGGTGGAGCAGGATGGGCGTGCAGCTGCCCCAGTGGTGCAGGAAGCACAGCCCCACGTCCCTCCGGAGCTCTGCCACCACCCGCAGGGGCAGGGTACAGACCCACGGGATTAAATATTGATATGAAAACTCAGGGAGACCACAGCCCCATCATGCCTGATGGAGAGACCCTCCCAGTACGCCCATCGCTCTTGTGAACTGGTGACTGACTCCTCCTTTCCAGCAAAACTATTCCTGCCGCCGGCAGCAGCCAACGCAGAGCTGTGCATCCATTTCAGGATGGTGAGGAGTCAGCTCTTCTGGTGACAATCAGAGCAACAGATGCCGATACCAATCCCGCTGTGCCTGGCAGCAGGAGGCAGAGCTCACCCTACTCACGCGGGGAGCCCAGCACCCACCAGCACCACATACCCCTCCGGCCTGGCCCGGCTGCCACGGCACAGCCCAGGGCAGCACCGGTGCTGCCAGTCCCACCACATGAGGCTGTGCTGGCCCTGCCTCCCTGGCAAGGCACTGGTGGAGCCGTGGGCCCTCCAGTCACAGGGGATGCCATGCAAAGCCGGAAGCCGTGGTGTGTGCCATGGCTGTGCCATGTGCCAAGCTGTGCCACGGCTGTGCCGCACAGCCACAGCACCCGGTCCCGGGCCCTGACAGTGATTTAGAGGAGAGAAGCTAAGACGACTTTTCCTTAGAAAGCCCCATTACAGCATTAGGTTTATGTGCTCCGTGTCCACATTACACTATTTACAGCATGAATTATGAGTTCATTGTAACCATAACTGGCACTTTGCTCTGCTACTGTTCTAGCCAGATGGAATTTATGAATTGTGAGATTGATTTCCATTTCCAAGAGTGCTTAAATACGTGATGTACCTCTTTCCAATAGAGCACTACCCCTGACGATTCAGAGATCAATAGGAACTTCACCAATTTTGTGTTTCCATACACAAATATCTGCTAACACACAGCAGCAGCTCGAGTGGCTTCTGCTGCACCACGGGAGAGTGAAAGCCATTGCCGACCTCGCACAAGCGGCTTCACTGCCCTGACGCCTCATGAACACGGTCTGGTGTCCTTTGGTTTGTGGGTCTGAAACAGAAGTGTCCACCTCCAGCACAGCCCTGTGCCACCTGCCACAGCCCAGCACTGGGCCCACGGGGAGCGGGTGCAGCATCAGCCGCCACAGGGGAACGTCAGTGTTCTGCAGTCAGGGTGTACCCAGACAATAGGTGTGATTCCCAACTGTGTCTGTCTGCTAAAACCTCTATGGAAAGCCAATGAAAGGACAGAAACTCTTCTATTCCCACTCCTCTGTGTCCCGGCTGGCGAGGAGAGGCCTGGCACAGCACAGCCATGAGTCCTGCCGGGCCCAGCAGTGTGGGTGCTGCCCCACCACCCCCCTCCTACCACACCCGCTGACACCACCCGGTGCAAGCAGCCCCCGCTGCCCTCACCGTGTCTGTGCTCACACGCACAACTGCTGAGCTACAGCCCTCAGCATTCCTGACCCATGTGCTCATACAGCCACTGCTAAATCTCCAACTGATGCAAGTTACAGTCTTGGGAAAATACACAAAAACTGCAGTCCACCAGACTTCACTTCAGAGGTGAAAAGAATTGTCACTTTTTAATCTAAGTCATAAGCTCTTTTTATCTGTCTAAAAAACCACACTTTTTGCCTGGAAAGCATTGGAAGAATGTGAATTTGCACAAGACTTGACAATTTTTTTTACCAAATCTGTCAAGTTTTTCTTCTTCCTCTCCCATCCCCCAGCTCAGACTGCACCAAACCCTCTCTTTTGCCAATGCCACTCCAGAACAGGATGCACTGAATTAAATCACTAATTAGACGGAGGATGAAAAGAATATTCATGATTTGGACAAAACAGAAAACAAACACTAGGAAATGCAAATTTATGTTAATTTTTCAATATACCTTGATGATTGCTTTGTCATTACAGGGCCATAAGGCAGAAGTCAACAATTAAGAGTTATTAGTGGAATAAATAGCTAGAGAAAGACCTCTCTGAAGAACAAAACACTTATGGGCATCATTCGACATCATCACAGATTCTCATCATTTCAGAAATTATGACTACAACAGGATCAAACTTTGAAATCTCTTCTCACAGACTCAGAAAGGATTACAAAGAACTAGAAATGTACTAGTAAAAAGGCAAGGAATTATGAAAATAAAATACACACAAGAAACGTTCTTGTGCAAAGGCAGATTGACCTAGAACACTGCACGACCCGGGGTAACCCCCGCTCACCAACCACCGTTACGTTTGATCTAAAAGCTTTGGGGTGGGATTCTGCTGTTTGAAATCCACGTGTGCTGCCTCAAAAATGATGCCGTGACCCTAGGGTGGGGCCTGAAGGCCCTACAGAAAAATCAGGTGTTGCACTACCATCCAAACACTCTTCCGGACAACCTCCAGGAACAAGAAATGTAGGAGTTTTCTCCTTGGGGGATGTCAGGAGTTGCACCGCAGTCCCAGCCAGGTTACCAGGGATACACTGACCTGGTCAGCGACATGGACTGAACTGGAACACTGTCCTGCATGTAAAAGTGGGGCTGAGCCCATTTTATGCCAGTGGTATTTAACAGAGGTCTGTATTTTAGAGGCGGTGTCTCCTCCAGAGGCAGTGAGGGCAGTCAAAGCCATGGATGAGATCCCGACCCCACCGCTATCAGCAGGAGCTCAGCTCGCACCCCACACCCCTGCGGTGGAGCTCCTTCACACCAAAGCACTGCTCCAATGGGAACAAATGATGTGAATGTTAATGAAAAATGGAATAGCTGTAGTGCTGTGGGTTTGCCCTGTTTTCCCAGGGAGCAGCGTGTTTCGGGATCACTCTTCCTACAGCTCAGGACTCTCTACTGTGGCTTATCATCAACCGTTGCTGGTGGTGGATGCCTTGTTTCCAGATATCCTGAAAGCAGAGTTGCAATTAAAGTGCTGCATACAGCCACTTTTGTGTGAAATTGTGGTAACTATTCACACATCTGGATATTTCCTTTGTTTCTTCTTCAAATTATTATCAAGGGCAGAACACTAATAAAGATTTTTACAAGAATGGTGAAAATTGAGGTGGAACTCGGGGTTGTCCAAAACCTCTTCACTAGCAACCTGGTTTGGGAAAAAAGATGATAAATAAATCAAAATGCACTAAGCAGTGTTTCCACATGGCAATCGCCTCCTTCATTGCGTCTGCACCTCATCAATCACGCCATTGTCTGCTTGAAAGGCGAGCCTTGTAAATGTCATATCCACTCAAGCCCAAGGAGAAGCGAATCAAAATGCAGCAAGGAGTTTTAATTGGATAGTGTAATTAAACTAAAAAACCCCAGCAGAATAGCTTTGACAGGATAGATGAAGACCCCTTTTAATAGGGCTACAAACCATATTTGTTAAAAGGATGAGGCAATGCACGCTCCTGATTGTGCTCCAGAGTACTTTTATGGAAAGGCTCCTCAGTGGGGATGGGTTTGATCAGCTGCAGCCACACTGGTGGGGCGGTGGGCAGAGAGCGCGTGCAGCACAGCCGCCTCCAGCCCCCCGCCTGCCCCCGGCCCTGTGCGGTGCTGCACACCCCACCGGCCACTGCCGGGCTGCTCCCCACCAGGCACAGTCCCTGCACAGCACCCGGGGGAGCAGTGAACCCCAGCACCAGCTGTGCCTCCGCTGCCCCCCTGGCAAGGCACCCACTGCTCTGCCCTGTGCACCGACTCCTCCTGTTCCACTCTTGAAGATTCCTTTTGCTCCAAGTCTGAAGTTTGGGAACATTTCTTCTGCTATTTTTACCTTTCGATCAGAGTCTGTGATTAGTCTCCTATAAACTACAGGTCATCTTCTATCATTTCACATTATTGACAGCAGGAACATGAACATTGGGAACCACCACACAACATTTGTGCATCATTTGCAGAGCACACAGATGATTGTTGCCTCTCTGCTCTGGCCCCAGTGCAGGGCTCTGAGCAAACGTGCAACATCTCTATTTAAGCTCCCCACACAGCAGGAATCCACGCCTTCCCAACGCTTTCGGTGTGTTTTTAGTCCTTTCACCACCCAATAATGAATTCATTAAATTAGTATTACTCAACGTGCATAATCTGGAGGAACTGGATCCTGAATTAAAACATCAAATACCTTTAGCTTTAAATGAAAACTACATAAAAGCATTTCAGGCATCACTCGGGCTATCACTTACAGCCAGTATGAATACTGCTAGAAAAGCTATTTTCGTGCAGATGTGGAATTCAATGGGAAAGACTGACTCGTGTAGCAACATCAATCAAAACGTCGGCTCTGCTGGCAGCTCTCGACAGTAAGGCAGGTTCAAAGGTCACGGGATAAAGAAAAAGCCAAGCTCTGGTTCAGCTCTAATATCTCCTCGCTAGAAGTCTTGCAAAGGTACCTACCCCCCTCTGTACTAGGCGGCTTTCATTAATCTTCTTGCCATCTTTTTTAACTAGTCATGCAGAACCGCTCGATAGCGAGACATATAATGGGGAGGCCCTGTGCCTATTACCAGGTTAACACTCTGTTAAGCCCCAGTGCAACAATGGAATAAGAATTTAAAGGAAATCTTAAGCTGCAGGGTGCAAAACAGGCAATTAAATTACAAACTGAAGTTACCAATGTACTCCGTGACCTACAGAACAGCTTTGTTTAGACTACCTCAATATTAAGGATATTTTGACCTAGCCACTGAGATGTATCTGCTTTATTAAAACACAAAAAAAGCAGAAGGATCTCAGAGAACGTTTTTTCAGTGTTTCAAGTAAATTATCAAGTAAATACGATTTCTGCAGCTATTGTAAAATACACACAAATGGAAGAACCCCAGGTATTGGGTCTGCCCAACTGATGAGCCCCTGTGCCCCTCACAGGCCTGCCCCAGTCTGCTCACCCCTCCACGCTCCGGTGGCACGGACACGGAGGCAGCCGGGCACCCCCGGCCCTTGGCAGGGAAGGCCATGCCACATCCATCACAGCCACACTTGGTCCACTGGGCACTTTGTAAAGAGGCAGTGGGCAGTGACACTGAAGTTTCTCCCTTGTCCAAGTAATGTAAGAGACATTAAGAGAATCAGATTTCCTTTAAATTACACTATTGCAAAGGGATATAATTGTATTAAATGTATTATGTTGCTTCCTTAAGACTTTATATTATGTACACTTAATTGAGATACAAAGCTCTTTTCAGCTATAAAAATGACAACTACTTTATTAAGGCTTAAATCTTATTTCTCAATGATAGGATGCTTCCTTTCAAGATTCAAAACATTCAGAATCTCTCGTGATAATCAGACCGAACCTGATTTAAACAAGCCGTTCATATCCAGTGTTTTCAGGTTCTAATGGCATTTGATTGAGTCAGCAGGGCCGTTACCTCTTCCTTCTGTCTAAATTCAGGGAGTCTGATTTAATTTACAAATAAAAATTCAAATGCTGACCCAGGCTTACTACAAGGGCAAACAAAAATCATCAGCCATTCCTGCCTACAATGCCCACACCGATGGCAAATGAGATGCCAAAGCTTTCTGTTTTCATTTTCTGTTTCCACTGAATGTAGCTCCAAGTTCTGCAAACTCACAGCACAGGAAAGCTCCAGCCCCATCCAGAACGGCTCCGAGTCTGTCCGTAAATATTCACCACACGTCGTCTCTGAAGCTGTTGAGTCTGTTACCACTCACACGAGTGCCACTAAAGCTTCACTGCATGAACCTGCCTTTTCAGAGAAAACTCACAGAAAATGAGCACGAGACTCTCCGCTACACTGCTGCACAATTTCTGGTTATACATTTCTGCAGAAAAATGCCAGTAAAAGCTCTGAAATCTCCTTGATCTGCAGAAAGTAAGACCTAAGTGAGTATTGCCCTGTGCTAATCATCACGTTCAGAGGAAGAATCGTTGCAGAACCTCCCGCTGCACTGATCACAGCAACCACTCCACTCCCAACACCCCTTGCTAAAACATAAGGCTGCATTTGGAGGCTGCTGCAAACCCTTCACTCTCTCCAGAATCACAAGGGTCAGCCCAGCAAGGCATGCTCAGCTTTGCTATAACCCCAGCTGCCAGTGCCTGGGGACGGCAGGAGGCTGAATAAAACATCCATGGTGTTTCCACCCGGTGTAACTGCACAAGCACCCTTACGTGTGCGAACACTGCTGAGGGATGAGATGGAGCATGTTTGTGTTACAAGAGATAAAAACATGGAAACAAAATATATTGCAGAACTCAAAGACCTTATCTTTACTCAGCCTCTCCTTCTTTGCAATAATTCATTCAAGGAAGATCTGGGAATAATTTTTGATGTAAACTC
Organism: Aegotheles bennettii; assembly: GCA_013398125.1. NCBI lineage: Eukaryota > Metazoa > Chordata > Aves > Caprimulgiformes > Aegothelidae > Aegotheles > Aegotheles bennettii. Next base: position 169,323 of record VZRW01007391.1, read on the forward strand.
TGCTACAAACATATATCACTATGCTGATAAAAATCACAGACAAAACTTGTGAAATACAGTGAGTTTCATTCCTTTATGCTACTAAAATAACTTCTTTCCATTTAAATTCAAGAGATACTGATCTGCTGTTAAGAGTTCTCCAAAATGTATCATTCTGAGATGTCACACTAAAAGTCTCTTCTACTGGCCAAAAATAATGACTCTTGGAACATCTCTAGTGAATTGGGAAGAGGTCAGCAGATTTCAGGAGGAATTATTTTTTCCACATGGAACTGTGCTGAACACTTCTTTAATAGGCAAAGTTTATGATGGCCATGTGGAAATGAGTAAATTAAAAACCTCAGTATCTCAAAGGCTGTCTTTGTTGTAACATGCCAGCATCCTCTCCAAAACGACCACGAATTTTCATTCAACAGTCCTCACGTGAAGGCACTGCCTTTCTGCCACAGCACTCTATTTGGGGGCTGAAATTCAGTCCCTTATTCCTGCCTGGGTTGTCAGGATTTGGGTACAAGCACCATTTCCTGCAGCAGCAGGAAACAGCTCTGGGGGTGTTTGGGGACAGCTTGAAGGTTTCAGACTGTCGTGTTGACAGGAGTGTGCGCTGGAAACCTCGGGTGTTAAGGCTGGCTGTTCAGGTACAGCCCCATTGTGGGGGCACAATTTTACCACCACAAGTGTTTGCATTTAAAATGAAATGTGGCTACAAATTCAGAGGTGTTAATACATGTACAAGAGCAAACTGAACTATAAAGACAACGGTTACACATTTTGGACTGCTGGGTCATCAGGGACGTCTCTCCTTGGGATCATACCTTCCCAAGGACCACGAAATCTTGCTGGAGAGACAGAAAAGAAAGACAATGACTGGACTAAGAACGTGGAAGTAGGAAGGGGTAATGAAGGGGAGAAAGATATAGTTCAATAATTGCTGATAAAATCTGTGGCAGCCATAAATTTACTCTTCCAAGAGAATTCAACAGATCATTACCTCTGTAAATATGTATCACATAATTCTCCCTCTCTGTCACCTTGCAGATAAGTACTTAATACTTAGCATCTCTACCCTGCAAAAGCACAAGTGTAATAAAATCCATCCAAGCTTTTGAACCGCAGTTACTTTTTGATAGTAGATAGTTACATTTGGGCACCACTGGGAGACATTGCCCAACTCCCCAGGGCCTATATTGTGCTTTTTAAAACAAATTTGACAGGTACAGACTCTTATTACTCCACTGATACAAGAAGTGAAAGCACTGGGCATTTGAAGTTGCACTCTGAATGTCCCAGATTCTGACCTCCCACTGATGCCTGGCTGACCTGGGCTGTCCAGCCCGTCCTCCAGCCAGCGTAGCTCTGAGCATGGCCCCTGCGCTCGCCACGCCGCACAGTGTGATCCTGCTGACCCTGCAGCCATGGCTGAACCGAAATTGTTTAAAACCAGTCTGGATGTTAAGAAGTTAAAAAAAAAAATTCAATTACGTTGAAACATGTATTTGACTGGTGTGCTATGGGGGTAGAGCCCAGCCAGGCAACAGCAGCGCCTCCTTGGTGTGACACTGCTCACAGCTACAGACAGTGGGCAAGAAACACTCTAATGATGCCATTAGCTGTAAGCAGCATTAAAAGGACACTCATAAAATGTGTGTCTGTTTATGTTGTGTTCTCTATAACAGAGTCAACTCAGATTAAAAACATCCTATAATGAATAAAATACACCTATAGAAAGAAAAGGACATGGTAGCAATAATTCTTTGGACATCCAGCACACACAGGGAGGGAGAGAAGAGAGAACATAAATAAAAAGGACTACTCACTTGGGCTTTTTTCTTCCGCAAGGTCACAGGCACAGAGGAGTTCAGAATCGATTGAAATGGGTTTCTGCTTAATCCAAAACTTAGTGCTGGCCTTCTGATTAGTAACAGGGTCTATCTCTACCTTGTCTCCAGAAATACCTGAGATGAGAAAGAATAGTAAGCCACAACAGTGATCTGTTTAAGCGATTTCATATCAGCCGTTTGACACACTTTATAAATCTTAAATGGGATGAAAGTATATTGCCCTTTTGGGCTTTTTGAAAGCACAGGAGCTTTTGAAACCAAAAGCAAATGGTTATCAAACTGCATTGATAATCTGCATTTTATTCTCCTGCACAAGCTTACCAACAGGGAAGAAATATCACAGAAAAAAATATTCCCAACACATACAGAGCTCTTCTGGAAGGACTGGCTACATGAGCTGCAAGATTTATAAAAAGATACTGCTAGTTTTTCAGTCACTGCTATTGTGTGTAATGGACACTATCACACACTGTCCCTGTTCCATCTCCTGTACAGCACATACACTAAATCCTCCATGTGAGAGGACAACACCCACTCCAAGCACTACAGAAATGCTCTTTGTGTTACCCAGATACTCATGAACAAAGACATCCAGTCCCAGAGATCCTGTGCGTTTTTCCACTGCTGGCATTTTAGAGCCAGCTCTAATTAGGCTGCTTTGAGAGCAGGCTGAGGATTTGTGTCGCTCCTGGCACGGGCCCGGCTTCCCCAGATGGCCGGTGCCCCGCTCCTGCTGCGCGATGCTGACCGGGACATGGCTCTGCCACGCACGGATCCTGCGGCACAATTTCCGTGAGCCAGAGCAGAAAATTCCTCTATCATCCCTCCACACATTCCTCCCGAAGTGGTGCCAGAGCAGCCCTTCCAGCGGGACGCTGCTGGGGCAGGCTGAGGGCTACCGGCGGGCTGGAACCAGCCCCGGGCGCTCGCTGTAATTTATAGTCGTCTTTATCACCGTATGGCGAAGAAAAAGCCCCGCGACGCTGCCCTGATGAACAGAAGCTCATTGTTCAGTAGCTGTTGACACGACTGAACAAACTTTCCAGTGCGTTTTTTACATCAAGACGTGTGGAGCCTCAAAAATAATTACATTGCTTCAGTCATGAGTTATAGGTGAAGCTCATGAGGCAGCAACAAAGGGAAGCTATGGAGGAAAAAAGTATTTAAACATCATTTAACTCCTGCATCTCTGGAAACACAGCAGAGATAACCTCTTCCCTCTGGAGGGTTTTGGATATGATGCTTTCAAATACACTACGCCTGGCTCGTCTGAAGCACAAGAGAACCTAAAGGAGCTGACGATAACACTTCCGATAGATGTGACAAAACGAAAGGAAGATGCCACACATGTAATGACTCTCCCAAGTCCTCCAAAATTAAATCAGTATTTCTTAAAGCCTGGTCGTAGCTGCAGAATTTGCAAACCATGTTTGTTTGTATTTTATGCAACTCTAAATTCCAAGCCTGCAGCCAGCGAGGAGCAGACCCTGCAGCGGGCTCCTGGCTGCAGTCCTGCCTGCTCACACCAGGTACCTTCACCAGAACCCGGGCTGTTACCAGAGGTTACAGTTAACATCACCAACCCTCCCCCTTCTGTTCTTCCAGGAATGTGCTTTGTCATTAAACATACGTCACATCAGAAAGATCACATTTCAATTAAGCATTGTACCAAGAGTCCAATTAACACAAGGACTGCTAGAACTAGGTAATTGGAGCAGGCTGATGCTGTATCTGGAGCCCATTTTTTTTTGTAATTCAATTTTGGACAGATTATTTAAAATCAGCATTGTTATTTCACTGTAATGGTTAATTATTCAACATGGCATTTTCTGTAGTTTAAGGGAAATATGCGAAGTTGATGGTACAAGTTCTTATTTACTCACTGAAAAAAGTGAAGGCAAGTTCTACAAATAAAGGTGCAAATTCTTTGTGTGTAAGGATCGTTCTCCATCCCTTCCTCTAAAAACGTCATCCCTGAAATATCCTTAAAAAATTTTCACTGTATGGTCCTCAACTTCAGAATTCACAGTCAGTCAATATTGTTAATGCACCTTGTTAATTTGATAAGATTTGTCAGGTAACTCCACTGGAAAATTATATAAAACTGTTCCAGATGAACAGATGATAGTGACATGAATTAAAGTGATAGAACAATAGTGGAATATAAACCAGAAATGACACCCAAAGTGGCTGTTGATTTATTGCCATCCTGAGTTTGGTTCTGGGCTTCCATGTATATTAGTGCTACAAATCTGGGTCCATTTAGTAGAGAGATGCTCATACATACATCACCAGCTCCTGCTCCAAGCCAAGGTCACTCCCCATTGCATCAATCTTTTCAGCAGAGGCTACTTCACCAAGCATGGATTTTGTAACCATCCTAGATGTAACAGACTTCCTCCTCTTTCATCTTTTTTTTATCATGTAAAATACACTTTAACTTCTATTATTTTTATCTGCAAATTGTTGCTGTACACTTCATCTATTATTTCTGTATCTCGACATCACTGGCTTAAGCTCACACACATCCAAAGAGCGCATTGACAAAGAATGTTGTCTTTTTTGTGTTATTGTTCTCACAATCTGTATGTGTTGAAACCTAAAATCAAAACAGTATTATGTATGTGGCTTCTGCAGTCTCTCTACTGCAGTACAAATTAGTCATATGCAAAAAATGAGTAAAAATGCTTCTTCTACTATTTTCTTAATTCATTCATTTTATATAAAAAAAGAAGTCATCGACATATTAGTCCAGTAACACTGTTCTGTTCTTGCTTCCTTTGTTAGGGTCTGCAACTGCCCCCCCTTTCCTGACATACTGCCAGCAGTCATTTTCCAGGACAATATGCTGCTTTAGTTTTGCTAATGTGATACACAAGCAAATGTGTCTTATTCCTTCATAACATGATAGCATCTTTGTGAAAATGTTGAGAACAGTACTGTATGTGCATTACACTGTAATATGAGCTAAAACATAAACCCCAGATCTTAAACTGCTATGGCTAAAGCCTTCCACTGTCACAGAGCCATCAGTCAAAACGTGGCCATGGTCATTTACGTATCACTTTTTACTACAGAAGAACTATGCACAGTGTACAGAAGATTAATTTTACTCCAATATTTTCAGTAAACCTTGACTCAAATTCAAAGATCTGGCCTCAAAAAAGCTAAAACATTTAAAGAAGTACCAGTATGCAAATGGTAATTCCCAAACACAGCTCACACTACCACTACCTGTTCCATGCAACTGCGGGAAAACCCAGTGCAGAACCCACCCAAACCCAATGCCGTCTGTTTGTGTGTTGGAGCAAAGGGCAGGGAGTGCAGGTGAGCTATGCTCAGTGCTCCACCGCTTCTGGGTTCTGTCACACACAAACATCTTTCCACAGGATGCCTGGGAAACCAGGACTCGCCCCCAAAACCAGAGTGTGCTCCCCCTGCCGTGTTTCAGCTGGCAGACAGCTGATGTGCTCCTGCACAGCCACCGACACCGCCAACAAGCAGCAACAGAACCATGGTGCATTCTCCTCTAGGAAAACTGTCCATTTGCTACAGCTGCTGCATGGAACTGGTGACATAAAAATGCTACAGAGAAAAGTCTTTGCAACTGGCCATCATTGAGTGACACAGATGAGCTCCCAGCCACAGCTACTGATGAGCAGCAGAAAATAGACAGACATTTTTTCCATTCCAGGTTGTATGGAGCAGTCTGTCACTCGCAGATGAACACATAAACACTCAGCAGCCCTAATCCAAGGGGCACCTCAATGCTTATTTTACCAGCATTGTTCTTTTAGTATCTCAAAAAAATTCAGGGGAAACCCCAGCAACACGCATTTATTCTGACTATACTGAAAGGTTCTGATGCTGTACAGTCGCCCAAACTTTGAACACCCCACTGAGGTTTTCTTCGATTTTTAAAAAAATAATTAGATTATAAAAATCACATTGTCAGCCCAGTGCCATCAAGAATATACAAGTTCACAGATTGTTATAGAAGGGAAATTTTATGGTCCTTACACTACTGGACAGGGTCAGCTCCTTCACTGCTACACAAGTTAAGCCATTTGTTTCATTTAACAGCTATTCTCCCTTAACCATTTATCTTTAGTGATCTGTCATGACCTTTTCAAGCTCTCATTTCTGACACTTTCCAGATACAGTGAGTCAAACTTCACTGGAAGCAAACTATCACACCCAGATAGTTTGCTCAAAAGCAGAAAACATGCCCAGTGCTGGCCTGCTTCAGCACCAGTGAATAAATCCTGCCGTAACAAGACAGTACAAAATAAACTAAGAGAGCCTCTTCTGTAAAAATCTGAGACGTATATTTCTGTATGTGCTTAGGGAGAAAAGAATGGAGAGACTGTATGACAATAATACAGGAACTTGTATAGTTTAAATTTAACAATTCTACTGAATTCTACAGAACAAATGTATTGTGTAAACATTACGGCACTTAACATTTTACTGCTGAATCATTTCTTTATGGAAGGTATTTGCAGGAATGTCACAGGTCACCTACCAATGCATCATTAATCAAATTTTCACAATTCAAACACAAAGATAAAAAGCCATTCAATCATTTTAAAACAGTAATGGGGCTTTTATAATTCAAGATTCTGTCATCCCTTGGCCTCCAGGTTTTCAAAAGCATCCAGAAAGCTAATAAGGACAATAAAAAACTTTAAGAGAAAGCTAGTTTCATTTTGTTCCATCTCAAATTTCCACTTGGTCGTTAAAATCTTTCAACCTCAGAAAAGGAAAAACTTCACTTCAAAATAACAAAACAGTTGGCAAGCAGCTTTCCATTAGGAAGCCTAGATTAAAAAAACAGAGATGAGGTCATGAAATAATGGCCTTCTTTCAGAAGAAACACGTGCTAGCTGATTGTGGATAATAAAAATACTGAAGTATTTTCAACTGAAAGCAATTTTTTTTAACTGCTGAAATGCTAGCAATGCTTTCAAATGCTGTGCTCCACAATAAACCAGAGCAACATGACAGTGGCTGCCTTAAAAACGCCTGAGCTAGACAGACAGCTGTTAGGGATGGCCAGAGGTTTGAGCCGTTCCATTTTCCTAAGCATTATAGAGCAGATTGATTTACCTAACTGAACATCAGTGGTGAATCGAAGCCTATGGATCATGCTGACTTTGAAGGACTTGTAATGGTGGCTACTGAGCATGTCCTGAACTGTAGCTATATCGATCTGAGGGTCCTCCTCTGAGATCTCTTCTCCTCTTGAACCTGCAAAACAAACCAACAATAATAAACAAGAGGTTTAAGGTGCAGCACAGGATTCAGCTGGCGTGGCAGTGCGGCTGGGCACTTTCTTTGGGAAAGAACAAGAGGCTCCAAGTCCACCTCCCCAGGAGGAGGAAATCCTCACTTGCCAGCCAAAAGCTCACTTGTTCATTAAGGACATTATGACACACATTTGCACCCCATACAAAGAGCAGCGCAACATCCCAGTGCCACACGGACATCCCCCCGGACCACAGATGTCCCCAGGGTGATCTGGGTGACACGGGGATGCCCACAGCCCATCCCCCGGGAAGGAGCCAGGTGGGGGGGGCAGCCCCAGCCAGGGCCACATGCTCAGGCGCTGCCCTCGACATGTGCACTGGCACAGGTCTCCCATGTGCCAGCATCCCCCGTGGGGATGTGACACTGCCAGCACCTCGGGCACTCCAACCACAGCCCTGCTGTAACAGAGCTGTGCTTTATTTACTGATTAGTATTCTCATTACTACTGCAGGTACCAGCTTTATAAAAGGTAACATCTCATTAAGCCAAAATGCCAATTACTGAAAAAATACAATGCACTTTAAAGATTTTTTTACATTTTATGACGTTGGATTAACACCAATTTAAACATTACTATAATGTGATATATAATTTTGCAGAGTAATTTCTATGCCAGCTGCTAATAAAGCATCTCAGCTCTAAATGATCATTCAGATGCTGTTAGATAAAGTGGTATAAATATGTTCGAAAACTGATTTAGCTTCTCACAGAAGATACTGAAGAATGACACGTTTTGTTTAATATCCCAGCTAATGTAGTCCTAAAAGCTGAAACAACTGCCAGTTCAGAGCACTACATTTACTGCAGGAGATTAATGAAAACTTTGTATTTTGCTGAAATTTTAATAATGGGAAGATGAGATGATGGAATTTTAGCACAGATCTTACAGATCCAGCAAAGCAGGCTAAGAACTTGTCAGATTTTTTGGTATTAATTTTGTTCAAGCCTTGCACGGTTGAAGCAGCCTCAACACCAACGCTTCGTGCACTGCCCCTTCCCTTGGGATGCACATTCCCATCCTGCTCTGGGACCTCAGCCCGTGGGAAGCTACGGCGAGTTCCATGTTTGGGCCCTGATGAGCAGGAGATGGTGTGCCAGGACAGGGGGAGGAGAGCCCCGGCACCTCTCAGACACATCCTGTGCATGCAGAGCAGGCTCCCTGCACAGGGCAACTCAGAGCTGGACGTGTGTGGCAGTGAGGGGAACGGTCAGGGTGGTGGCCATTGGCAGGATAAATGCAGGGGTCAGTGAGGAAAATCCCCACCTGAGCACAGAGCATTCTCCTCCTGGCTGGTGGCGTTCCCTTCTCTATCTGGTAATCCAGTAACAAATGCCACTGCTTAGGGTAAGTGTCTTTCATGTCTGTATCAAAGCAAGGTCAGCATTTGCTATTAAAGGAGTCAAAATACATGCTGAGAGCATAAAGGAGGAGATTCACATCTCGTAGAGGTCAGTCACGTAAGCCTTGCACCCTGCCACGGGCCAGCAGGCGAGAGCGATGCCCGACACGGCCCCGAACACGGGGCTGGGGACCCGGCTCCGGGCGAGGGGACAGTGAGGGGTTAACACACAAATTGGGCTGTGCCATTGACTTGAAAGAATTCAAGAAATCAAATGAAATAGTCTACATGTGAATTTATGCAGAGCCATCTTAACACTGCAACCACTCTATGCTCCAGAATGACAAGATAAATTGTAATGGCTCCTTCAGAGACATTACAATGTATTTTGTCAAAGACCCCTGTGTTAATGTCTCTATACCATGGATTATCATAATGTATCATGTCAAACCCTCATGCTGCACTACTTCAAAGATACACTGAGATATGTCAAACTTTTTGGTGCACTTAAAAGCATCTTGAAGTGCTGTGGCATGGCAGTGCCTGGAAGCCGAGCAGGGGGATGGCAGTGGCACCATGGGAAGGGGACACTCCTCCACGACAGACACCACAATGTGCCCGTGCAGCCCGTGTTGTCTCTGCATCTCCTGCACAATGTCCTTAAAACACTCCACAAGACCAAGCCTCCCCTGACTGTTCAGGAGCTGCTGCCCGTGGCTCCGGCCCTGAACCCCATTGCAGGCAAAGGGGGGATGCTACATGCCAACTTCACACGGCTATTATGAAGCTGAGTCTTCTTGGGTTCACACACCCAAATTAAAAGTATTAGGAAGAAAATCAGCAGCCTGCCAGATCATATCCAGGGGAAAAAGCTGCCACTAAACCCGTGAGCACCTTGGCAGTGTCTGAACTGCGGGAGCAGTAACTGCCAGAGCAGCCCAGCAGTGGGATCCTGCTCTGGAAGCCTTTCAGATCCTCCGAGCATCAGCAACCTCTGCCGATCGTGTTTTATGGAGCTTTGTGAATGGATTCAGGTTTACAGAATTTCTGCAGTTGCTGCTCTTGGGAGAGCAGCCAGGAACTCCACCATCAAAACAGATCATCTGTCTCAAGATGGCAAGACACGCGGACCCCCGAGGGGGCACTGGATAATAGCAGTAATATCAGTAACAACAGAGAGAAATGCCCTGCAGGGAAAACCCTGACGGCAGAACTTGGCATATTGCTGTTACCCTGCAGCTCGAGGACGCCTGCGAGACCGCCGGCGCGGCGCGGGGGCAGAGCCGTCCCCACCAGCTGATTGGGGGGAAAGGCATAAAAATATTTTCCACATGCAAGCAGCTGTGAATAAACCTGTCAAATATTTACAGGCCTGTCAGGGTATTTGTAAGGGAGATCACAGTGTGGTTTTTGAATGTAAAAGCTTCTGCTTGGGCAGACAATCAAGCAAAGTGGATGCTCCAGGTCTGTTATGGAGCCGGAGAGCCGACCCAGCAGAGCGCTCTGTGCGCGCTGGGACTGCTCTGTCCCAGGACAAACTGATCCTGTCCCAGGACGAACTGATCCTGCCCCAGAAACAGCCCCTGCCACACGATGACAAGGAGACTCAGTTTGCAATGACCTCTGTATTTTTTCCTTATAGGCTACTTGCCTGACTTGCTTTAGGAATAAAGAGTGAGTCGGGTGGAGTGGGAGTCAGGTGTGGGATAAACAGAACCTGCATGGAGTGCAAAGCACAGCAAAAGGGAGGCATTTCCCTTAGGCCAGGACAGGGGTTTCATTATTGGAGGAGTAAGGTTGGAAAACCCAGGGCAGGAGAAGAAAGGCCGAGAGGAAGCGTGTGCCTCTGCCTCACCATCTCCAAGCAGGGACAGAGCTCTCCCCTGCTGAGATGGCAGCAAAACCGTACAAACCATCCAACCACAGCCTCCTGCTTTTAACAGAGCAGAGTGGTGTTTTCTGCCCACAGAAGCTGAATGGAAAGCAAAAATGGTATCAAGGGTTACATACTCCTGTGAGACAGCCTCTGTGGTGAAGCACCAGGGTGCTTCAGAAGCCAGGCATGGCATCAGTTTGAAGTCTTTACATTTGATCCTCACCAGAAAATTGACAATTTCCCAGTCTGGAAACGATAGCTGAAGATCTTTACTTGGTTGCTGTGTTTTGTTTTGTTTTGTTTTTTCAAAAACCAGGTTCAGTACAGAGGTAGCATTTTTGTTCAAGCCCTCAAACTGCTGTGAACTACAGCTGTACCTGCGACTCAGTCCCATCTCCACACAAAAATCCTGATTTTCAAATGAGACAAACAGCAATGAAACAATAGGCACCGGAAGCACAAGTCTGAAAATAAGAGCTAAACCAAGGAGCCTTATCCAAAAGGGACTCCTGAACGCACTACAGGACATATAAAAATGACATATTAGTAATATCAGAATATTGAAATGCCGTATGTAGCCTATTCAGAGCAAGTGAACCTGTATTTCCTCAATAAAACAACAAAATATAAAGTTAACTGCATTGCAAAAATGTCCCTTATTACTTTAATGTACTAGTATATTGCTTAATGAAAGTTCTTAATTGTAATACAATTAATTACATACACAGAGTCCCCAATTACGTTTTCCAATAAGACATTGCTTTGGTACAGGTCTAAAGGCACTAAACCAATTTTAATATATTAAGACCAATTTCTCTTGAATACTAATTACTATCTAATGATAAAATGAGAAAGAGGAACTTTCCAGAAGTAAGATGGTAAGAATAAAACTAAATTAGCCATGAATAGTTTGCTACCACACATAAAAGCATTTCACATTACAAAGTGCAGGCTTTTAGTTTAAAGATAAATCTTAGTGCAAGTTAAAAAGTTCTGCATACTAGAAACAGTGTAATAGTTTGAATGCTATTAGTAAATGTTGGATAGATAGGGGATTTCTCCATATGTATTTCTTAATAACGGAAAGTTTTCTGTTTCATTTAATACCCTGAAATATAAACTTTCTATTTGCCCAAAGGAAGCTGGCAGCTATTTCACCAGCAGATGTTTGGCATCATACATGTATGTATTTATAAATGAAAATGAGACTATGAAGAGCACATTTAAAAATAATAGCTGTTGTAACAGAATTTTTCCCGACTGGCATATCTAAGCTAAAAATATTTTAAATAAATCAAAATGCACAAAATTAATATTTCATTTTGATGTTAGGATTTCCAAGCTATGATTTTATTAACAGGGCAAAACTGTCAATATTTCTATTCTAATGCCATGCCAAAACATAGCTCCTTAAGCACTACAAAATCCAATTTCTTAGTGTGTACTGCGGAGCCAGGCTATGTACAATGCCTGAATTATGACTGATCTTATATGCTGTATTGTCCTTGAGCATCTCTGTGTGCAGAGTTAACTGCACGGGTGTTTCACATACATCCCCGAGCAGGGACAGTGGAACATCACTCCAAACTCACCCACATTTTGGGGGAGAAACTATAAGCAGAAGATTTCTCCTGCATTCCTCATTCAAGTTTGGTCTCAATTCAGAAAACAGTGACAGCACGGCAGAAAAGAGACAGAATTCATGTAAGCATTTATTATTTTGCTTAGGTTGCTCTCAGCCTTGAACAAACTAAAACAGTGCCTTGGCTCTTGAACTCTACAGAGTCCAAGTGTCTGTCCTGCCTTCGCTTTTCCATGTTCCAGGCTCTGCCTGACAAACACAAGACCCATGAACGGGACCAAAAGCCCCCACCCACCAACGTGATGCCATTGCAGCAGGGATGGACAGCGGCAGCACTGGGAGCCCTCAGCATCCAGCCTTGGGTGTTACAGGGAAAATCACATCCTAGTAGAGTCATGGTCTTTGATGGGCACTGTTGATTTGTTTAACCAGGCCCAGGAGAGCTCACTAATTGAGAGTACTTTTGACTTGACAGCCTCGGGGATCTATTCTACACCTTCCCTGCTCCGCTCTGCAGAGCAGCTTGATTTTGTGTCCTCTCACCCAGGGGGAAGAGGAGCTGTTGCTGCACAAGGACTTCAGGGAAAGGGAAAAGTGTTCCCTCAACATTACGACTGACATTTATTTTGAGACAAGGCCTCTGAGGCTCTCTTGGAGCATTTGCTACTGATGCAGAGTAGACCGAATGACTCCTGCTAAACCACTTACAAACACGACAGATTTACTATTACAGTAATGGTACACCTGAACCCAGTGACTCGTGAGAGCTAAGAGTGTCAGCAGATATAGGCACAAGCCATGGCATGGGTGTGTTAAGAATGCAGTATGTACCATAAACTTTTCATTACAGAGTCTGGATTAAAAAAAAATGTTTTTAATCAAAACGTGCAAAGCCTATGAAAGTATAACTAGCGTGCATCTTTTCATAGGTTAAAAACTGATACAAAAATAATAGCCAGGATGCAGATGTTGGGGAATTCTGGCTTGTGGAAGTGCTACTGGACTAGCGAGGTTAGAAGCACTCTGTTTCTCCATGCACCTCTGCTACCTTCTGCCACGTTCTCTCCTACAGTTTCTTATAACTATTTTAAGAAGAAATGAAGCAGGAGCATCAAGAATATTTTGGGAGCAAGTCCCACCCTACGGAGAGCGTCAGCCAACACTGTGGGTGCCTATCTGGGCTCCAGCACTGACGCAGCACCGGCGAGCTCACGGCAGCTGCTGCTCACCTCTGCTATTCCTTAAATGGGAGCAGAGCCTACCCCTCGCCACTGGCATTGGGAGGTACCTCAGGGGTGCTCTGCTGTCATTCTGGGATAAGATACAAAATGCTACAGCCAAAAAAGCATGAAGGGAAAGGTCTAATCTTTGTAAAGGAATAAAACATTCTTCTACTACTTGAAACAGGCTCTTAACTATGATCATTTGCAACAAACACTGAGCACAGTCTCGGCTGAGAGCACGAATGCTACTGGCTTCCTCATTAGTACAGCCAACATTTTTACAGCTGAATTAAAATGGAATGAAAAAAACCCTCAAAACTGAGAGCATGACTGTTGGAAAGAATGAAGGACAGACCAAAATGCTATGGAGGACAAACACAAATCAAAGTTAAATGTCTTTTTTTTAAAGTTTCATATAATTCCTTGCAAAGAAATAAACCAGGAAATAATAATAGGACCATTAGAACAGTAACAGATTAAAAATATTTCAGCATAGCTGGAGAGAAGATTATTTGTCTAGCACTTTAAAAATCATCCTACTGCTCTAGTTACATCTGCATGGTTAATTTCTTTAAATTCTATTAGAAAAAAATCATTGCCTCTCCAGCCATATTGGCATGGCCAGGTACTCTGCAGAGCAATCACTTTATCCACTAAGCAATGCCTGTAACAGAAAAAGTTTCATATTTCCAGCATTTTTCAGGGTTGGTCATAACTTTACAGAGCAGAGTTTAACAGATAAAGATTAATCATGAAGTGATAAACAGGATGCAGACTATTTACTAGAAGGTATGAAATCCATCATTTCCCTCTGGAATATTGTTTTGGCACAACTGAGAAGCACCTCAGGAAAGAACGTCGTGTCAAAACTTAACTTGCCCAGACAGTACAGCTTGTATTCCAAAATACATAACTTATGTGAGTTTAAGCAATTTACAAGAGCAAAAGTGAAAAGGGGAAACATACTGTTCTCCCGGACAAGGCAGAATTCCAAAGTGCTCTGGCTCTCCAAGGTACAGTCTAAATCTACTGGGACATTAGGTTCACTCTGCTTCTCCAGCCGATACTGAGGACCTGAAACATAAAGTAACTTGTAAAATCATCTGTTTTCTAACAAAGTGATGGCTTATCACGTTCAACCAACATGAGATTATTCATAGCCTAGGCAGGTAGGTGTTTATGTTTCAAAGCTCGTTGCCAAAGGGAAGGGCCCTGTCACAACAAGGTGGAGGATGCTGTGCCAGGAAACAACATATCCCAGTCACCTTCAGCTGCCTAACGCTACCCAACAAACTCCTGCCCAGCCTTTCTGTGTTGTTCCTACACCAGATGAGCCTGTACTACACACCCTGCCTGTGCTGCAAGGCAGGGGTATTGCCTGTTGTAAGAAACATCTACTCAGACCTTGGTGTGTACCTGCGTGCTATTATCTAAGCATATTTATTAACTGGAATAAAAAACCAACACACTAACACAACTCCAGGGTCAAGTCAGCTCCAGGGCCCAGAGTGGTGACTCCCTGTGGGACCTGGGACCGAAGCAAAGCTCCTCCCGAAGCAGGAGCTGGTGGGGGCAGAGGCAGCCCCATCCTCACTGCACCCCAGGGGAGATCCGTGCTCCCCCTCACACCTGAGAGCTGGAGTGCACACAAAGCTCTCTGCTGTGTAACTTCTGTGGAATCCAGTAAAATAATGCTAAACAGATACCTGAAAAAATGTAAGTCATGCAAAGCACCTTTAACCAGGTCTTAATGTAACAAAATAACTAGAACTGAAATAACAAATCTATTCCCTCTTTATCAGAACTTAAAATATTCCTGAACGTTTCCTGTCTGTGAATTATGATGGTATGTGATGAAATATTTAAAACATAAAAAAAAATTAAGTATTTCAGCCTCAGATGGCATGCCTAAGAAATAGAATTTGTTAGCCAATTAATTTTAAATTTACTACAGTAGAATTTCAATTACGGCTGCTTATTTCGCCTCCCCAGAAGCCATGCGAAGCACTCGCTGCATGGCCCAAGTGCGTTCTGCTCCCAAAGTGGAACGTTATTTCTCCGTAAAATGGAGCCCCCTCGTTCCCAGTGGCTCTGGGAGCACACTCCCTCCCAGCCAGGCAGAACCGCTGCCCCCCGCCCAGCGCCAGCAGCCACACGTGTAGCTGGGCGAAGCATCTGCAGAGCAAACCACGCGCGGGCAGCAGCGGAGACGTCTCGTGCCAGCACAGACAACAAAAGGCAAAGACACACAGCACCATTGTTCCTCCCCTCCCAGCTACTGGAAATGTGATTAAAAATTTAAAATAAATTAAATAGACAGAGGCCTGGCTTGTTAGGCAGGAGCAAAATATACTGAATTGAAACAAATATCAAAGTGGTAAATCAATTTGTATTTAGAAACTAGAGTAGGTTTAAAAATAGAATCAGTGAAGCAAAACCTGCTTGCTTTGTCCGTTTGTCTGTACCTTCGAGAGGTACTTTTCGATATTGTGCCTTCACAGATCCCACTAAATCATTCCTATTTACACAATTCTCCTTCACTCGCTGAGAGCTGCTGCCAGGGCCTGGCACTGAACCACGCGCCGCTCTCTCCAGCAGAGATGGACTCGCCCCACGTTCCCCACATAGCGGCATGGGACAGAAGGACAGACATCAACGCCACCAAAGCCTCAAAATAGGCAGAGAATCACATGCACGTGACGATGAGGGGACAAGGTTAAACGTGGAGCTTGGCAGAGGTTCACCGTCCCTCTGTGTAGATCCGATTCCACCAGCTGGATCCACTGAGGAACAGCATCACCTACCTCGGGAACAGCCCTCACACTGCGGAACCCGCTCCCCACCACCCTGCGGAGAGCCACGGCCACCACCCCCAGCACGGCCAGTGCCGGAGGATCATCTTTATCTGGAGCAACTGGAGAACTCTGTGATCAGGTGAATTGTTTTATCCAGCTGTGTCAAGACTGCATTAACTGTCTGCTAATAAAGCAATGAAACAGCTACGGGTCAGGAGCAGAGGCAACCTTCCATAGGAATAACTCCTTTAAAACAGAAAACACTCAAAATTTAATTTTTAAAAGCGTAAATGGATTTTTAGAGTATCTACTCTTAAAGAATGTATTTTAAATATCTGTACACAGTTACATGACCTCTGCTTCACAACAGATGAAAAATGTTAGGCTGATTCTGTGGGGGAGTTTTACCACCAGACTTCTCTGGCGAGTTCAAATGATGTCATGGCAGTAGAAATATTGGGTAATTTAATGGTTTCCTAGCAGAATACTGCTCTGGGAACTTCAACAACATTTCAAATGGTAATACCAAAGCTGGATTTTATAGATTTCTGTAACCTGATGCAAACGCTCTGCGCCGTTGTGAAATAAACCTTTAAAGCCCTGGCAGGGAGCAGCCCTGGCCCACGGCCCCCAGAGCCACCAGCACGGGGCCATGGCACAGGGCTCCCACACAGCCCTGCCCACAGCACGGGGACAGCAAACCACCCGTGTCACCTCCCACCACCCAGCTGGGAGCAAGCATGCTGAAACAGCAGCGACCATGGCAAAACACCCAAAAACAAAGCTAATGAACACCAACCCCTATTGCAGTTCTGTAATTTTGTCACAAATACTCGGAGAGAGAGAAACTGTTGCTGGGTTAAAGCAAGCAGGGCTGGAGAAACCAGCATTGGTGGGCCTGGAGAGGACGGAGGGAAACAAGGCAGCAACCTGAAAGGAGCCAGAGTGGCGAAGGAGAAGTGGTTATAGCTTCCCCCAAACCAACAGAGCTTTGCTGGGGACCCCAGGGGCACCCCAGGCCTCGGGGAGGGCGCGAGAGCCAGGTCTCTTCTCCACCAGCCCTGGTGGCCTGAGGCACTGGGTCTTCTCCACCCCTGGGCCTCCTCCACCCCTGGGCCCGCACGCAGGAGCAAGCGCTGAACCCCACGCTGCAAACACGACCAGCAACAGCGATTTCTTGTTCCTGGGGCTGCCCTGGTGCCAGCCCAGCTGCTGGGGAGGAGCGGGGCTCACTCCGACAGACGCACGGAGCTGCTGGCTTCCAGGGCCACGCTCGGCACCCCTCGAGGTGTTCTCCATACCGCGGGCCCTTTCACTGAAACCCATCTGCACCAGGGGTTCTGCCTACAGGTATCTGTTGCTCTTCATTATTTCCAGACACCTCTTTAAACAGAGGAAGGTTTATCAGGAATTAAACAACAAAACAAACCCTGGTGCTACGTCCCCGGCAACACAAGGTGCCCCAGGAAGAATCCCAAGGCATAATTAAATTAAGCAGCTCCCTTGCAAAAGGCGAATGGCCACCCACCTACCAACAAACCAATTCTGTTGCCATTTAAGCTGCAAAGCCTTCAGAATGGGGTTTTGAAAGCATGACCCATCAGTTCCAATTTTTAAAACTTATCCTTTCAGTCAAGACCAGAAAAAGGCCCATTCCAACTTTTATCTTCACTACAAAGTGCTGTTATCTTGGGCTGATGTCAGGAGCTCTATCTCTCTTTCTGCTGACAAGCAGAGACGAGAGAGATAAGATTGGGAACGAATCTCACTTCTCTGAGTAAATAAATAATCAATACTCATCTAAATGTAAATGAGAAAGTATCCCCCTCTGATAACAGGGCTCTTATCAAACAGCCAATTTTCTAGAGACATTTGGCCTCAACCAAATCACCATCATTCAGCCCCAGCCTAATGGCTAAAAATCGTAACTAAATTGAACCGATCACCAGAGATCAACTAAGTTCAGCCATGGCTACTACAGGTTCAAATGTTTGGAATGCAATTTTTCCCCCATTAACTTTCAATAGCAATGAAGTATACCACGGTCAGGGGTTGAATCTGCACAATAAACAAACACTAACACTTAAAAAGAGAATGAGGCTTTAAACAAAACCCCAAACAAACCCCACCTCTATCTGCACACTGGTTAATAGGGTAAAATGAGGATTATAGAAAGACTTACCTCAATATTTAATGTTTCTGGAGTTGTCAAACCCACACCAAAAAGACCAGTAAAAAAAAACTCCAAAAGGTTTAAAACTGAACCCATGTGTTTATAGTGTTAGTCTCTGCAACAGAACACATCACTCCATCCCATTTATCCTTTATCTTCACCTCCATCTCAAGGGCTCCTATAACTCTCACCAAAGCCCCAGTGCCAGTTCTGCTCGCTGTCAGCTGTTTCTGCTCCCTTTATGGTCCATGCATTTGTTCAAAACACCTTTGAATTTCTGAATTCCATAACATTGATCTCCAGAATTTACTGCACTGTGTGAGAAAAGAAATTCCCTTTGTTTCAAAAAGCCCTTGCCCACCCCCTGCTTTTGGGGCATGCAGTTCTTGTCTTATGAAAACTGGGATCAAACCCTCCCAGTTCACCATCCCTACCACATGCACTTCATGGCCTTCTCTTGTACCCACTCCTGTCTTTTCCAAACCAGAAAAGGTCTTCTCTCTTTAGCACCTACTCCTCATTTCACAAGCCAGATCCATTTTTGCACTCATCCATTTCTGCACCTTTTTACTTCTATATTATCCTTTTTGAGATCAAGTGTAACAATTAAGATGTGGGCACATCATGATTTATGGGCTGGCACAATAATGCTTTCTGTTTTGTTCTCTGCTCCTGTCCTAATTTCTGATGTTCAATTTGTCTGTCTGACTGCTCCTAAGCACTGAGCCGAAGTGTTCAGAGAACTACTCAAGATGACTCCAGGATACTTTTCTTGACTGATGGAAGGTAATTAGAGCCCATCATTGTATACATATAGTTACGGTTGCTTTTCACCATGTATATTATTTTGCACTCATTGACACTGAATTCCCTCTCTCGTTTCATTGTCCTGTCACTCAGCATTGTGCGATACCTCTGCAGACAGCTTTTATTTGCACTATTCTTACTTCTTTTGTATCAACAGCACATTTTGTCACAGCAGCATTCACATCCTTTTCCATGCCCCACATTAACGGAACAAAGCAGGTTCTACCAGTTCCACTGGAACTCCACCAGTAACCTAGTTACTAATAATGGAGGACCATTATTCCTATTCTCCGTTTCTTGCCTTTTAATCAATTATTAATCTGTGTGAGGATCCTCCTTCTCATCCTGTGACAGCTTAATTGCTTTATGAGCCTTTGTCAACTCTTTTTTTGAAATCTAAGCATGCTATATAAAACACATCACCCATATTCCGATGGTCTCCGACTTCCTCGAAGGCTGCTCACTGGTTTCTGAGGCACAACCCGCTCTACAAAAGCTGTGCTTATTTTTTCCTCAGTATATTGCATTTGTCCATATGTCATCTATTAATTCTGCTCTTTGCTACAATTTAATTTTACAGTTTTGCAGTCTTCCTGGTGAGGAAGCCAAGGTACACTGGCTTGCAATGAACAGGGGTAGTCCTTGCCACCATCCACACCCAAGAGAGAAGATATGAGCAACACATTATACATCATATTTAACATCTTCCTATCTGACCTCTTCCAAATCTCTCCGTGACCACTGTCTGCTCATGGTGGTTTGTTACTGTTCACAGATCAGTTCTAAAATTCACTCTCCTGGCACAGCTCCTCAGACAACTCTCTACAGAAATGCTCTGGCGCGAGAACATCTTCAGCCTCCACATGCGAGACCTGCTGAGACCTGCAGCAGGAGGGGGCACGCACGCCTCCGTTCTTCAGCAGAACAGTAAAACTTGCCTGGTTTTACAGCAGATGAAGTCCCCAAGGAGCTGACAAACGCTATGCCAGGAGCTATGAGGCTGCCTGAATGTCTGTGGAGGCGAAGGACGTGATATTTTGGTCTGCCACCCAAAACAACCATCGAAGTTTTCATGGTGCTGTAGGAGGGTTTCCACAGCTCTGTACAGCCAGACTCAGTCCCTGTCCTTGTCCCCGTTGCGCTGCCTTTGCTCACACTCCTGTGACACCCAGACTCTCTCCTTTCCTTCCCCATTAGCCTTCGCCTAATAACCACGGCAGTAGATGCCAGGCAGACAGCAAATAAGCAAAAGTGAACATGAGCTATGGATCAGGCTCTGTTCACATGCAGAAGTAAGACAGGAAAGTAGTCAAAAGAAAATAGTTGATAAACATTTAGTGTTGATGTCTGTTGTACTTTCCTATTTCACGTTTCTCCTTTCATGAGGATACGTGATTTATTGCTTCCCTGCTCCAACCCCAGGTTTTGAAAGTGTGATTTCTTTCGAGTTTAAACTATATTTATATTTATTTTTTTGTTATCACTTTTTTATTATTGCTATAGAAAATATTTGCTGGAAATATGTTGCAGCTATTACAAGGTCATAAAAAAGAGGAGGTTTATGTATTTCTATCATTTCAAATAGTCTGTCAGAAAGTATCAGTCGCGCTTAGTGTAAGAATACTGGATTCCAGCTTTCCCTCTGCCAGCACATGGGCAGCATATGGGAGAATTAAAATAGCTCTGTGTGGATGCTCAGGGTGGTGCTGGATGGGAGGATGCAGATCGAGGCATGGTGTGGTCCTCAGAGAGGTCCCCCCTGGGTGAGAACCAGCTTTCCCACCGACACAGGACAGTGAGCCTGGGATGGAAGATGAACTCTGGGCAGGGATTATAAACAGAAGAGGACTGGAGAAGAAGAGAGATCGACACACTGTGGAGAGCACCGAAACTGGGAACCCAGGGAGAGGTCTCAGGCCTCCTTCTGCAGAATTTTTCTAGATCATGACAGAAGGGGCAAAGATTCCATTGTGCGCTTGGCAATGACAATAAAACAACAGAAAATATGTAAATAGTTTGAGAGGAAATTGATGTAAAGCCAGAATGTTTACATCTCAAATCCTACTGCTATGAGGACATCTTAAATCTGTTTATCCGTTAAAAATCCCCAAAGCCCCTCAACACCTCTGAAGTGGAATAAAGATTTTATCATTACAAATGCAAATACTGGTTAATAAATAAAGATATTTAAATAGTGAAAACAAACTTTTAACATTACACACAAGCTCAAGACTGTTTGTTTTTTTTTTTTCAGTCCAATCTGGTTTTTCTTAACTTGCACTGTTGTGACATTACTGAATTTTACATACAGTTATCTGCTGCTCTCCACAGAAATACAGATGGTTTTTGTAGAAATAAACAGTCATTTATATGAAACAATTGTAAAATAGTTTATGGAAACCAGTGGTGTAATGCATTCAAATAAATGCCAGGACCGGCTGATGGAGAGCCAAGGTGTTAAATCACACTGCTTAAGAATTCAGCTGTGGGAAACAGATAGTAAATCCAGAGTGACAGAATTTCCAGTGATGGCAAAGGTTTCTGACATCTAGTCCAGTACACAAAAACTACAGCAGTTCAAACCCATTTTACTTAACACTACCTTGACAGCCAGTGAAATTAAAGAATTTAGTCAAAAGCCCCTTGAAAAGAAACAAACACTTCATTCATGTATTGCTTTTCTGTAGAATAGAAAACATGCAGCATAACCAGCTTCAACGGAGTCTCTGCAGAATATTAACACAAGTGCTTTATTTAATTGCTACTAAAGACTTCTATTCTTTTTGCATGCAACTTCTAGCTCTAAATAAAGCTGAAAAGAGGAAGAAATCACCATGTGATGTACCTACGGCAGAATTACAATATACAGATTTTATTTTTTTTTAAATCTCCAATTTCAGAGACAATGTCAGGGCAGGCAGCTGTACGGGTCACAGCACCCACCCTCAGCCCCTCCACGCTCTGCACCCTACAAGACAGCACCAATGTGGACACCCTGCAGTTCCAGCTCAGTTACTCGTGATGCAGATGAACATGGGGTCTCTACCTCACCCACCAGGGTTATAAGGTGATAAAGGTGCTTCCCCTGGTCACAGATGTGTAACTCATAGTACTGCAGCAGGGGCCACAGCCGCCTGGGCGGGTGAGCTTCAGGCTTCCCAAAAAGCTAGCAGGAAGAAGATGGTGCGTGAAGGTACCTGGTGTATCAGCAGTATCTTCTTTCATCAGAGTGGATAAAATAAACAAAAAAGTCTCTGTCATCCAAACACTGAACTGCAGAGTTTAAAATGTCACATAAATTACAGCTTTATTACCAATCCAGAAGAACCAATAACTGTAGGATTTCAATACCAACGGCTCTAAAATTGACTCAGTTCAATATTTCTCTTGCATTTCAGAGGCCAGGCATGAAAAATTCTCCTCAGCCATCGGGGCTGATGTCCAGAATCCCGTCAGCCCAAACGCACAGAACTAACGAGCTATTTCTATTCTGACAAACTGCTTACAAACTTTACTCCCAATGAGCTGCTCTGTGTACACCAACGTCCCCGGCCCCCTGTCACGTCAGTGCCAGCTCAGCATCAGCAGGCTGGTGAGAAAGGGCTCACTGAAAGAAATTATTACCACTGCAAAACAGAGATGGAGTTCGTAGGCAGAGGGAAATCATTCCAAGCAGCCCCCATCACCCCCTCCCCAGCACAGAGGGGCTCACCCTGCCCAACACCAATCCTGCCGGGAAAATCTGCTACAAAGCAATCCTCCCTCTTTCCCTAACACACATCATGGCCGGGAGCAGGCGAGTGTCAGACCCAAACACAGCCCGGGGAACGCGGGGCCGGAGGGTGCTGAGCAGGGGGGCAGCAAGCCCCTCCGAGGGGCTGGAAGGGCAGCCAGCTCTGCACCACTCCCACACGAGACCAGCACCATGAGAGCTGGGACAACTGGGGCTGTTCACTTACTGCATTGCCTCTTTGGGTAAAGGGGAGTCTTGACCAAGGACCTACAAACATTGATGTTCATTTTAATTTAAATGCTGCTAATATAAACAGCTTAATGCAAGGGAGACCAGGACTTGTGAAGTGTTTCCAGGTAAAGCCATTCATAACTGGGGGCACAGACTCTGCAGGGATGCTGTAATTATCCAAAACAAAGCAGTGAAAGCCAAAGAAACTCAAAGCTACCATTAAGCAGAAAAGCACGCATGTAAACACTAGGAAATACAAATTAATTGGCTTGTCACTGTCACAGATGCTGGGGCTTCCATCCCTTTAAAACTCAGAGCAAACATATGCATCGCCTACTCTAACATATTTCCTTTTAAATTTAAACTCTTCAGTTACCATCATTCAGTAATGGTATCAAACTATAACAACAGTTTATTCTAATTGTGGTGCATTTCTTAAAAGTGCTTTAATCATAGGGCTGTGGCTTTACACAGTTTCTTTTATCTTCCTAATTCTCCTTTTTTATATATATAAATAAGTACGTGTGTGTGTATATATATATACAATGAAAATACACACATCCCCCCTTCCCAGGCATTTCTTTTTGTTCCATGACCCCACCTACAAGGTGGGGATGAGGAAGGAAAACCCAAGTCAGACCTACAGCTCTTGCAGCAGCAAGAGCAGCCACCCAGTTGCAGTGCTCAGGAGCTCCCTGCAGTGGGCACCAGAGTCTCCGTCCTCTGATGAAAGAAAAACATTTGTTGATGGAGAATAACAAGAAAATTTGTCATTAATGCCAACAGTCATCTAAAGGCAACCAACGCAAAAGAGCTCAAGGAGTTCAATCTATTGAGGAACTTAGAAGAGTTATATTCTGTTTGGGGATTATTAGGGATATTTTTAAGTCACAGTGTTACACTTCTCTATAGACCTAATTTTCAGTAATTCAGAATTCAGATGGAGATGTGTACATGATAGGGGCAGATTCTGGGTTCCAAGTTTAAGGCATAGTTTCATTCTGCACGTGGAACAGAGACCCTGGGCCCTGATTTGCTGAGGAGCCCCCAGAAATGTATTTGCCCTCACAACAAAAGATGACCCGCTCCATGGAGGGAGCAAATCTGCCTGGTATAAAAGGCTCCTGTCCTGCCCCTTCCCTGCCTGAAGCCCCACTGCACACCCAGCACTGCTGCCCCGACCTGCTCACCTCCCCCCTCCAGCACGGGCACACAGAGCCACCGAGCCCCTGCCCAGCGCTGTGGGAACGCCGGCTCTCCTTGGCATCCACGGGAGGCAGGAACAGACAAATCAGAATCGGCACCCACAGCATCGAGACCAAGTATTTACAAACACAACTGCTGAGATACTCCAGGAATAGGAAAATCGTGGGAGAGGTTTAAATGAAAAACTTCAGCATTCTGGCATCCGTGCGATTTCCCCTGGGCTGTGCTGGGCAATAAGTGGTTTTTCACACACACAGCACCTTTGCATTCCTGGTTTTGCTTATGTTCCATTTAAGTTTTGCATAAAACGTGTTTATAATAAAACAATTTCAGAAGCATCTTTAAGACAAAAAATCTGACATTAAAAGTGGTGCTGAGACGGTTATGTCAGACAGTGAATTTGCAAAGAAAACCTGGATCTCTTTTCCCTGGCTGCTCCCCGAGCGAAGGTGAGCCCCACGCTGCACTCTCTGCTTTGAGCTGCTGTTCTCCAGGTTCTGAAGGATAACTTAACAGCTTTGTGCGAACAATTGTGAAACACAGGAACAATAAACCATTACAAATCATGGTTTTGTAATAGGATGGGGCTTTGAGGTACCTGCTTATGGAGCAGATTATTTTAACTGGCCCTTGCAGCTATAATTCCTTTGATTCTG
The DNA here is from genome assembly GCA_013398125.1 of Aegotheles bennettii. Lineage (NCBI taxonomy): Eukaryota > Metazoa > Chordata > Aves > Caprimulgiformes > Aegothelidae > Aegotheles > Aegotheles bennettii. The sequence continues at coordinate 194,096 of VZRW01007391.1, forward strand.
TTGTAGAGACTAAAATATGATATGGAGACTTCTATTTTTTTTTGTCCGTTCCCTGTTTCTTGAATTTTCCTCTTTCTTTATTATTCAGCTTCCTGTGGCAGTGAGATAACACACTTATCCAGACTAGTAAGATTATTTTAGACTATTTTTGGTCACTTTACACATTTTAAAGAATGCAAAGAGCACCAGTTGACAGCTGTTGGGGACGTGAATGTTATTGTAAAGCAGCTGTTTTCATTTATAGAAAAAGTATTAGTCTTCCTCCAAACTGAGCAGAATACTAAGTTAATAACTCTCACTCTAACCTACGGAAAATACAGGTCATGTCTGTGAAATGTTGGCAGAAGGTATTGTTTATAACAATTAAACTTGTATAGCATTTTGTTCTTAAAAGGACTCAGCATTTCTGGTTCAGGGATGTTTGCAGTTTGAAGCAGCTATTAAATAATCATCAGTAGCATGTTCACCCTGCAAAGAATTTCTACTTAGAATCAGACAAGATTAATCAGACAAAGCTTCTCTGTTCACAAGAACTTTCAAATGAAGAGAGGCTGACACAGACCAGAAACAGGCAGGGTTATTCTAACATTTCAGCATTTTACACTGTTTAGCTTTGTCTCTCATTTCCTTCTGAGAACATTCGGTTTTTATATACTGACATCAATGCTTAATTTGTTTGGAAACAAAGCCTCTGTACACATTCTCTCTGCATTCTTATTTACTTTACATTAGTATTTATAGTCCATTCAGTCAAGCTCTGGAGGAAAAGACAACTGGCATCACAGAGAATGTATTTGTTGAAGAGCAAAGGGAACAAGAGAGCTCCAAGGCGAGGGAGATAACTTTCAAGTGTACATACAGTTCCTGCACATATTTAATTTGACAATCACCATGGCATCAAGATACATAAAGTATCAAGAATGAAGTCATCATCTTTCTTATGTTCTTAAAATTGTCAGACATTTAAACATATTTTATAGAAAATATTGAGTGAGGGCTTTAGTGCAGATATAAAAAAGCCTGACCAGGTCCCATTGTGGGATGGATGCTGCCAGACCCAGTCTCAGCTGGGCTGTGGAATCTGAACATCAGGGTCTCTGCATCTCATCTTGGAGAAACTGCTTTCCTTGGTCCAACTGAAAGCCTTCCTAGACAGCAGGATTTAAAATGTACATCTACCATAACCTAAATTCCTGGGCTAACTGGGTAACACCTAAATACTGGTAAAAGTAAGACCAGCAGAAGTACACATCAGGCCGATGGTGCAGGAAGATCACTTTGCAGTAAAGCAAATTAAGTTATAGTGATGGTGTATATTGATGGTGATTAAGTTATACTGTGGTATTTTACAGTTACACAACATGATCTGTAGACCTACAAAACTTTCTCTGCAAAGCCCGGGGGGGGGTGGTGGGGGTGGTTAAAAGCCCTGTCCTTAGTCTCTTTCTCTCCCGTTCTGGCTATTTTGAGAAAGCTCTCTTGTGTGAGCCATGTCCCCAAGCCCCCCTCGAGGTGGTTCATCACTGGGTTAGACCAGTCTCCTCTGGGAGCTCATTCCACAACCAGGAGGTGTTTTATTTCCAGCTCTCACTTAAAATATGCATGTGCAATACATGCTGCTGAGCACGCAATAGGTTAAACAAATTGATGATAAAGTATTCTACTTAGTTATTTTTCATTACCATAAGAAAACATCAATTACGTTTTCTATTTTATGAGCATACACAAGGGAATCCATTACAATAGTAGAAAGGTTATATGGCTGTTTTTGCTGCTTCTTCCCTAAGCAAAAAGAAGTTTGTTTTCAAAGACAATGAAACTGGCCCAGAGAAAAGGCAGGCACACCAGCATATCTGCATAGACAGTTCCTATCCTGATTCATCCAGCCTGACTCCAACTAATTAAACATCTGCCCCAATAATTTCCTCTACAGATTTATCTTCTCCAGTATGCAGCACTGACTGGTTGTTCCAGGCTTCTCCCTAACTTGCAGCCATTCCCACGTACTTTTTCCAGTTGGTTATTTGGGCACCTGGCAAGAGATGATACAGTATTCCCATTAACCCCCTGCTGCTGCCTGTTGTGGGACAGGTCACCGGGTCCCCAAAGCACTGCGTCAATACAACCATGTCCTCTACAAAATGCCTTCAGGGCTGCCGTTCTCTCAGCCCTAACACATCCAGACTATTGTACTACCTGCATCTCTTGTTGATTGACTGAAAAAGTTCACAGGCATTTCAGTTCTATTAAACTATTACAAAAGCTTTAAATAAACATATTCAGTCTATTTGTGGTCAGTACTTTTTAAAGATCAGAACAATCAACTTAAAGGAAGCATTGCTGAATGGGAAGAAATGCTTTTCCTAAATTATGTCTTATCTTTTATTCAGAACTTTGACACCCTGATCCACTGCTTAATGACTTGAACTCCAACGGCACAGGACTGCGCTGTGCTAATAGTCTGATCTCAGATTCCATTTATCTGTGCATCTCCCGGTGAAAGTACGAGGCACATCCACGCCAGATATGAAGAATCTGGTGGTAGATGAAGAATGATGACAAAACCTTTTTCTCCTCCTGCTCCAGCCTGCTCGTGCCCACTGCGGTGGCACCCCGAGCGTTAGTTGTCCTTCAGCCCCGGCAGCATCTCCACCTGCCCTGCTAAGGGTGGCACAAGGGGCTGGGAAAGGCTGGTTTGGGACCGAGGGGGCTGTGCAGGGACCAGGGTCCCCTTTGTGCAGGCAGCTGCCATTTGTGCTGGTTTACAGGCAAGACCCTCCAACCCCGACCCCTCAAAGTCTGCTGACCAATGAATCACAGTTCGAAATAAGGAAAGTAATTGAAAAAAAGGGAAGTTTTGGGTAAGGGAAGATAATTTTAATAAGGAAGTTTAATTAATGATTTACCAATTTAATACATAAATACCTAATCTGAGAAGTCCCTTCACCCATGTGGCAGTATTACGTGACTATTTCAATAATGCACTACGAGTGCTCACCAACATTTCAAAAATAAAACAAAAAAGAAATATTTCCTTTATAAAATTCAGTAATATGGGAATTCAAGCACAACCCTTTCCCCAGAGCGATCACTCTCTCACAGTCACTCCAGCTCACACAGCTTACAACTCCAGGTCCTAATTCTAGACGTATCTATACACAAGCTTAAAGTGAAATCTGCAAGCAACATCGACTACATGGTCATATCTCAAAGACAAGAGATGTCACATGGATAATTTATAAAAAGTAAATTTAAATGATTTATTATATAATTAACTCCCCCCCAAATGATACATACATGCTTATATACCCTGTTACTACAAAGGTTTCTGAGCAGCGGTGTCAAGACAGTAAAAATCAATGTATTAGCTGAAGGAGTAAATGACAGGTCTGTTCCATTTCTAAACTACTGAGCAAAAGTAACAAAATAAAAGCAAAAACAAATTTCAAATGGACAAAGAGCAAACCATCAGTTACACGGAGGAGGAAAGTAGCTTAAAGACTGAGCTAAGTGCATCCTTTAGCCACCTCCCTTCAGGGAAGAGAAATCTGACCCCAGGAAATAAATAAAAGTCACCCAAAAAGTGAACAAAAGAGGTGTTTGAAAAAACCAGAACACCATTCATCGCAGCTAACGACTTGTTCATTATGAGTGATGATGGATAAAGACTTCTCACGCTGAGATGAAATCAAGATTTATATGCATTGTTTCCTCTCCCAACTTGTGGGAAGATCATCATCATTTAATTCTATCTCTGCGGCCAGTGATGGGCATCCAGAGAGCTGGTTATCAAACGGTGCAGTCAGCTGGCAAAAGCCGGGACGTGCAGTTGGCACATCTGGACCGAGCCGCCACAGCCGAGGGTGAACAATGATGCCTGGACAGTGGCCAAATTGCTGCAGACGCTGCCGGGTCTCATCTACAACCACCCCCACCAGCAGCTNTTTTTTTACTAGAATCAGATTTTCATTGCTTCATTCAATTGCTCTCCTCTGCCATTTTTTACAGCTCTTATCGTTCCCTTGGAATATGGCCTTGAGACAGCTCATCCGTGTCCTTCACTGTGTTATCTCTTCTAACTTTTATTAAAACTTCAGCTCTCATCTGAAGATAGCTAATTAAATCCATGACAGATTATACACTCGTTTAAAAACTGAACTACTTTTTTCTAAAGAGAACAGGGTTTATTTTCTTTTCCCATAGTTAAAACTAAGGGTATATAAGGAGGTTTCATTCATTTACAAAGACAAGATCCTTATCTGTACCTAGTATATAGATAGGTTTATATTAAAGTTCCTTTGTTGCATGACAAGACTTGGTGCAATTTCTCACAGTAATTATTTCTTGTTGCTGGAAAGACCTCAGCCTTACACTTTTGAGATATATATACACTAACATATATGTGAATGCACATTTACACCCTGGAAAAGCATTGCTCTAAAATATCAATGCAAGTACCATACATTTTCTTTCCTGAAATGTTGGTATGTCTTAACTATAACAGTACTATTTTGATAACATTGAAGAAAGTAAATTTTTCTTTTTCTCTACACGTAACAATAAATCCTTTAAACTATTTAAAATCATACTAAGCATCATTTTTGTACATAAATTAAAAGTACACAAATTCTGTCAAGGATTGGTCTTACTGTACTTCCACCCATCATCTCAAATTACCACTAGCTGCATTTGAATGCAAATGGCTTTGCTATCATAAATAAGTATTTGCAGTAACGGATATACTGCTCTGCAGCAAACATTATGCAGCTCCTCCACTGTCTGCTTTTTGCCAGTATCTAGAACACAGACCTCTGCACAGAACTGCTTCTGAGTGGTGCTGAAAATCAAAATACCCTCTGAAAAACCTGAGCATCTTTCACAACAGTTAAAAAGAGATATAAAATATGCTCACGGAGAAACACCCTACCCTCCAGAAAATGCAATAAATAACCCACCTGAGCCTCTCTGTGATCCCTTCCTTCTCTTTAAGGCCTTTTGCAAGATATCCTTCATGGTGACCTTCATACTGTCCACCTGAATAAGTGAGAATCCATGAGCAGCATTTCTGCAAGACAGATGCACATGTATTTTTACAAAATCATCATCATCAGGCAGCTCACTGCAATTTTTGTTAGCTTCAAGCAAAGGACTCGTTAGGCACAACAATTAACAAAGCTGTGCTATCAAAGTAAGTTAAAGGAGAAACTGAGCAAACTCCCTTAGAAAGGCAGAGACGAAAATGGAGAAAATGGATTGAGATTCAAGGTGTGTACGGATTTTCCTGATTTATCTTTATTTTTGATCAATTTGTGTTCATCATTAAAAAAGAAAAATGAGCAAATGTACCTGCGGAGCTCCTCAACTCCTCATTATTAAGTATCTGCGAGGCGTTTCGCAGTGCATACAAGAGAAACAGTTTGCAATGTCATTTCCATACATGTCCCGATGGCAGATGTAACAAATCATTACGGAGAAGTGGAAGAACAACACTCGGAGAAACAGCAGCAGCTTTTCAGCACTACTAACGCATTGCATTATTTCAAATGTGAGTAACGTGCCTTCTTTGGACACGTTTTTGTGAACACAACGGCTCAGAATCTCATGGGAAGGTTTATGGCAGCAGGGTCCATGCCCTGGCCATTGCCCACAGGAGGGGACACCACAAACAGCCCTGGGGTGGCACAGGAGGTACTGAATATGGCATCAGCAGGGAAGTGGAGAGATGACAATATAATCGAGGAGCTACTGGATTAATCTGTCTGTAGATGTTGCCCCTCAGCCCTGGTGTCACTCTCTGCTGGTGTCAGTAGATGTCACTGCAGACAGGAGCAGTGCTGGCAGCCGCTGGGCACCGCAGAGGTTTGCACTGCACAGAAACACTGGTTTGCAAAACTATTTAGACAGGAGGAGGAGCTTGGTATTTGGCAACTGGGAATTTTAATCAGAGAGTAGAGCTCTATGTGAACATCACAGCTGGAATGTTTTTAAAAGCAACTGGCAGTCAAAAGCAATCCAAGCACACGGTGACACCATGAAACCCAAGGCCATGGCACGCATCACTTAGACACAAACACTGGAACACAAGTTTGGGTTCAGATCACTTCAGATGGGCATCCCCAGCCCACGCTGTGACACAGCCTGGATGAACAGATGACATCTTCAAGCCCTCACCATACCCTAACATTTTTCCTGGCCACTGCCCACAGCACAGACTTGGTGACCAGTGAACTCCCTGCCTGGGCACACACTGGCCACCAGCCGGCTGCCCTGCAGCTCACTCCTGTTCTCCTTGCAGCTATCCCAACAGCAGGTACACACTGTCCCCTACACCCTGACCACAGCACGGGTGACCTCATTTACCCCAGGTAAGCTTTGCAACAAGAGTGGCTGGGACAGGCTGAAGAGATGGCCAAGAAACCCACGAGGGGTGGCCCTCTATGCACTACAAAAAATAGAAACGCCTGCCACGCTGTAACACATCAGAGGGGTCTGTGTTCAGAGCACCCCCCAAGCCCTCGGGCTCCTCACTGTGGCACAGTCCCACCAGCCACTGGTGTGAAACGGCATTTCCTTCCCATCACCTGGGAGTCAGTCTCATCTGAATTTCATTCTCAGTTCCTTTTGTTCCTGGCAAAATGAAACTGCCTAAAAGCCCCAAATTTATGTTCTCTAGACCATTTATTATTTATAACTCTATCTTACTCGTCTTCAAACCAAATATTCCCAATCTTTTCACACATCTGCTTTTCCCCCTCTGTTTCTGCCCTGTGTGTGACACAGATGGAGCAGAACTGAGCCTGCTGCTCCACATGAGGGAGTGCCACCCGTGTCTGCAGCAGGGCCATCACCACCCTTGACACAACCCAAAGATCCTGGGGCTTTGACTGATGCCCTAGAGTGAGCAGAGACCTTCACACTCTTTACTGATGAGCAAATCTTCCCCTAAGCTGCTATGGAGCCCTGCAACGCACACGAGCACCGCACATCTTGCCTTTGCCCAGCAGCTTCCTGGTTGCTCTCCCCGAGTCATTACAGCTCCAGACCGAACCGACCTGCTGAGCTGAGCTTAGGAGATTTTTTTAAAGTGGAAAACCTCTTATACAATTATACTACAATTACAAAAAGGAAACTACCTTAGTGCTTTTATTGAAATGACCTTTGTTTGCCAATGGAGCCCTACAAGAAAAGCCTTCCACACCGGACCCAACCAGAACACCAATTCCCAAGGTATCTGGTGCCCTCAGGTAATTCACACAATGCTCTGCCACACAGCAAGAAGCCTTCCAGAGAACTGCAACCAAAATACAGGAAAATGAACTAAAATACTGACAAAGAAAAAAACCCAAAACAGTAAAGGTTTCCAAACAGCAAAGGTCTTCCAAAACCTTCTATGGCCAAAGCGACTGGAGTCACAGTTTTGTTTGTTTTTTCATTTAGTACAAAATGTTTTACAAAGGTGTTTTCCCACAAAGAAAGCAGACCCTGTGGCCTACACCCAGCCCTGAGCATGGCTGTCCCAGCTCGGGGCTGCTCCCACCAACACCTACCAGGAACCTCCTGAAAATGGAAGATTCTCTTTAATTCCTGACACCTCAGCTGCTGAAGAGCACATGCTGCTGTGGATCCCACTCGTGTTTCAGGCCATCCTGACGTGGTCCATGCTTTCTGCTGAGCAGCTGGCCTGAGAACTGTCACACCAGGTTTCCTGACACTCCATTACTAATTCATGCCTGAGCCATGGCCATTCTTTGCCTCAGAAGCTGGAACTCATCCCAGAACAATCTTTAAGAGTTTACTTTACTGATCAAAGCAAAATAAGAAAAACCTCTGCTTTTTACTATATTTAGTGTGCTATCCAGTAAGTGAGACGTTGGCAAGCGCAGTGAAATGCGAAGCGCACCCCGCATTTGTAAACTTTTGGATATTTGCTCTGGAGCAGAGCCAGAGGGCCTGAACTGCCCATCCCAGTTGAGGTGCATGGTTCTCCCCTTCCTTCACTCCAGTTTTCTCTAACAATGCACTACAGGACCTCAACAATGACATTTTAGCAGTCAGTAAAGCCACAAATCTAAGCTGAGAGGGGATTTAAGCCCAGACCAAAGAGATCCTGCCCCCATCCTGAGGTCAGGCCAGTGTGCCAGAGCACATTTCAGCTCCACGCCGTCCCCAGCGCGCTGGAGCATGACCCAACAGGCAGTGAGTGCTGGAGCCACCCCCCGCACCGGGTCGCCTAAACCATCATCCATCTACCGCAACCCACCGTGTGAAAACAGCCCCACGAGGCTCTCCTGGGAGAAATGCACCCCCCAGCTCACCCTGCCAGCTCCCCGCATTGATAATGTGTGTGAACTGTCCTTGCTCAACCCAATTCCAGCATATCCTTAATTACAATTATAAATTACACGTTTTAGCTTACTCTGCTAATGTGTGATACCTTTATTTAAGTCAACACACTAGAAGGGGGGACAGACGAGCAGACACTCTTCCATCAATTAAAAATGCTGCTTACAAATTGGAAGCCAAAGAAATTCCTTAGCTTGTATTTTCTGTCATTTTGCAAAAACATACCTGGGTGACAAGGTTAAATCAAGCAAAGGAAATCCCTGGCACTTATCATCCACAGGCATTACTGATAAATTGTGCAGTGGAGGAATAAAGGATTACCTTCTGTATTTTTTCATTACACTTTTCTTTTGTTACAGAATACATAAATCCATTGTGGCACAATGTAATATGTATCATCGTGCTACACCTGTGGACGTTTCATAACGGCTGCCATGTCTGTGCAGTCAGGAATGATAAGTGAACCACCCGTGAATGTTAATGATAGTGATCATTTTGCGGTAACTTGGCTTTCCATCTTCTTTTACAGCCTCAGCGCTGGAGCCAGGGTGGCAAGGTTCAGAAGAGGAAAAAGAAAACAACAGAAGAGGCAAGAGCTCCACGGGCTGACGCCAGGGTGTTGCCTGGGGGGGACAGTGCTGAGAGGTGGCAGGAACCAGGCAGAGTCCTCCCCATGGGCTCCCTTTGTGTAATAAAATAAAACCCCAACACTTAAGGGACAAAAAGCTTCTGTTCTGAATGAGAAATAAACTTTGCTCCAGACTGGAAAGGCAGCTTTTGGAAATTAAAAAAAAAATTTTGTTTTTATTTTTTAACACTCAAGTGGAATTTATATCACTGAAAGCTCACTGCAAAAAATGGCTGGCATGGATGAAAGTGTCTGTGAATGACTAATAACAATTTCCACTTGATCAGCACAAAGTCCAAGTTAAGACTAAAAATCCCAGTTGATGCAATGTACTTAACTTAAGCTGGGTAATTTTTAAGATAAAGTGCACAGCAATATGAACCAGAGTAACTATGCCAGCCACAATTGTTATTCTGAGCCTAAATGATCTTGCTTTTGTGCACCTCAGGTTAGCCTTGGATAACTCTGTGTGCTCTTGGGTTTAGCTGGCTGTATTGTGACACCACTGTCACCTGCCACTGGACACCCAACAAGAAAACATCCTGCCCCGACTCCTTCCCTGGGGTCCTGCCCCTCTTGGTCACTCTCCCTAGACCCCACCTTCTTCCAGCACCTACATTAACTTTCTTAAATTTGCATTTTATGAATACTCTAAAATATACTTTGTAGATTACCTATACCTGTGTAAAAACTGTTAACAGGTCGTTTGGGGAGGTTTCTGTAATCTAAGTAAAATGACATTTCAAAGATTTAAATTGATTTTGTAAATGTACAATGAAAGCCTGGTATTTTAAAAATGCTTCAATCCTTAATCTGTAAGGTATAGCAAAAGTGCTGCTTTGAGAAATATGTATATAGATAGTCAAAGCAATTCAAACACAGTATCAAAACACAAAAAAAGTGCTACAGAGCAAAGGAACTGTATGTCAAATTTCATCTGTGTGCCAACTGGCAGCTGAGCTACAACTCACCAATAGATTGAGTGTGTCAAATTGTGATAATAAAATTTTCAGGGGAAAAAGCCCTAATGATAGCACAGATTTATTTTAAGCTACCTTCATTCAGAATCTTTCAGGTATTACTTCATCATCTCAAGGAGTCTGCATCCACATGAATGCAGGGCTTTGTTTGACTCCTCCTGACAGATCCTACCCGACACCAAAGAGGGCTGCTTGCAAATGCCGTGTTTGACATTGGACAAAGTACTGCTTTCCACAACAGACATTTTCCAAAAACACAACTCGCTAGACTAATGGGCAGTAAGAAGCCAGAACGACTGCCCTCCGTCTTCTCCTTGTGTAACTTTGCCAGAGTCCTTGGAACTTGCCAAATTCGGTCATGCCTGCTTAGCTTGCTCGACTGATTGTGCCAGAAAAGAAAATAAGACACAGATGTATTTGAGCTCTTTGAGATGCCAGTAAGAGAGACAGCTAATGGCTTCATTTCGACCCTCCCCTACCAGCTGGGCACAGGTGGGGGGATAATGAGGTCCCTCTCCCTAATCAAACTCAATTATTTACTACTCTATATAGCCACAAAGACATTCACATTCAGCTCAGAATATAAAATGCACTGTGGGCTACTTCCAACCACCGCCACTGGGTATTTATAACCAACTCAAGTGGCTAAGAGTTTGCCTTGGCAGGAGTTTAAGTGTATAAAGTTCTGCAAACTGTTCCTGCTCAAACACGTCCTGCTGAAATGGGGTCCCCAGCGAGGTTCCATAACTGTCAGCTCAGTAACTGTACAACGTCTGAAAACATATCCAACATGCAGGACAGGGAGATCTGAAATAAAACACCACGCTCCATCGTGAAGCCTCTCAGAAGTATCAACTTTTTTCAACAGTGATTCAAAATTAATAAACATTGCAAGTCACAAGCCTGACACAGCAGCAGCTGAAATACTTCAGCATGAGGAGGAAAAAAAAGAGATGCAAAATCTAAAAACACAATTACATGCACTAGTAGGATGACAGGGAAGGAAGAAGATGCAGAATTAGCAACAAATCCCTACAAAAGTAAGACAGCACACACATTTAAACTTGCAGCAGTAACAATCTTTTGATCAGGAGATGATCAAGTAATTCTCTATTCTAGGGCACACATGAAAAATTATAATTTAAATCTGTTTATGAATTACTATTTACATAGGAAGTACGAGCAGTTTCAAATTAAAATGCGGACACAGGAAAAAACCCTCTCCGAAAAGCACTCCTCCTTATGATGCAGCTGTCCTATGTCTGATGAGCAGGACCTCCCGAGGACAGAACAGAATTTTCTATATACCTGCTGGATTTTTTGGGGGAAACTGATAACGCAGGATTATCTTGAAGATAAAACAAAGACAGAATCATAAAATCTAAAAAATCAAATTCATGGCAATAGCATTGGCTGGAGAGAAATGCACGCAGGTGAAGGGGTAGCTGCTCTTTCAGAAACAACACACAGTGTTCCTCAGTCAGGCGGAAGGAATTGAACATTCTGCAGTCCCACAGATAGAAAAGTCAGTTGCTTGGCTCAACCCTGTGACTGTGACCAGCACAAACCAAAACTGCACCTTGTAACATGACTGGCAAGACTGCTGCTTTTCCCCCTTGCATCAGCTTCCACATGACTGCATGCAGTTCAGCACAGCTGAATATGTCTACCTGGAATAACTTATTTGTAAATACTCTTGACAGAATATTTTATTTTCCAGTGACCTAATACAGTGGAATGAAGCGAATGGGCCTTTGGGAAATACATGTGGGATTTCTGAAAATTTCTTTCAGTAGGATGCTTTAGAACATCTATAAGAAACACAGTTCACAACAGAATATAAAAATCTAACTAAATAGCTCAGAAATTTTTTTAAATGTCTGATTATTCAAAACCAGAAGCAGCTTTACGGTTATGAAACACAAATAATTCTTTATAAATTAAAAAAAGGTTCAAGAGCCGGGAAAACCCTGTTAGCATTTTCGTTTCAAGAGATCTAAACATGAAATATTTTTCCCAAGTAAGAAGTGGCTTATGCTACCAGTACAGTAGCATTTGTTATAGCAATTAAGGCCTTCTGATGGTTTAATTTAAAAGTTTTCATTCACAAGTAAAGGAAAATAAAAGTGATCAAGAACTGTACATATCACTCAAACCTGAATTCACTGATACTGATATAGCAAATTCTTCTGGAGCTCCAAACCAGACAGCTTCAAGTTTCAGTGCTGGATGGGGTCTTCCTCTTCAAAACTCTTCTGGACTCTACAGTGGGATGTCCAGTCCTGTTCCAACTGACATGCTCATTTACTGCTCATCTCTCTCCTCAATCACTGCAATGTTACTAATGCACGCTGCAACTATTTGTATTTCAAATTACTTGCTTTTCAGTCCACTAACCAGTCTTAAAATGCAATTTACTACTTTGTCTATCAAGCTTTGAAAGATTTTGAAGCCTCTCACATGTGGAATACCCAAACGGCATGAGTACACTTCTTTTCCTGCTAAAATTCAATATATTTTCCCAAAATAATTAAAAAGTCACCAGCAAGATCAGTTCTTAATACCTGTTGAAAATGGCTCTGGATATCCAAGACGAATGACCGCATAGTTTTAACTCTCTGAAGCTATTATATACATTCATTTATTATTCAGAAGATATCTTTCATAAATCAGCAGCATGGGTGGAGCAAAATGAAGATTATGAGCTCAGACTTTGTGTAAATTCAAAACATTTACTAGCTGGAGTGCAACAGTTCAATGCACTTCACCAGTGCTATGCAGAAGGGCTCATGTTCTCTGTAGCTTCAGGCTCACAACCACAGGCTCACCCATGTTGCAGCATTTACTTCTCCACCCACCCCATGACAGACCCCAGGGCAGGACATCATCTGCTGAGAACCACCAGTACCCATGCCGCTGAACACCAGGTGAAGAAAGGCAGAGAAGAGAGACGTGGAGGTGGCAGGGACAGACAGCTGTCCTGGTGACTGGGGAGGTTAGTGCCCATACTCACATGCGGACAAAGAGCGACTGTTTGGCTGCCAGGCCAGGCGATGAGTACTTCTCCACCAGTGCCAGAGTGCTGAAGCCAAACTTGTGAATGGGCTCGTTGGAATCCAAGGGTGGAAAATCTGTGTCAACCTCCCCGTCGTCCTCAGCAATATGGAGACAGTAGGCATTGACGTTGTCGCTGAAACAAAGACAAAGCAAGTTCATTCAGGAGGGAAGCCAGACAAGCCATTCCATCCAGCCGATCAATACCAGTCGGGAAATGCTGCACGGAACAAATCAGCACACTTGCCTATTACAGGCACAATATGCTGCAAAGCCACTGGTGGCATGTATATAAATATGTCCCAACAAAGACCCAACACATCTTGCTACCATGGCCATATGGTAATAGAAAAAACCCCACACCTCAGAGCAATGCAGCGAGTCTTAGTTCAGTGTTAACTGCAAGGAAAATGACAGTGATTAAAACATACCAAAGCCTATGAAAGTTTCATGACTTCATAAAGTTAGAAGTAATATTTCTCCATTTGTGAAAACTTATTTATTTATATGACCATTCCATTTTAGAATTAAAGACAAGCAGTGTCTGTCTATTTTTTCATACATCAAACAATAGTAGAAAAGTTTACTGAGTGTAAGGCTTGAAAAGCTGAGAAGGCTCTTGGGTGGGTAGAGAGTGGCACAAACTACAGGAAAAGCAAAAAAATCTATTCAACATAGTAGCAACGACTAGTAGGAAAGCTAGCTCTTCTAAATATCTAAGAAGTCCAGTCACTAAAACCAGTTAAAAATTAGTACAGACTAACAAGCTGAATAACGCAGAACATGGGGTGAAGACATGAAAGAAAAACCTAAGCCTCTTTCTCTCCACAGACAAAAGCCCATAGGGAAAGAACTATCTATATGTACCAAACAGAGCATTAACAATATTTTCCTAACATTAAAATCTATTGTAAATTTACAATCTTATTGCAAATGTTTCAGCATTCAGCTGAATTTCCACAGCCATGACGTGTAGCTGCAGTGTCACGTGGCACTGTGTTTCTAAACTCTGCAGTTTAAATTTGGAGTTTTAATTGCATGATTGATGCTTAAATTAATTAATTGCAAAGTGTATGCTAATTGTTTAATTGGTCGCTTGATCTATATAGATCATTTTTTGAATTAAATGAGTTGATTTACAAAGTTTATTGATTGGATGTGACAATGAATTATTTCGCTGACTACCTGATTTGCAATTTTCTCAATTAATTCACAAACCTTTGGTTGCAACAGTGCTTTACTGAGAGTGCTTAGTCCAGGTGATCTATATGCACCTTGTCACCACTAAGACATTCATTATATAAAACAGGTAATAATGATGCATTGTTATTAATGTAAGCTGTAAATTTGCTAACAAAAAGGTAATCCAGCAGTGTTTGTCACTATGAATTTTGAACATTCTATTAAAGAAACTTTCATGAGTCTCCGGACTGTTATGAAGAACTGGAACATTGCTGTAAAATTAAGTTTTAACTTCTTCAGGAGTGCTTAAGTAACTTTGAGGGAAACCAGTGAAAGGTAGAGCTGGGAAAGAATTCACACAGCAGCAGGGCTCTGCCGAGTGGAGGAGCCTCTTGGGCAGGAGGCAGTGGGGTTTGTGCTGTGCCGGCCTCTTCAGGAACCAGATAAACAAAAAGGCTGTGAATAATACAGATATAGCTGGTCCTGCTTACAAAACCATAGATGCCTGGCATGATTTTCAGCTCTTCCTTTTATTCTATTTGGATTTCTAGTACAGACACAGAGCAACGTGTGCTCACTCTGTCCACTTCAACACAACTCATGAGTCCCCGCTCGCCACGAGACGTTCAGCCCCACCTCGCCACAGCTGTGCTCTCTGCCTTCCACTGCTGGCTTTCTAACCTATCTGCTTGACACAATTCTTCTATGTGCAGCCTGGTGTGCACTTAAAGCTCTGTATAAATAAAGTTAACATTTTCATTTGGCATGATGCATTTGCATAATTTTCATTAAAGCCAGAGGAACATATACAGACATGCAGGCAATGAACAGATTCACTGCGGTCCCAAAGCAATCCAAGTGCCAAAATAAGGTGGTGGTGACAACAACTTCTCTTCCACCAATTACACTGAAAAAACACCATGCTGGTTAAATCCCATAAATTAAAGGGGTTGCACATGTCTTCAAACACAGAGTGGGTTCCTGAACATTAACAGGGATTGTCTCAGTCTGTTGAAAAAAAAGCAAGTCCAATAGGTAAAATCATTCTGCAGGATGAGATCAGAGCCCTGACCTTTGGGCTTCAAAAGACAAGGTGCAAAGTCTTGAGAATATGAGTTTGCTGTGGACAGAATGTAAAAGTTAAGTACAACAACTGACAGATGTAGCAGCATTCTTAACTTTCAACACAGGAAGTGTAGCTGAATTTTGCATTTCATTATTAATTTATTCCTAGAAAGGGATTTTGTTTTGCAGCAGGAATCATTACAACACACCTGCCAGGGGTTGGCAAGAGAACGGTCCAGTGGGTTATGACCAAAGTTCATATGTCAGAGGACAGGAACAGGATTGCTAATGCTGTCAGTGGTTCCTCATATCAAGACACTGAATAGAGACAAATATAATACAATTGTAATGAAAAAAGGCAGCTTAACTGAATGCAAAGCGTTCTCAAAGATGTCAACTATTACTCACTTATTTCAGACTCTTACATCTACCTTTTAGGAAAAAGAATCAGGTAGCAATATATTCTTTTCCTAAAGACAGAGGGGTTGTTTCTCTTAATCACAAAGTCTACAACCTCCTCATTATTCTCAAATTGTGTTACCAGCAGGTATATTTGTCATTCTGCATGTGTTGTACATCAGATCTGAAGCATTCTCTGTATGTAATTCAGTCTAGTGTCACAGTGATGGTGATTTTTTCCTTTCATACTCTAAACTGACTGAATCGGGAACAAACAGCAGAAGTGGAATGTGCAACCTGCACAGGCTCTTGCCTTATTTGGAAATGATGAGATTCAGTCTATAGTTAAATCAATCTTTAATACAGGGCAGGCAGGCAGCAATGCTGAAAAAAGATGATGGAGGCATGAGAAATAATTAAGAACTACCCAGGAAAACAAACTCCTTGTAATCTTGAGGCTCTGCCCCTTCCTCTGAGCATTTGTACCCAGATCCTCAATTGCTGCTGTTAGACTGTTCTGAGGAACTCATGCCTTGTTATTTATTTTATTATTTCTGTCCTGAAACTTGATTACATTAGACAGCCTCCTTGGTCATGATCACTCTTTGACACATCATAACATCCTTTCCTTCAAGGCAGACAGTGAAATTCATTTCCTCCCACTGCTGACTTTTGCCGTGGGCAATGATGTTCCATGGAACGCCTCTACTCGTGGGCATTGTTCCATTTGAGGTGTGCTGTGCTCCTGAAAAATACACGTGTCCAAAGAGTGATATTAGCCATGTCTTACTTGTTAATAAATAAGCTAATCATACACAAAGGACACTTTCTTGAACTTAGGATATAACAAACAGAAATTAATAACAGCAAATGAAATGGCACCATCTGCAAATAATTTTATATTTCTTCTCCAGTGTAAAAAAAATGACAAATCAAACTGAAGCATTTAACCTCTGAAACATCTCATATGTTTCTTGGAAAGAACTACGGGAAATCTTATATCCAAGGCAACAATATCCATGGAACTGTTTCCAAGAGGGGTTGCTTTTCTGGGCTGCCCTGTATCTACAAAACAAAAATCAACTATTCCTACAGAAGGGCAGCTCAAGCGACCTCTCAGCACCTCCCTTTCCCCCTTACCACTGTGCTACAACAGGAGAGCATTCTGCTGAGTCCTCAAACACTTCTGAAAAATGCTGAAAGAGCAAACTATAAAATTCAGTACCAAAAAAACCCCAATTCATCATATATTCCAGGAACAACAAAAAAGTGAAAATCTGCTCCTATGGAAAAAAAATCCAAAAACTTTTGACCTTCTTTGCACCAGAAAACTCACCCATAAGTATCTGTTACTAATAACTCCATAATAAACCATTTTAAACTCTTATTTTATGATCTGTGACCCAGCAAAAACTGAAGTATTTTACAGACCTGTTTCAAACCCAAAGTTGCTCAGATGAGTGGCTCTTTTGATATGTTGACCTGGCACCTGGCACCTACCATCCTAATGGCTCTTACTAACCAACACTAGTTCTCCAGCACAGCAAACCCAATCCATTATTTAGTCACAGAAATCCTAGGGGGAGAACTCTTTCAGAATAAAGACACAGGCAATGATCACCAGATACTGAAAAATCCATTGATTAACTGAAGCTAAAATTTCTGAGGACAACACGGGTGCTGCTCTTTGCAGCACAGAGCCAACGTGACTGAGGTCAAAGTCTTGTAGAAATTACAAAATACTGCATGACAGAGGTTTTTTAATTAAAGAACGCAGTTTTATTCACAATTTCTAAGACTAGGGGTATTTTGTTTTCAGGATCCTTGTTTGCATGTCTTTGTTTTAGTGCTATCTCCAGGATGATAACTTGGAAAGAATAGCACCTTTAGCCCCTGTACCTGTCAATTCTTAGAAAAACAAATATTTCAACACATGTACAATGAATTAAAGTTATTATGTCAGCAAAACAACAGCAGAAAGCAAGTAAGTGCTAATGCTGAAGTTCTCCAACAGAACTCTGCCTTGTTTTCAGGCATCCCCACTATGGCTAAAATCTACTCTGTGGTTTCAGGAGAACACTAACAGCACTCCCAAGACACACTGTCACCCAGTATAGCGACTCCTCTCTTTATGGATCTGTAGGAGGAACTGGCACCATGCAGCCACACCAGAGTCACAGCCTGGGTACGTCCTCTCAGAACAAACAGGAGAGGGAGTCAGAGGAGTTCCGGATTTTGACATCCTTGTGATCTTAGCCATTAAGAACACTGCCAAGAAGTAGATAGGACATGAAATCAAAAATGTCTCCGTGACACCAAAAGAGATAAGATTTCTATTATTTTTACCTAGAGCATTTTGAAATTATGATTAATTTACAGATCCATGGTCTCATATGCTTATCATTGTACAGTAGCCGGCAGTTTAATTGAAAGAGAAATGGATAGAGATGCATGTGCATGGCTCCAAAGGAAATCCTGATAAATGTGTAGGTGGCTTCTCTAAGATTTATCTATAAAAACATTGACATGGAAATCAATTTCATTATGCAAAAAGGCTGCAGAGGAGAAAATTAGAGATCAAGAGGTAGTAAAGAAAGAACATTACTTCAGTTTTGGTTCCCGTCCCTCACTTGTATATTGCCAGCATATTAGTCCAATCAGGTCATGCACCTTGGCATTTGC
This sequence comes from Aegotheles bennettii, assembly GCA_013398125.1. NCBI lineage: Eukaryota > Metazoa > Chordata > Aves > Caprimulgiformes > Aegothelidae > Aegotheles > Aegotheles bennettii. Next base: position 212,429 of record VZRW01007391.1, read on the forward strand.
TATCGTCACAACTGTCATGGGCTGCAGTTTGTCTTGGCTTGTGTGCAGTGGGAGGTAGACATCAATTTTTTTGGTTGCCGTTGTACCAACATGACCCTGTCGAGAAAATATATTTCGTTAGAATGTATAAAAGAAAAAGTATGACAGAGCTAATACAAAATCTGGTATGGATGGAATTTGCTCAGTAGAAAGATTAAGATACACTGCTGAGACTTGAAATTGGAAGAGGCCCGAGCGTTTAAATTCCAATTCTTTTACAGCTGTTTAATATATCTGTAAGAATCATATGAAATATCTGGCAGTGATTTCTCAGATTTCCATAAAAACTCTGAACTTCACTGGAAGATCCCATGTTCTTGCAGGATCAAAAAAAAGTATAAAAAGGTGGGAAGGGGGGGAGATAGAACTGACAAGCCTACCTACGACTCCCAAACCATTTTTCCATCAGTATTTAATACCAGCATTGCCCTGGTTTCTACATTTCTGCTGTGCTCTGCAGTTCTTTCCCATTGTCTAGGAAGCTGCCCTCCCTCACCTGCAGAGCCACCACAGCCTGTGCCCAGCACTGCCCCTCTGGTACCCAGCACAGGCCGGGCACTCCCGCGGCAGTACCAAAGCCTGGCTCATCACCAGTTGCTCGGGAACACCCCAGGACCACCAGTGCTACTTGCTTTTCCGTGCTCCAGTTCCCCTCCAGCTCCAGCCTGGGACTCCTCTCCCCTTCCCCTGCTGCACCGACCAGAGCCAGAGGAGCTCACCCCTGGGTGCACCACAGGGAAACTCAGCACACAGAAAAGGGGAGCCTGAAGCCTGGCCAGCACATTCCCACAGAAAGAAGGAGAAGGAGGAGCCTACCACAGCTGGCAGTGTCTACACACACAAATCTGCGAGCCCCCAGCTCTGGTCCTAGAGCTGCCCCCAGCCCAGGAGCAGTGACAGAGCCCAGAGCTGCAGTCACAGCCAGACACCACGGGCTGCTCATCAGGGCAACCCAGCCAGTAAACTGGGGCAAAACGAGCGGCGGTCGTACTGGAGGTTAAACTGATGGTTAAAAATAAACCTTAGGGTTGACCTTGGTTTGCCAAGAGAAGAACAAAATCACATGTACAACAGAGCCATTAAACTATTATGAACTATCTGAAGACAACCAAGAAAGATTCACTAATATCGGCTTTTACTGCAACTTACTGCACTAAAGAAATCTATTTGGCACTGTGGAGATCAACAATTAAATAAAACATAAAATACATAGCAACATAAAGATCTATAAAGTTTGCATTACAAGAAAAAACATTTAATCTACTGTGGACAGGACTGCATCTTTAAACCAGTAATCTTTTAAATAGACAAACGATTGTACATCCTGATCCCCTCTTCAAAAGCACCCCGATGTAACTATATATCTCTATCTGTATACATGTATGGGCCTTGACAGAAGGAGGTATTATTTGAATTAATCACTCTGAATTCTAAGTAACAGAATAAAAGGATTTAATACTATAAATCTATGATGAGAGTATAAAACACGGAGTTAGATGCCATGTGCTAATTTCGATATATTGTTAAAAACCATCTGATCCTTCAGCAATTATAAATTACAGAAATAATAGGAATTTAAAGATTATTCATATTAGCACAGCTAAAAGTATTATTAAAATCCACCCAAATATAATGAATTTGTTTTTTTAAGAAAGCATTTTTTACAGTGTAGATACCTCCTCTTCCCATGTTTTTAAGGTAAGAAGAAATCGTTTTTACTCATTTAAAAGGAAATGTTGTATCTGTAACAGAATATGGGACATTCCATCACCTTGTTTGGATAAGTCTTTGCATGAGCTAGTGAGCTCCTATCTCTAGGATATCAACCACAGTCACCACCTCACCTCTCCAATGAAATCATTCACACAACAGAACTACAACCGCTAAAAAATGAGGTTTCCTGCTTGCTTGTTCGCTTTCTTCTCTTGCTTCCCAACTTACAGGACTTATTTTTAAGGGCAATTAAGCTGGTACCAGGTACCAAATCACCAGTCACAGTCTGTCCCTGTCTTTGTCCAGGTGCAAACACCAACCAGGGGAAGGTAGGAATGCACACCAGGCTGTGAGCACCACTGATGCTATGGTCAGGACTGGAGATCCCAGCCACAACTGACCTGTTGTTTCAGCTGCATTTGCATGTGAATGAGTAAATAGCAGTTTTCAAGGAAATTAATGTGACTCCTTGGCATGCTAAGTTAGTTACATATGTAAATCCACAGATGACAGAATCGTAAGTAATGCTTAGTCCTGATTATAGAAAATTCAAGAAAAATTGACAACCAGCTGTGAGAGTTGCTGCCAAGGTTACGGGTGATGCACCCAGCATAACACCAAAGGATGGACAAACGAGCCAAGAACTGTAATAACCAAAACCACCAGATTATTGCATATCCACTACTACAAGGACAGACTGTTTTATAGGCACATAATCCACTAAACACATGTATTTCTAAAAATAAACACATCCTAGGGACCCTGATCGCACAGCAGTCACAAGTAAGATGGTAACATTCCTCTTACTGCCTTCCCCAAGCCTCTTCTTTACTATTTGTTCTATGCTGTGCTATTGCTTTGTGTTTGTTGTTTTTTAAATGAATTTTATTTGTTCTTCCTTATCTCTAAATCTCCTCTACCTCTCCCAGTCTATTTTTACCATCTTGCCTGTCCAAACTCCCCCATCACTGATATCCTTGTTCTCTGACTCACAAACACTCAGCATGAGCACCGAGCTGACAGGTGACTCAAAGCAGGGGTAATCTGTACACATATTGGGATCCCAACTGCTTTGAGCAAGGGGAACAGTATCAAGAGCAGTAGTACAGGGAACTGGCTCAAAAGCATCACTATTACACTCAAGATCCATAAAAAAAGTGAGTGAAATATTTTTATTACTTAAAAGTGCTGTAAAACTGATCGCCAGGAGGCATTACAGAGGCTGAAGCCTGAGATCTGGAAGCCAATTTGACTTTTTGTTAGTAACGTGAACATTCCTTGTCATGTTAGGTAGGAAACATCAAAATGGTCTATAAACACATGGGACCAGGCTTCAACTGAGCAGTCACCAAGCCAAAGGGGTCTGGAGGAAATCTCCACTGTGTTTATTGCAAGTTGATGATATTTGTTCTGAACCAGCATGAGAAACCCAAACCATCAGGTACCTGTCTACAGGACAGAAAGAATCCATATTCTCAGCCTGATCCTGCAAAATATTAATTGTGTGGGAAGTCCCACAGAGCTCAATTACTTACCCAAAGCTTATTAGGAAAGGAATTGTAGGTGGTGGGACTGAATAAAAGGGATCCAATTATTAGCCTCAGTGGCCTAGAGTCAAAGACCTACTCACACTGGACTGAGTCAGTGATAACTTGTGGGCTTTACAAGGTGCCAGTATTCACTTCTTCAGGAGGAATCATTCAGAACCAGATTACAGGCACTACTGGAAGTATAATTACTTTTTTCTCCCAACTAAAAATTGTATTCCAACTGTAAATGCTGAGGAGACCCAGAAGATAAAGTACAATTACCTATATTCAAAAAGGTAGCATCAAACTTTATTAATAGACCCTGTATAAAATTCAATGGAAAATCTATTCAGGGCCAGGGGCCTTACCATTTGGAGTTTCCTTAATAGCCTCCAATAAATCTGGGAAGCATAAAGGGGCTGTTAAATTAACATTTTCCTGATCTGTCACCTGTGGCATAGTTAATTTGTCAAAAAATTCTTTTAGCTTGTCACTGGACACTGTATATTCTGACAAATGAAGTTTGGAATAAAATTGACAAAATATCTCGTTAATTTTCTAGGAAATCACAAATCTGATTCCATTAAGCTTTTATTGTTAGAAATGTTATATTCCACCACTTCTTTAAGGAAGTGAGGAGTAACTGGAGACACAGAAAACATACGATAAATCATAGAAAACTTTCTTATTTTTTTTATTAATGGCTTCTCTTAAGGCTACTTAGTGCTCTCCTACAGCCTGATCTTATGAAGATTTCTGCTTGCTATTTCTACAGCATTTTCATCTCACGCAAAAAAACCAGGGATACTATTTCCCAAATTATTGCTAATGTGGTGTGCACATAAACAGCACGCTTAATTTCTTCATATATCTGTTTTCTCTGTCACCAGAATTCCCGGTGGTTGGCACATCGTAGTTGTTTGGCACATTACCGCTATTCTTTTCTGCTCAAGAGCTGCCCAAATTGTGTCTGTTATTTGACACTGCTGAAAAGTACAGTCTGCTGAAACCACAAACGTTCTGCTCCCTATTTTTTATAATTTCAATTAAGTGGATCAATGTATATTTATGCACTTTGATAATAAGCAGTAGCTAAGCTTAGGAAAGTTACACCCATTAATAAACAAATTTCTTCTGAAAGAACAACCCAGTGTCTAAGACCGTGAATCCACGCTGCTTGTGTTGTCTGAAATAAAGACAGCCACATAACAGTATAGTCATATTTGGGGATATATAACAGTAGTCAGGCTAATTACAAGAACATAAGTAGCACCAACAGCACGTACATCTGTTGCTGGTACTTCTAGACACAAGAGTATGAGTGGAGGATATGACAGGCACGTCAAATGATGAATTTTCATGGATTTTCTAAAATTGTATTCGCAAGCTGTGGTGGTTAATTATATAAATACTGGTTACTACAATGACAGGAAAACTTCATATAGAATGATCTTCACTGGCTACATATAATTTCAGAAATATGTGTATCATTAAATAATGTTCTGTAATAAGATTAATATGCTTTAAATATAAAAACTGTGTGTTAAATTAAAAAAGAAAAAATACATTTTTAAAGTCTCCCAATTCTTTCAACACAAGTCTTCCTAAGATTTAAAACCATCCTTTAATCAAAGTCCAGGAGAAAATATATACCTCCTTCTGATACCAGATGATGTGTACCTTCAATAGACTATTGTGGGGCCACTAATACTCTTCTGGATGCTATAGGAAGTTGGGTACAGCCTGCCCATCCATAGGACACCTTACTCCCAGCCACAGCACTGAAGTACCTGCATAATGGGAAGCTAATGAAACAGTCATTGAGAAAAATGTGTGCACTGTATCCTTCTCACTTCTGATTTGCTTCACTGCACGCCACAGTAGAAAATTAAAACAAAGTCCATAAACACTTCGTAGAGAAAAGTGATTAATTTCCAACAATAATAATTTACTGCATCTTCCTGTACAATAGAGTTCTGTGACTAAATGTTATATCACTTTAAGATTAGATGTTCTAATGATATAATGCAAAGATTTTACTGAATCATTATTTAGTGGGAGTCATAAAAACCTCTTAAAATTAATCTTTCATGCACATCTAGCTTATCCAAAGTTAGCATTTAATTAGATGGCCTTGGCACAAATGAGCTTACTACTTTATTTGCTCAATCAGTATATGTCTCTTCAGTAATTATAATTAATTCAAGTCATTGACTCACCTCCCAGCAAACAATGCTAAACATTACACAAAATGGAAATAAATGCTCGTCCTTTTCCAAATGTAAAATTTCTTTTCACTTTTAAACTCAGTGAAATGGTTTTTGGTTTAGGTGACAGAATATTTAATATACTATGCAACCCAGCAATCGCCTCCTGAACATAACTTACTCACATACGCATTTAAACGCCATATAGAAAATACATTAAGGGGAAAAATTGAAATATATTAACTCAGCATTTACAACACAAACAAAAGTTCTAACAGATTAGAGCACAGATGTTTATAGCAATACAAAGGACCATATTTTTCTAAGACGACCATTGAAAAGCATAGTTTTCTAAGCTCAACTTAAAAAAAAATAATTTAGAGCAATTACTCCTTCATCCAAAATAATTGGGAATAAAACAGTCAGTCATATTCACTCTTAAGCAAAACAGCTTTTGAGGGGCTGAACAGAAAAAGGATCATCTGAAAAAAAAAGATAATAAAAAGAAGTTTAGGTGCTCAAGTGTCTTTACAGCTTTCGATAAGCATGTGGCAAAACCCCTCACACTGTAACACAATGTGGTGACACTGCTGGCACATGGTGCAGAGCGAAGGCACGGGCAGCAAGCGGAGTGATGAACACGTTTATCAGGCTCACCATCGAGACCCACACGAGCCAGCAGTGAAACACGTAGCTGCAACTGGTAGACCGTGGTGCAGTGAGTAAAACAGCATCTAACATAATATGATGATTAAATATTTATAACTTGGTCTGTTCATTTCATTTCTGCAGTATTATAACAGATCTGGAGAAAATCCCTGTTCAGTTGCATATGATACTAATGCTCAGAGGCATAGTGCTACGTCCTGGTGTTCATATGAAACCCAGGGTAGTTCTATCCCTTTCATCCTCCAACACATCACACCATACCCTACTGTGGCGAAGTAAGAATGATATTTGTTCCACCGGGTGGTTCAGAAAAATAGAAGTATTTTTCACTACTACAGCCATATGATTACTTTTGTTATTCTTAAGTCACTTAAGGAAAATACCACTATGGGGTCCCTGGGACAACTGGCTCGGCACTGGCAGCAGTGACATTCAGCATGCCTGCCAGTCCTCACCGCTCTCCAATGGAGCTTCAGAGTTGTTCCTTTCTGAGAACTGGGTTCTCCTTTGCACCATCCTAGCTTGTGTTGCAGAGTAGGCAGATCACAATGTAAAATTCTATTAACATTGTTAAATACTTAATTTATCTTATTCACACTGTCACTATTCATAAAAATTTAACCCAGTAATTTCCTGTTATACAAAGCATAACAAAGTATGAATATTTAACTACAAGGTAAATAACACACTATTATTTTTTATTCTAAATTGTTGACTTCACTTAGCATGTCTGCTTTGTATAGCACCACACTATTTTTCAATTAAAGGTCCAGATGTTTCAAAGGCTCCAGTAGGCAGCAGCAGTTATGAGAAATGCGTTATCTGCATTGCAATGATCACTACAACATCAGCTCCAGGCTGCATTAACATGCTCATGTTTTATTCTAGCCCCCCTCCTAATGTACCAGTTAATTATACAACACACAGCTGAGAAACACAACCTCCAGAGCTGGACAGTTTCCTTCCACACTTCCACCTGAACGAATTTTTATATTCGCCTCAAAACTCTGATTTACATATATAACCACATAATCAAGTATCCCAAATTACTGCCTGCTTCTTCTTGGCATTCACTCCCACAATTAATAAAGCTATGCAAGTCCTGAGCAAAGAATAAGACATATAATTCTCAGAACAGCAAATTTCAATCATAGTAACACACATTCATTTATACAACTCACTTCAAATTAAAGAAATTACTTACAGTGCTATGAATATGATTCCCTGTTATTACTTTTCCTGACAAATTTTACTTAGAATGGAGGAAAAACCCCCGAGTCCACCTGCTCTGCAGCCCAGGCCTCAATCCCTTCCATACAGGCATCAGTTTAGGACTAACAGACCCAGTCCAGCCTCGCTCGTGCCACACTCACGTGGCACGTGGCCGGGCCAGGAGTCCCCCAAGCAGTGCTCGCACGCACAAGGGCTGGATCTCACACCGCCTGCCACGGCACTGAGCTAGCCCTGGGTACTAAACCCTCATCTATCCATCTATCCCATTCCAACAGTTCTGCTGAAGAATGAGCACACATATTCAGATTTATCAAAGAACAATTGCTATAGCTGCAACAAACTGCCTTCGTTCCACGAAACTGTCCTTGGTTTCCATGTAGTGAAGAGGAGGAATGGCCTACTTTAGAAGAATTATTTATATCTTACTTAGTAATAAACATTACAATTTAATACTGAGGAATAGAGTTATTCTTTGTAACAACAAAATGCAGCAAAAACTTATAATTAAAGCTACACCATAAACATTATTTGTACGTTAAGAAACACGCCACGATGTATTTTAATGAACAGATGCTATACAAAAGATAAATGTTTTCAGAAATATTCAATCCTTACACAGATCAGCCTCTAATCCTATGCTTCTGTTGCACAAAGCAGACAGCGTAAGTTCCTCGAGGACATTAGCCAACCTTAGGTGGAACATTTTTAATACATCACCGTGTCACTTTTTAATGTGCCACAATCTATTAACCACATGGCAAACTAACAGGGATTTTTAAAATATGGGTTTTATAGCTTTGTGCTGGTGATTAATTAAATAAATAGCCAGTGTTTCACAAATCATCCCTCTAATTAGTCTAAACCAGACACTTTGCATTCGCTGGCATTATTGCCATCTGAAGCTCACAGAAGGGCAGTAGCGTTGCGAGGACGAGTCTGTGCGCTCCGATGCCACCGCCGCGGCCCAGCCCTGGCTGGCACGGCACCGCGCAGCCCCGAGGCAGAGGTACCGTCTTCACAGGTGCTGCAGTCAGCTGGAATTTGACTCCAGCTGCTTGGAAAAGATGTTCTGTGTAATTATTCTCTCTGTTCCTGAAGGAAACCATCGAGATAACAAAGAAAACCAAGCTGTACCTGGAATTTGACCTGAAGTAGCAGAGTTGTGTGTTGCAGAAAATGAACAAATATTAAAGGCAGTTGCTAGAAAAAATTTACAAGCTAAATGATACATTTTCTGTCAAAACACTTCAAAGTTGAAGCTACAACTAATTATATGCAGTCCATTCAAAGAAGCCAAGCAAGGCTTATGATTAAAATGACTCAATTATCCTTAAAAAGAATAGAGAAAATCATCTGTAAAACCTGCCTGGAATCTCATCATTTTGCCGTGCCTATCTAGGTACATCATTTCCCCCAGAGCTCAAATTAAACTCTTAAGAGTTAATATGTTCAAGTTTTACTACAGGTTTTTCTCCAAATTATTATTAACTGGAATTTCCTACCTAGGCAGGGTTTTGTATGGAAATGCTGCAGTGTTTAGTGACGCTATCACAACAGCTTTTCCCCCTCAATTTGAAAACCATCAGAGACATGAAGACGATGTAGCAGTCAGGCACTCATGAAGATGGGGTTTTACTTCCTCTACCAGGTGATTTCTTCCTCAGGGGATGTCCCTGGGCTGCCAGGACCGGAAGGCACAGTCCACACACCGTGCCCATGCCGCAGGACACCAACCTGCACGCTGCTCCCTCCAGCTTCATTATTGTGAGCAAAAAGTCACGGGATTAAAAAGAGCAGCCATGAGAAAATGATCTATGACAAATAATCCGAGGGCTGGATCACACCAACAGAAAATATGTAGAATTTGACTTGGTTATATTACTTGTCAGAGAGGTATATTAATTTAATAATTTTCTTCATCTTAAATGAAAGCTTTACGAGTATTAAGAAGCTAATGAGAATTATTTTCCTACTTGTTTCAGATAGGCAAATAAAGAAATCTTCCATAGGAAAACCCAGATCATTATATTGCCTTTATAAATTCTGAGTGGGGGATATTTAATAAAATTTTAAATAAATAATACATTCTAAATTTATAATGGAAACAAGAATAAAACAATTACCACTCCATTTCAATTGAATGTTTAACTACAAAACCTTTGGTTAGCAATACTGAACAGACTCTTAAGAGTCCTTACTCTGTAATTAGTGTCAATGTTTTACAATTATTTTTCAAGTACAAAGGTCAGAGTAAAGGCATAGGCTAAAAGACTATCCCCTGAGGAATAATAATAACAAAAAAACCCTTATCTCCCACAGAAATTTTTCTCACAATAAACATTTCTGTTAAATGCATATATTCAATCCTCCTGAAAATGGCAGACATTAAAAACATTTGCTAATAAAACATATGCATATTTCTTTGGCTGTTAAGGACCTTAATTTGTGAATACATTTTTCATTTGGTTTGATCTGTAATTAAGGGAAAGATAATGACATTAGTAAATTGCTAAAAATCAATTAGACAGAATAAAATGCAATATGATTCAGCCAAAAGATTAACAAGTGCATTACAAAAACTATTTTAAAATTCTTTAATTCTAATTAAGCTTGCTTTAAATGACCATTGCCTAAAAAATGCTTTTTATTTAAATGCATCAAACTGGCCATTCATTACAAATTTCCTGTTTCATTTGGTTTCATTGTACTGGCTGCTTTCCTTCCTTTTCATGTGTTTTGGTTTGTTTTTTTTTTTAATAGTATTTCACAGAAAGAAAAAGGGTTTGGATGTTTCAGAACTCCTGTCAAACTCCCAGCTCCTCCAGTAACTCCAGGCAAGGGCAGAACCTTTTAATGAGCTCCCACTTGTACTCACAGTCATCTCCACTCTATGGCATTTGTGCAAATTAAAACATTCAAGCAGAATTACGATTTCTCCCACAAAAGCCAAGGCCTGTACCTTACACTTACAGTGCACCTTCTACTTGTTGTCCTTAATCAAAGAAACTACCAGGTAAGGCAGCCGAAACCCAGCTCAGGCTCAGCCTCCCCCGGACGTGCTCAGGGCTCAGAGAAACGGTTGCTGCCAAATGACATTTTAAAATGGGAGAGGTACATTAACCGTGCTTTTGTCAGTGCCTATGCAAACTGAATGGGAGCAGAAGGGATGTCACAATGCCATCCATGCAGACAAATCCGAAGCGATGCAGCCCTGTTAGAATCACACAGTAATTTTAGTGTCTTACAACACTGCTTCCAAGACATCAAGCATGAGTTTGTGGGCTTTTTTTCCCTGCTACAGGAAGAATTTAGTGTGGAGTGCTGTATTTAGTAAGGATGCATGTCAAACCCTATTTTATTCATACATTTCATAAACTTCACAATTTCTCCAAAGCTCACACCCTCTGCAGAGAGGAGCCTGCCAGTTTACACGTGGCTGAGGTAAAAAAGATTTTTGCAAGTATCAAATTGATAAGCAAAGACATGTCAACAGCCACAGCACACATAACAAACTTGTACCAAATTTAAGCGCTATCTGACCTCAACAGACTTTCAATGCAGTTTAATTTTAAACAAATCAGCCATCACCATCTCTGGGATCAATCAGCAGCATCTTTAGTAAGGTATCAACATCTGCTTTGTCATATTCTTCTTTCAAAACTTCAAAGTGTCTCTTCTCCCCTCTCCTTGCCCCCAAGAAAGTATGGAGAAGAGTGAAGCTAATTACATACTCACATGCAGCATAGCAAATCAGTTAAATTAAACCTGTATTTCGCCCAAGTTGTACGGAGTGCAAACAACATCACTAACTTTTCTAATTTCATACTCTAGCACTCTCAAGTAAATAAGAGAGAGGAAAAAAAAGTAAAGTTTTCCTACAAATAGAAACTGTCACTTACTAGGATGTGATCTTTTCAGCTCATGCATCCTAAATGCATGCAGAGATATTATATGCACTTTCTATTTAGCAATTTAATTATATCTTTGCAGTCAGAGAGTGGCAATGGTTTGCAGTAATAATCAGGTGAAAGCATTCTCACATTAATATGCTGGAATGCGATGTGTTAATTTGATGCAACTTTGCGTTGACAATATGTGATTAATTTGTTCCAAGGCTAGCTATGCTCCGAGCTCTGACAGTTTAAAATGCTGGGTTTCTTTATCCATATCACTATTTGACATGCCTTAGCCCACTGCTTTGCTAGGACCACTGTTAATTTGTAATGAACTGGCTTTTCAGGGGGCTCCTTCATTTTTAATTCTGTCAGTGTCACCTCCTTGAGGAAAATTATAAGTTTCCTTAGGTGTGATTACTGCCAAGTGCTGCTGATAAGAGGTTTGAGAAAACAGGGTTTTATAAAGAAGTCAGTATTTAATCTGCTGAAACAGATTTATTGCCTCTAGACAGATAAATATAATAGAAAGTTCTTTCATTTAAAAGTAATTTTCAAGTTCTCCTTTACCTCCAACCCCAAAATAAGAACACCTGGACAACAACAGCAATTTCTTAGGGAAAGAAAAGATGCTACATCAAATTTATAAAAGTAACCAAATGCCCACACGAAGGGACACTCAATTATATCCAACTTAAATCATGTGGAACTTGAACACAGACACAAAACTGCCATAAGACAAATAATCCAACCAAATCACTGAGGACCCAATCCTTCAGCAAAACCAACAAGCACCGGTGGCACGGGTGGTCCACTGCAGGACTCCAAGATGTATTCATCCAAAGAACATTACTCTGTTGAGACATGAGGAAAGCTCCTCAACAAGTGCTCTGCAAGGAAAAGCAGACTTTTAAACTGAAGCTAAACCAGCCCATTGGATACTGAGATATCTGGTAAAAGGATGCGTTTTACCCGCAGACACGCAGTGCTCTGAAATGCCATGATGCAGCACGATGCAGAACGGGTGTGCAGCCCGAGCTCATCCAGCAGAGCAGAGAGCTGCACCCCAGGCTGTGCCTAAACACGCCAGTCTGTGAGCAGGGGAGGATGGAGGGTAACAAGTGCCTAAAACCAGAGGGATGGCCAGCTAGAGCTGCTGAAATGTCACCATCCTAAATATATGACAGATCTAACTTACTTACATTTGTATCTGCTCTAATACTATGCTTCTTCCATTTACAGCAGTGTCAGGATCTCTACACAAAATCGACGGGAACAGGTCAGCGTTGGAGGAAGCATTTAACAAACCTCAAATTCACACTGACCAGATGCTCCTACATCTTCTGTCTTCATCAACACTTCC
>VZRW01007391.1:230074-249992 GCA_013398125.1 Aegotheles bennettii
TAAACCACTAAAATGTGCAGAATAAGAAAAATACTTTAAAAAACCCAAAATATGCAGACTTATTTAGGATCCAGATGAGGATCATTCTACTCAGCTTAGGGGCAAAATATTTAAATAAAAGAATGCATTTTTTCACACCACGATTTTAATCCTGGATTAATTATTTTAGACATTTTCCATATTAATTACAGCAGTATCGCTTCTTTCTTAAGTTCTTTATTTTCTTTGAGTAAAGCTATTTAATACTGGAGATTGTGGAAAACATTTGTTCATGATTATCCAGACATACAGTCAAACAAGACTGAAACAAGAGCAGCATGCAAAAATGTATTTAAGGACTATCATCCCAAAATGCTGCTAAAAGCTATTAACCAGTACGTGTTAATTGCCACAGCATTCATATTAATTTTCACTTCAGGCCCGACATTGTGGAATATTTCCCCTGATACATTTTAACCAAAGTTTAATTTAAGGAACTGCTTCTATCAACACTTATGAAAATTAACAGCCAAGCAATTAGCACTCATGAATTATCCCTTCCCCCACGCTTTCTACAGAATGATTTTTAAAACAGTTGCTACAAGAGAAATTGTTGGGTTTTAACCCATTGCCAGAATTAGCCACAAGAAACCCTGTAGCACCATACAGGCAGCATTCCTGGCAATGATTCTTCACACCTGTCCAACCAAAAACCCTGCTGACCTATTTTCATTTAAACTCTCTCCAGTAGTTAAGTAAATCCACAAACCCCTATAAGGTCAGAAAAGCTCAGACTTCCCCTATTCTTCATCTTCAACCAGTAGTCGTGAAAATAGAAATAAAAATATCTGGAGAAAACTCTGGTCTGCGTGCAGGAAAGTTTTTGGGCCTTGTAACTCAAGTTTATCCTAGAGCTGAATGTTCCCTTCCTTACATTTTGATTGTGGTTTTCCACTTTTTTCCTATTATTTTGCGTACCTTTGGCCTCTATGTCTGTGACTGTCCTGTAAGTAAGCCTTCAAGTAATTTTCTATACAAATGACAACTGAGGTAATTATAAATAACTAAAGGCTTTTTTCAATACAGTATTCTTAACGAGAGTTTTCAAGATTTATTAACCAAGATGTAGAACCCATGTGATTTACAAACCATGCAAACAGATGCAGGGGTTAGGGTCAGTTTAACTATTTTAAGGAAAAACTTGAAGGTACAGCCAAGAGTGGTTACTGCGTGTGTGTTGTTAGCCAGAGCTGAAGTTTTACAACGTACGTGAAAGCCACAGGTCTGTCCTGGGTAGCTGTGGGGCAAGAATCGCCCCAATTCCTGAGCTGATTGGAATGCTTCCATTCTAGTTGCATTTCACAAGCCATATTCTCTACTATTTTGATAATTAATGAACTGATCAGAACAAGAAGAAATTAGAGTGCTTTAAAATTTTATTATTTCATAAAATTGCAGAAGTGGTTATGAAAAGGACACTAAATCTGGCAGAAAACACCTGCAAGACGTAAGTATCTTAATAAATCGGCTGGGTTGGTGTTACAACATGCAATGTTCTCCTATTTCCAACTGATTAGCTTAAAACAACCCATCACATGTTGAAGGGAGGGGCCAGGAAGGACCCTGAAGAGAATGGTTTTACTCGATTTCAGGTCAGCTAGGGAGCTGGATTAGTGGCAAGTCAAAATCATTCCAAAAGCAGTTGAGATGAGCACACACACAGACAAAGAGCTTTGATACAGCGAGTAAAGGCTTCCTCACACTTTGCCACTGAGCCACAGAATGGGTGTTACTCAACAAGCTGAATCTCTGTTACAAAACTCATATATATACACACACACACACACACACACACACACACACACATACATACTGAAGGCCTAGTTATAATCTTAAAGATTTCAGAGCCACTGTGATCCCTCGAGTAAATACATAATTAAGTAGGGGGTTTTTAAGACATGTTTAATTAGGCCCCTAGCCCCTCATCCCCCCTGCCTCTCCCCAATTATGTACTATTTCCCCAAGAGATATGTGGCTCTGTTAATTATGTAAATAAGTCATGCACTATTCCCTGAAAGAATTGCATTTCTGTGAAAAATACTGCTCATCTATTATCAATAAAAATAAATGAGACCTACAATATTTCATTAAAAATAATTTTTAAAAGCTGGATGGATTTCACGTTTACATTGCTGTCTGAAAATACAACAAAACGGAAGGAAAATAACTCACTACTGAACTATAATGTTTCTTCTATATCTCAGATGGTCAAGGAGGTATTTAAAAAATAGACAATATATACGAAAGTATAGAAAATAAGCTTGTAAGTATACTGTTGGCAAACTTACCAGAGTAATATAAGCAATGCTGTTAAAATTAATATAGTGAGCTTATACTCTAACAAAATTCCAATTAAGTGATTTTTTAGAGTTAAAAAGGTGTTTTGATTTCTAGATTACAATCGTGTTGATTCATATCATACCCTACAAATCAAAACTGAATAACATTGAGGTATTTCATCAATATTTCAAACTATGAATGGTCCAATGGACCAAACACCTGCTAGATGCATCAGACTTTTAAATATGAAAATTAAGATGTTCATTACAGTCAACTATAATTCCTACTAATGCAGTAAAAAGTAGTTTAGATTGTCAAAGTGGGAAGGAAACATGCTTAAATTCTTCAAGTTTCTAAGAAAAATTCTAGCAGGTAGCCCAAATCATGCTCAAGTGTTAAAGCAACAATACTGGGATGCCACTGAATTTCAATAAATTTCCCTTAATAAAAAAAAATATTTCTTCTATTTTTACTTGCCCTTTGCATGACTGTTGGAAGGACACTTATTTAACTGCTTGCCAAACAGAAATGTCATGAGGTAAGAACAGCAAGCTTTGAGTTCAGAAAAAAGGCACCTTAATGCTGTCAGCATCGAGTACTGCTATCACTTATTACTGAGGTCAGGAATACTGAAAAACTCTGTTAGCACTAATTGCTACCTACAACTATGGATAAAATAACAATAGAGGCAGCTTTTGCTACATGGACTTCATAGTTGAAAAGTTCTCATTTCACAGATATTCTGAATACCTCTGGATATGCTGGTGCAGTTACGTATCTGACTTTCCACTTCAAGAATACTTAACAGAATATGAAATTCTTCCATCACAATGGTAATGAAGCTCAAACCTCATACTCCCACAGGAGATTCCACAAACAAATCCAGCAGAAAACAGATCTGTGCAGTATTTATAATTGTTTTGGAACAATATGACACTGATCCATCACATGAATGTTTATATTTCAGTTTCTGGAGTTTATGACAGAGAAAAATATTTGACAATACAGAGTAACTAAAATGCACACAAGGAGAGACTGTTCTCTACAATTCTGAGTAACATCAATGCAAGCTCTTGAAACGAACATAGTCAAGGAACGAATTTGACCTACCAGGTTTGTAGTGAACCTCCTCTGTGTGTGACATAAAATGAGTACTTGCACACAACTACACTGTTTAGCCCTTTTTTTGCCCCAGATATTGACCTATTGGTGCTTTGGTTTTCCGCCCTCAAAACAAGACAGTGGCTTTTCCTGCTCTCATTGGAGTATTTTGAGGATAAAGACAGTATAAATCACTGAATACTCATCAAGTGATGTGATGTGGCTAGGCAGAATAGATTTTTTTTTTAAATGCCAAATAGCCAATAATTTATACAATGGGTCTCACCATCAACTTTGTAGAGAGATGTCCTGGGACTGAAGAAGAAAGCAAGGTAAGGTAGGCCTAATGGTAAGGCATAATTTTGTAATGAAAGTGGGAGAAACTGTTCTACTGAACCTGGGACCATTACATTTAAGACTAAGAGAAGCATGTTTCCAGATACCCACTTTAAAATAACTGATGGCCTACTATAAAGTCAAATTGAAGCATGAATAAGTAAATGCACATGAGAACTGCCTAAGGCCCATCACCCTCAGGTCAGGGACCACCTGGATATGAGAGAAAAACCATCTGGGCTACTTACCTTGCCATCAAACTTGGAGTACTCATTGAAGGGGTTATTCAGTTGCAGGGGACACTGCTCCAGTCGCACAGACAGTATTGACTGCTTCCCAGAACATGGAGATTTTACTCTGAAATTCTTTTTTTCAAATAGTGAGCTCAGCTCCTCTGCTGTAGATCAGAAAAGAGATTGGAGTAGTTGCACTGGGAGATGTACAGAGGCTACTGCTCATCACAGAAAGAAAACCTTGTGAGAGGGAGAACAAAATCAAATATATAAAAACACCAAATGCTTCAGCAGTGCAGAATGTACTACCACTGTCATCGCCCAGAGACAGGAACCAAAGGAAGTCTGAATGATGCTACCGTTCAGGCTGAGGGAAAGATGAATCTTTCCCATACAGAGAATGGAACTGATCACTGTAAGAGTCACTTGAGTCAAGATAAAAAAATCAAGACTGAAAGAGAGAATTACACATTCCTGGTCTTTCTGCTTGCCTACCTTTTCCTAAATGAACAGTAAATGCGATGCAAGGAACTCTTGATCCATCTACAATTCACCATGCAAAAGCATTTCAAACTGAGCTTGTAACACCTGATATTACACTACAGGACAATATCACACTACTCTGCTACTGTATTACCACACTGCTACACTGTCAGCAGTGGGCTTGGCACTACCTCTGACCCAAAAGAATAATTTCTTCAGATTTTACTTCTCATGGTAGACTGGGTATGGTATCCTCTCCAAAAATGTAAAACTTGAAACCACCATTCCACATAAACAGTCTGGACAATAAAAAAAAAGCATTCTACAAACAAGGGTGATAAAAGTTAGCAAGTTCCCCGTGTGATCTGTGAAGGCTCATAAAAGCCTCAAGCAAGCAGCTCTTTTTATATGAAGAGACCAAATAGCTTAATTTCCAGCAACAGCTTAAAACAAAATTTATGGGCATACTTAAAAAAAAAAATTAAAAATTAGGGTTTCTTATAAGGATACTACAAAATCAGGACAGAGCCTGGGGTGTTTTAGCACATTAGCAGCAATAGGTCTCATCTGCAAGAAACTGTGACTGAATCTGGACAAGTTTTTTCCACATCTGCTCTAGGAACCAAGTACCCCCAAACTCCATCAATCACTACCTGAAAACCAACACCAGCTCTCCTTGACCGACCCTGCTCTGCATTCCTGCACTTGGATTCTCTCACACCCCAGATTCACACGTTGCTCCTCCAGGGAAATGAACCCACTCCCAAGGCAGAATGACTTGGGACTGGATCTGCAGGGAGTTGGTTAATTTCTTAAAATGTGAAATTAAAACTTGTCAAATTATAACTATGCAAAAGCTCAGTTTATTTTTATCAGCAGATTGCCTGAAAATCCAGACAGTTGGCAGAAGTGCTAAATACTGGCACTAAGAGATACCCAACAGTCTTGTGAGAGGCTGTGATTAACCAAAAAAACTTGATTAAATCCTTTTTAAATGTGGCAACTTAACTCCATTAGGTACATCCCACGTGACCGAGGAGTTTAAATAACAGTACATTCCATAAGAATGTAAATTCAGCTGGCTGGGATAAAGTTTTCCTTTTCCAGAAAACTTCAGAATTTAAAAAAATTCAACTCATTTAGGAAGAGGAGCCCAAAATGTTCTGAAGATTTGCACAAGGAGCTAGGAGGAGATAGATGAGATTTCTGACAAACTACCACCTTTCAGTGAGCATTTTGTCACCTAATTCCTAGTGGACTTGGGCTGTGAGAGTTCCAACTAAAAACATTGAGAAAAAAATATTTTAAATTCTCAAATTTCAAGGGGAAAAAAGCTCCTATTTTCATATTAAACTATACTTTTTAATTCTGAATTAAAACTAAGTTTTTCCATTAGTCTACGCTGTATGTGGTTTGTTGGCTACACGAGCTGCTCGCTGTGGGCTGAATGCAAGGCTTTGGGAGATTCCCTTGATGTGCTGTTAATTTACATTTCATACGTTCTGAAATTAATAAATGTAAGATGCAAATACAATGCCTTGTTTCTTGCTTTCATCTAAAAATACCTGGCATTTCATAAAAAGGAGCAAACCTTTGTATGCATGTCCCTGTTTGCTTTAGGGGACCCACAGGCTGCTCCACTAACATGGTGTGATCTCTGCACTGCAGGAAGGTGAACCGATGCACAGAGAGGTGATGTGAATTGGTCGCACAGCAGAACAAGAGAACCAGACCTCCACTGCGTTACACTTTACTTCCAGTCAGTCAACCACCCCTGAAGCATCTTCATGTTTGTTAATCCCCGAACCAACTCCAAGTGCCTGGAGAATTTCTTTTTCAAGTCCCTACACTACAACCACCTCATCTCTCAAGCTCATTCCTGACAAAGCAAACAGCTTGTCTCATGACAGCAGAGGAACAGATGATCAGTAGAAAATATTCTTTTTTTTTCCTCATTACCATACACGAAATTCCTCGTCTCTCCCTCCCCTTTACCCTGGGTAGTGCAGTTTTATTTCTGCACATAGTAATTAAAAATGGGCACCACAAAAAAATACTCGATTGCCAGATGCCTCAAAGTACACCACCACAAGCACCTGCAGGACAGCAGAGATGCTTACACGAGTTTCTACAGTGCAGCATCTCTGAGGGGCGATCTCTGGAGGTGGTGTCCAGCCCCTCTAACACAACAACTTCCCAGTGACCTGTTAGTTTGCATGGTAGCAACCATCAGCTTGGCTTTGTCTGAAGCTCAGAGAGACACAGTCAGAAGGCAGCAGCCAAATTCCCCCATCTGAGAACAGCTATTTTTGTTGTTATTGCTTCCATACCTATGTTCCAACAATGCTAAACTCAAGGAGCAGAACAGACAAAGCCTGATACACACACTCGATAGAGGCAGACATGGTGGATGCCTTTTGGGGCTCCTCTTCCTCCTGGCCTCTCCCTACCATGCTGTTCTTCATGCAGTAAGAAATGTGCAGAACTGCAGTGACTAAGCAGAGAAGGCAAATCAGCTCTGCCAGTAAAGAGAGATATCGAATGCCTGGAGTTTTTATGTAACTTATTTTCTATTTAAATTTGTTCTGCAGCAGGGAGGGACTGACCTACTTGCCCTCAACTATTCTTGCAGGGGGGGGACACCTCCACGGCTGCTGGGTGACAGATTATGTCTATCTTCAGGCCAGCATGGGAACGAAATGTCATGGTGAAGCCCACATGAATGAAAACCAGAACCAGCACAGACCTGGCAGGAAACACGAGTCTGAGTGCAACTCAGTGTAAGAAATACCAAGCAGTATGGTTAGGGATAAAGAGGGAAGAGAATTGCATCATTATTGGTCATATGCTATAAAATATCGAGCAAAGAGAGTCAGAGGTTATGGTGTATTACACTTTAAAACCTACAGCTCTGCTTACAGAGGCAGAAAGGCAAAAACATTTTCGAATGCACTACCAGGGGTATCAAACACAGCTGAGCACTGTACTGAGGATCAGTGCTCACGGGAGCAGCTTTGTTCACTCCTCTTGAGGAAGATATTATAGAGCTGGAGAAGGTTCTGCAAATAACAGCCAGGAAGATACAAGGATTTAGGCAAAAAAGGAGATTACATGGGGCCCTAATTAAGATATACACAAATTTTGAAAGAAGTAGGCATGACAGACCGTACAAAGGTTTGAAAGCTTGTCAAATACAACAGGAACAGATACTAGCTTGAGCTATGAAATGAGAGAATTGAGACAGATTTTTCATCACATATATTACAATTCAAACGCTGTAGAATATTCAGTCAGAAATATTTAACAATGTAATTTAAAAAAAAAAGCATATTTTTTCAGAAATCAGTGATATTAGTTTTTCAAAGGAAAGGCTAGATAAGCTAGGGCAGCATTTATTATGCTTTCATTTAAGTAGATCATATATACACATTATTTCTTAATATCTTCCCCTTATCTAGAAAAGTACCCACAAAAATATTCTAGAAAAGTGACCTCTATGAAATTCATCCAGTCCACCAGATGCCCCTGGAAACAGCCAGAAACTCGTAACTACACGAGGGTTATGCAGCATCCTGCATCTGGAATGCAGATCCTTGCCAGTCACCTGCCCATGCAAGCAGCCAGGTCCTGCTCCTCACGCACCTCCCACAACACCAACACCTTCACCACCTCCTTCCCTCACTCAGCAGGACAATGGAAGTCTGAGAAGATAAGGATGCTACCAGATGACAAGAACACAAGCACTGTGTTGATGCCTTACACTGCAAAACTAAAGCAGCCTCTCAGGTTAGTTCAGACCAACAAACCAGGTTTTAAACATTTTTTCTTTCCTTTGCCTTTGTCAGTAATTCGGGAGGCCCCAGTCAGAGCTGGGGACACGTGAGGTGCCTGTGGCACCCACCCAGCCAAGCAATTAACTGGGAAACAACTGGGGAGGGCAGGCGAATACAGCAATCAGCATTTCCTCTCTGCTCTGCAAGCTTCAGCGAAAATTACAAGAAAATTACAAGAAAATGTTGTAACCATCAAAGGCAAAAATAAAAACAGTAGAAAATAGGTCTTTTCTCTTTACCTGAGTAAGAAGTATTTCTGTCTTTCCACTGAACATTTTTGCATTTTATTTGATTTTGTCTCTCTTTCCGCAGCCGTTCTAGTCTCTGAGCTTGAAAAGAAATATTATAACTATAAGTTTGTCAATAAAAGTTTACTATAAACAAAGACATAATTAACTACCTTTGTATGAATAAAGATGTTTTATACTGCATGTGTAGGGGAAAAAGTCATAAAATTTTAAAGGTGGCACCCCTGAAAAGCAAATACCAACAAAAACATGAAAATGTTCTTGATTTATAATTGAAATTAGAGGATATAAAACATTAATAGAGATCATAAAGATAGTATTAACATGGAAGAGAATAATAAAATGTGAAAACTTCTGTGATTAATATGACATTTCATTATATAAATCATTAATAACGGTCTTAAAGGAATTTTAATGCACAAATGAACTGAAGTGAATATTACATTACAGGAATAAAATTACTGTTATGAATTACTCTCCCCGTTTCAAAAATTAAAGATAAATGAACTCAGACTAGACTATTAAAGTTTTAAATATAAAATCCTTTATCTAAAAATCATGAAAATTATAAAATGTCAAAGCTATATAAATTAGCATAGCTTTTTCTTCTGTGTGCTGAAACAGTTTATAGGTAGTAAAATAAATGATTTGTATCTTCACAACATTAGTCAAATCCTAAAATGAATATAATATTTCTTTATGTATATTTTGACTCCATCTTCAAAACACAGTTTGAAAAAAAGCCTCCAATAGTTGTAATACCAAAGAACTTTGATACCAGAGGGTACCAGATGAATACCTTAAATTCTGTTAACAGGAACATCTCCCTCAGGAAATGGTCAGCTAAACCTGGTAGAAGCCGCCCAAGACAATGACCACAAGAAATAACTCACATTATGAAGTGCCCACTCTAACTAAGAAAGCAGATTAGACCGGAAAGTAGGACTAATCATGTTGTTCACCGAAGGAAACAATTTGTTGGATATATTAGCAATTGTGATGTATTGAGATCATTCATTAACTAAAATGGGTTTGTAGAAGAGATTCTAAAATGCTAAATTATTCTGACAATTTTTAGATACAATTTGAGTCCCCAGAGCCATTTCACCAATTAAAAAAAGGTTACCAAATATTTTCTATCCCTCTCGTTTTTCTTTTACATTTAGTCTTTGAACTGAACTGTGGACTCAGAAGTTATTTTTTTTCCCCTCATAAAAACTCTCCACCTGGGAACTGATGGAAAAAACAAATACTTGGTGGTGTAACAGCTGTAACGAGCAGTTTGAGGCACAAACAGAAACAGGGACTTTGATGCCATTTAAGCCAACACGAGGTTAGTGCCTAAATACCCCTATGTACCTATGTACCTTACTCTTGAAATAATAGAAGATGTACCCCAACTTTTAAGTTTAAATATTGGGTAAAACACTATTGTAGTGGAGATATTTTACTCTGAAAGAAAAAAAAAAAATGGGGTTTTTTTTTAACCACTGTCCAGGCTGTAGCCCAAATTACCTTCCAAAACCCTTTCTGCCCAAATGGGCCACCACAGAATATGTTAGATTCATATGTAAATAATGGATAAAGGAAAAAAGTAGAACAGAAACAAGAATAAAGCATGTTTTTATCCTATTTGATATTTTCACCCCTTTTCGAAACAAACATTCTAAAGTGCAGTCTCCACCTTCACTAACCCCACCCCATTCTTCCACCTACAGTTGATCACAAATGATCATTTACTGTGGGATTGTATTACAGCAACTCCAAATTAGATGGAATTATCAGTACCTATTAGAAGTCTGAATTATTTAAGGTTCATTCCCACAAGAAGCATGTTAGTTTGAAAGCTTTCTGTGTGAAAAATGTCACTGACCAAATGTAGTTCTTGTTTCATTAACTGTTACCAACCAGACGAGCCTTTGTTTCTAGTCAGTGCCTTGGGAGAATTTGCTGCTTTCCCACAATACCCAACACCCTGCACAGATCTGTTTCCACTTTAGTTTTTTTAACCCCTCTGGGTATGGCAGAAAGCAGGCAGTGAGGATGGAGCCGAAGACCACCTACAGCCCAGCTGGCTCCTGTAGAAAAGGAACAAGAATTCCATGGCAGACATTCCCACGACGTGCCGTACCCTGACCCAGCTCACCCACTGCACATCCCTCTCAAGGCTAAGGGGATAACTTTGACATTAGAATGCACACAAAATTCATTTCCAGATTTGCATATCCACGAGGACCATCCAATAACCAACTCTCCTGTAGTCTCGACAGAGATGTGTTGAGTCTCCTGTATTTCTCCAGTATTTCTACAGTTTATGAAAGACACATGACCCTGGTGAGGTACTCCATAATAGAACAGCTGTAAGTACTGATCAACTAGCACTCTTTGCAGGATTTTGTCCACCCCACTCTTTGGGGTGGATTGCCTTGACAACTGCACTAGGTCCCTCATGGTACCAGTACACACAATGGCACATGAAAGACACAGAGATGGGGAGGCAAAAACACGGCTCCCCAATGGACCGAGTGTCCTAACCACTACTTTAGAATATTCCACCAATTGGAATTGAAATGGTTTCAACCCATAATTTAATTTGAGATTATTCTATCAGCCTGCTCACTCTGTGAGATAATCCTTCAGAATTATTTTTTTAATCAATTCTATAAAAATTTAAGCTTTGTGTCTCCTTCCTCACAAACCACACCATGAACTGAACTAAACAAGACCTCAAGGGCAATGTGGGGCAGTCGGGCACACTGCACTTTTCACCACGCCTTACAGCCAGTTCCAGCTATACACCCAGCTTGTGTCCAGATCTAACTCTCCACCACAAGAGATCAGTGTCCTGTCTTCCCTGTAACATTTGACAACTTATTTCTAAAAGGTATTTCAAGATATTCAATACCATACAAAATTTTACTTCTTAGGTAGAGCACAGATGTTTTTTCTGAGCTCTAGGTGGTGTTATAATACCTGCAGAAATAATTTGGAAAAAAAAAATATATACTGTAACACAGAAAAAGAGATCAGTACTGACCACTCTGCACCAGCCTTCCAATATATATCTGATACTGCAGAACTTTTGATCACAGCATTCTGTGGCTATCAGTAGAAGTCTAAATATCCCTCACATGAAATGACAAGTGGGACAGTTTCCTTCCAGTCAGGACAAACTGAGCATATTTTGAAAAGGTGTACAGCCTTAAACTTCCTAATTTGGATCCTAGCTCAAGGTTTTTCTCAGAAATAAAGTTTCAGAAGACAAAATACAGACAAATCATTCACTTTGCTGGCTCACACCAAACTTCATTCCTCTCTTTCATAACAAATAGATTTGATGCTTCACTAGGTAGATTTTTCTCAAAAATAACTATCCCGTTCAGAAGTTAACACCCCCCAGACATTAACAATAGAAATATCAAAGACTGCTCACGTACTTTGAGTTTAGACATGATGTCTTTACAATTTATTTTTTTTTAATATATGAAATCGACTACCTCAGCGTTCCTCTGTACCTGAATAAGTAAAACAGCAATTAAAACTCTGCTGACAGCACACGAAAGTAACTGAATCATTACATGTCCTTTTATAACAAGGGTCTCGACACTACAAAAGGAAGAGTGTGACAGATATCCAGCTAGTCATGCCCCGATTTGTCCATGCAAGCCAAACCAACAGAAACTGAATGTAAAAGACTAATGTTATCTTGGCTGCAAACACCACTTACCTGTGTTTGATCGTCTTCTGATTCCAAAGTCCCAGCTTGAGGTAATATCAACTGATTGGGAATATACGTAGCCCTGAGTCTCACCGTTGCTTCCCTGTGTTTCTGAACCACTGTCCCCATATGCTGACGAGGGATTGAACTTCTCCAGGTCGACATCGTGATCTATCAGGACCATTTCACACATCCCTGTGTCATCACTGGTCACGTGTGACTGCCGAATATGAGCAAGTATAATTGTTGGGTTGTCCAGGAAAGCCATTCTGTCCACGAGCCCACCGCCTCGCTATACTATCTCCTCTCCATCTTGTTCCATGGACACGTGTACCTAGAAATGTAACGTACACAGCATTTTAGGAAAAACACATCCAAAACTCTGATTCAAGAAGGTTTATATTTTGGATGCACAAAACCTGACTCAGTTATGTACAGTGAATTATTTTAATTCTGCTCCAGTTTACTTAAGTTACACTGCTTGCTGAGATCCACTTAAAGAACAGTGGTTTTGAAGGACAGCTTTAAACCTGAATCCCGAGACAACAGAACACAACCAACACCTACAGACAGGTCCCATTACTCTACAACAAATGGTTGCTATAAGGCAAAATATTCTAAGTGCTACTCATAGAAGGATGGACAGAAAATACAGACAAGAAACATCTGTCCATTCAAATGAATAAATTTACAAAACCAGACAGGCTTTTGAATTTCTTTTCACCCATTATAATAGTGTGTTACTGTTTTTCTTCTGCTTCTACACACCAAATCCTTGATTACTTTATTATAGACACTCTTCAGGTTTTGTATTTCCAGGAAAAACTTTAAACATGAAGAGATGAGGCTCTCTGGGCAGAATATTGAGCATCTGCTGCTGCATGGCACTTCATATAGGGCAACTGCTGTAATACAAAAAAACTCTACGATCACAGACCACACGCCTGAATTCCCAAGCACTTTAACAACAGTAATTGCCACTTACCCAAAATATTTCATTCAGAGTATGCGAGCGGCCTCACAGAGCAAAGCAGAGGGCAAAAGAGAAAAGAAAAAACAAACCACAAAACCCAAACCACACTCAAACTGTTATCCTATTTTACTGCAGCTGTGGATTTATAGTTATGTTAATCTAATTCAAGTCTGGGCTTCCTCTGAAAGGGGCAATTCCATGCTCCTGTCTGGCCCTGGTCAGATGCTGCCACCACCACCCAAAGGCTGCCACTAGCACTGGTGGAGCTGGAGCAAAAAAGTGACCTGCTGGAAATAGCCTGAAAAGAAAAAAAAAATTACTGATTTTCAGACTGCTCAGTCTGCCAGTGAACAGCTGGCAGAGCACCAGCACCACCATAACACGGGCAGCAGGAATCCCAGCAGCTGGAGGGGAGCCGAGGTGCCCTGTGCAGCAGCAGGGCCACGGCCGGCTCGAAGCCACGGCCAAGGGGCAGGGGGAGGTTGGTGGGGTTACAGGTCTCAGCTCACAGAGAGGGGCAAGACTAGACGCAAATTCCAGAAGCTCAAAATCCCCACTGCTTTTCTAATCAGCTGCATATCTGAGAAAAGCCCAACATTTTAATCTCCAGAGGTCCCTGCCGGCCTCAGCGATGCTGTGGCTCCACGTTCTATTTTTTCTCTGCTGACTATTTCCATCACAGAAAGTAGGCCTGCTCTCCCTGAAGGATTTCTCATTGTCCTCAAAGAGAGGGGCCATAAGGCAAATATCCCACCATAAGGCAACTGTCTCCTGGCTCTAATTCACACACTAAAGGCCTTGGAGCTGTAGCGGTGTGACTGGCACGAAGAGACTCGAGACACAGACACAACTGAATGTACAATGTGTGGGTATTTTAAAAGTGCAGTGAGAATGTTTTCAAACTGAATTATTTACACACCACTCATTAGAAAAGGCCATGCTCACCTGCGAGCAGTACAAACTTGTTTAAATAAGCAACTGCCTAAGGCTTCTAAAAGGTCTGCAAACTCCCAATCAAAAATTACTGCTGCCCCATCAATGTGTCATATAAATGTTGGCATGTTAATTGTGTCTTTATAAGATTGTTAATGGTTAGTTAATTTACCTCCCACACTATTATTGTACTTGAAATGATTTAATGTCTGCTAAGGGAGTTAACAACATGTAACAGCAGATGCGAGGATTTTACCTTTATACTCTGCACCCCGACTTCACGCTGTTAACAGTCCGTGTGCTAAATTGCCCAGGCTTCTTTACAATTTTACACATGCAATCACTTTTCCCAGAAATATGCACAGTGAAAAATTGCCAGAAATTCTATTTCAAACTCTGAAGTTTAATACAAACACATTTTTTCTTCCTCCTCTTCAGAGTTTTCAAAAGGACACATTAAAACTAATTTCTCAATAAATTAACGTTAACTGGAAATTCTATGAACAGTTAACACCCCTCAAAAAAATAAATTGGGAAGAAGTTCAGACTCCAAAATTCAGTTCAGATTTTCATGCCATATTTTAGTAGTTGTTACCTACACAACTCTAACTGGTTCCTCCTTTGATAACAAAGGCAAAACACAAATAGATGGCACAGCCCTGGCCTGAAGAACAACGACCGCCAGTGAAGCAGAAGAATGCAGAGAAGCAAAGCTCAATTTTACAAACCTTTACACAAATACCTTAAAGTCTCCACGTCATCAGTTCCAGCAAAATTACAGATACAAGATCAATTTCTAGATCTACTGAGATTTGCCAGCTTCTCCTGCATTCCTAGACCCACACACCACTACCACATCCACGTGTAGTAGCTGAATGTAACGGAATTCAGGGACTTTCTGAGCATCAGCAACTTACAGATTCTTCAGTCATAAACAAAGAATAAATGTTAACGCTCGCCCTATGTAAATATTATTCTGCTATTAAGTACCACACTTTGCAGACAGCTGTCAAGCATACTCTGTGTGAACACTAACGATGAAAGGAGCAATGTGGAACCTGTGCAGCATTCACAGCATTCATGTACGACACCAAACACAGGTCAGGGTCACCATGACACACTGCTTATCCACAAACACCTTTCATGATTCATCACACAGGTAGATAGAGCTGAATCAGCCCTTCACTTTCTTCTTGACCTTTATTATTCATCTGTCTTACTCCTGCATGTTATCTAATCCATGCCCTGGACATGAACGCCCTCCCTCACCTCCTCCTCATCTCATTGCTGTATCACTGCCCTGCCCCAAGGACCTTGGGCAGCACAGCCCCTGCTCACCCTTGTGTGGTTAGAGAGCATCCTCAAAGATGTCAAACTGCACCATTCAGAGGCTGACTGACTCGCCAGGTGTCACAGGAACCTTGCAGCAAAATCAGACAGCTGGATCTCAGTCTACTATTTTTATCAGAAGTATTCCTCTTCCAGTAACCCACTGCTATATTTATGGCATCCATAGACTCTCACAGCAAGCGGCGCAGGGCTGTTATGCAGATCAGCCTCATTCATAACAAGGCACACAATAAGTAATGCAGAACCTTCTAACAAATTATTCAGTTCCCAGTAGGCGACACAAAGGTCTTGAACAGAGGATGTGTAGTTATATAGGCTATACCTTAACCACAGAGGTGACACATCCGAGTTTGGGGAGGCAGCTACACCACCCTAACACATGAAGTGTTCTTGTACCCTCCCACTTGCTCGATACACCGCATTCATTTAAATAAAAGGAAGATACTACAAAGCCAAGAAAATACGTTTAAATGGAGTATGCTCGTTAAGGAAGTACTAAACAATTAAAACACTGTTCAAGGTAAACAAAAGCTTTCCAAAGATGCAACTTCTGGAAGACACAACATGAATCTAAAACAATCACTAATAATCTCAAAATACAGCAGGCTGCAAGAATTATATAACATTACAGGTCACCTTATTGCTCAAGGGCTTCCATAGTCACTGGACTTAAACACCTCTCCGACAGCAGCTCTTGAAAGTGATCTCAAAAACTAATGACAAAAATAGGCAGATTAGAATAAAAAAAATACACACACACACACCTCATCATATGAGCTGGTATAGGACGGTGCGAACATACTTCAAAATTTATGATTCAGGTTATAGGAAATAATTTCACAGTTAACTTCCGTCTGCAATTGTAAAAGAAGTGGTTCTGGTTATCTACATTTGCAGCAGTACAAATAATCAAAACCCTTGAATGCCAGGCAGACTCCTGGGCATGCAGGATAAAGGCAAGTGAACTGCAGTATATGAAAATTCAAGTTTGTGTTTCAACAAAAGCTCAAGTGCATTTAAGAATGAATACTTATCTAGAGAAGCTGTCACTCATGCTTTGGGTCCTATCATTAAAAAGGAAATAATCATTTAAAGTCATTTGAAAAGGCGCTTTTGCACAAGTGGAACCAGGATTTGAAAGTTATGATGAGAAAACAGTGCATTACACACCACTTCCAACAAATTATTTGTTAGTTTTCAAACCTGTAAATCAATCTGGCACTGGCTATGTACTTCTGTGTTTATGAACTGCTTGGAATTTGGCTGTATTTTTGTTGTCATACTAATCGGGATGCAAATTACACCAACTCTGATATTCTAATTATTGAGCTTTAGGGAAGGAAGGAGAAAACACTGGAGTTAGGATGGAAGCTGCATACTCTCCTCTGTTTGTCTCCTGATCTTGTCAAATCTTCATTTAATTGTAAACAAGTCGATTCTCAGCTAACCTGAGCTATCTTGCATCAGGATTTTAAGCAAATAAATAAGTATTAAAAAAGCAGACATTATAAATTAGGGCAGACAAATCTGTATCTAGACTCATGCCTGCAAAGAGCATTCTATCAATATAGTGAAATGCTAATCTCCTAATTAACAACCTAATTAGGTAATTATGGCTTTGCAGAGGGATGCCTAAATGAAATATGACAACATGGTCACCTCTTTATATGGCACCTGTGGGCCTTTTCAGCTGTCACTGCAGAGAGTGCAATATCAATTTGAACAGATGACAAAGTGTTGTCATTTTTCATTCTGATATTGCACTGAATGGTTTGGATAGAAGCAGTTTAGAGGAGCGGCATCTTGCCCGGGTTTTTCCTAATCTAAATATGTGCAAACACTTTGCTTAATTTTTAATGTCTATGATTATGCTTATTTTTTCCTCCTGGCTACCTAACACACACGCACACATACACACATATCGGTGTACCAATGACCCGCCACACTGCAATCCCATCACTGCATTTCACAGTCTGTGTTCATGAGGATCTACCACCCAGAAAAAATGAGAGTATTTGAGCCTGGTTTTAAGGCTTAACTGCCGATTTTAAATAACAAACCAAAAAGACAGTATCTTTTAAATAACACATGACAATTTCCGTTTTATTCCTATTCCTGATGGACACCTTTCCAGGGACGGGGAAGAGCAGTCACTGCCCGTGAGCAGGTGAACCTGCCCGTGCCTGTGTATGCCCAGAACGCTGGAAAAGAACACTTCCAGCCATGGCACTGCACTTTCACATGGAACCATCACCTTTCACTCAGGTGCCTAAGATGTTTTAAAGACAATTCGCTAAGCTTAACATTCCTAAGATGAACAAACAAAATACCTACTTGCAAAGAGGGGGATAGAAGTGCAGACTTGGACTGCTCTGATAGACTAGAACTGCTGTTCTGGCTCTTCTCATTACGGCATTCAAGAGCCTAAAACCCCCCTAGATCTTACAAACACCTACACAAACTTCAGTCTTAAAAAACAAAACAAAAAACCCACAAAGCAGAAAGCTTCAACATTTCACCTTCATTGCCTGCACACTACTGAGAGATGCTGCACTGTCTGGGTATTCCTGAGCAGGACTCTCCAGGTGTGTCTGCACCAGCAGGGGAGCAGGAAGGTGCGGCGTTGCTCATCACTGCTTGCACTGCACTCGCCCAGCGGCTCCCTCGAGCCCCCTGCCTGTGCTGAGCCCACACTCGACCCAAAGGTCCACAGCCTTCAGGAGCTTGCTCTGGGTGGACCCGGGACAGAGCCTGGGGACTTGCTGTGGCTCCAGGTAGCCCCTGCACAGCACTGCAGAGGCACCACAAACGCGCGTGCTGCTCCCCCGTGCCAGTGTGTGCGGGGCTCATCCAGTGTTTGTGTACTGTACACCAAAACAAACAGCTCTGTATTTGTCATCTCAGTTTGTTGCCATTCCACTTCCCAATGCATGAAAATATTTTTATTGCATAAAAAGGATGATCATAACATCAGTTTTCTATAATATAACAGGGTGTGAGTTGCTTCTACCTTCACAGATGCTCATGCAGATAATACCTACCTAAACCCCTGAGAATTCAAGCCCCTTTGGGACTCAAAGTCAAGTGTAACTGGACAGATTGACATTTGTCCAACCACAGATCAATCTCCCTTTTCTCTGGCTTTTAATTTTGTCTTGACACATTTTTGGTCTGTCTCCTTCAAAAGCACACAACACATATTCAAGGAGCTTTGTTTTGCTTTCAGAATAACTGCTTTAGATCCAATACTTCTCGAGCAATAAGGAAACCAGATAGGGATTGCCCTCGTGCTGTCTTGTATAAGAAACTGAGCTTCTGTGCAATGAATAGCTAGATACCACAGTTTAGTAACATTTCTCAGCATCACACACACCCAACCGATACCCAAACGCATCCCGGGGGCTCTGTCAGAGGCACCAGCTAACAGAAGAGCCCTTACTTGGCCACTTCTGGCCAACGGAGAACTGCTGCCAGCAAAACCCAAGCCAGCAAACTCACTGCCAGGCACACGGCAGACACGAGGCAGCATCAGAGCCACCACGACACCAACACCACCGCTGGCAGCACCGATGCCCCTGCAACAGCGTCCCGTGTGCCCCCAGCGCCAGCCCCACCACGCTCCTGCTGCCCCACCCGTCCGGTGTCTGACGGAGCTGCTGCAGGGTGATCGGCTGCCCCGCGGGGGCTGCACTGCTGCAGGGGTGTGACCTGCAGCCCAGCTCTTTGCTGTCCCACTGGTAACACAGCTGAGCTCCTGCTCACAGCTCAGGAAGGCTGGGAAGGTCTGTGCCACAGAGCGCTAATACACGGATCCTCCTGCCGAGGCCCTTGCTCATCAGAGACCTGCACAGGAGCCTGGCTGTTGGACTGCTGTTCTGTGCTGCAGCTGGGTGAGACAGTCACACCAATGAGCTGATGATGGGAGGGTGTGATGAGAAAGGCCTGGAACGTGAGTGAGAAAGAGATGAACTGCATTGGTTCTAAGTCACCACTTTGTTAATTCACTGCATGTCTGTGTGTAGACAATGACCCAAAAGAGTGCCTGTGAACAGCTTTGCTCTGAATACGAAAAAACACCTGAGAGAGTTCAATTCCCAACCTCGCACCTACCTGATAAACCCCTGGAACCTCAAAGGATGTAGAGCACTCCCAGAATATCCAGGCTTGGCTCTGGCACGTCTCATCCAGACACTCGCTAAGCCTCCACTGCTGCCGAGATCAGCTCCTCACCGCTCCCCAGGGGCCACTCCCGACACTCCCTGGTGACAGCACCGGCTCTGCTCCCCGTCCCCCGCGCACGACCCGGGGATGCCCCGCGGCTGGAGGCAGCGCGGGGCCGGGCCGGGCGGGCAGTGCGGGGGTGACGTGACAGGGCCGGGCCGGAGGGACCC
>VZRW01007391.1:254779-424779 GCA_013398125.1 Aegotheles bennettii
GGCTGCGGCGCCCCCCGAGCTGTGCGGGGCCCCCGGGCCCGGCGCTCCCAGCCCAGCCCTGCCCGGAGCGCGGAGGAGCCGAGGTGGCTTTCGGGCGAGGGTGTTTGAAATGCCCACAAATCCTCACCCCAGAAGCAGAGCAGGTTTTTATTCCCTGCATTAACACAACACCAGCAAACGCCGCAGGGTTTTAAGAAGCATTTCAGGGGATTTTTTTGCAATTTTTTCATATATCTGAATTTACAGAGTTGCTTTTTTTAAGAAGAAAATTTGCAAAAATGCTCTGCTTTGCATCATGAGAACAAGAACATTTATTATGGGCTGGCTTTAGAAATAAATCCACGAATTGCTGGCTTTTGGGCTGTAGTTGCTATTCAATCCCACTCCCCTTAATTGCACACTGGAAAAATAAATACTATAGATTACAACAGCAAATGTGAAATCATTGCAAATCTCAGTGAGAACCCAAAAGTGCACAGTTCCCAGTAAATTATGGTGCTTTATGTCCAAGGGTTGCTTTGCTACCGGGGATCCACTTCAGTTTCTGCTGACAGCTGAGCACTGGGGTATTGACTGTGTTGTGAATATTAAGATTGATTCTGCTTTATATTGCATTATATTACCTGGGATAAGGGGAATGATCCCCTTCTGCCCTCCCTCCCTCCCTGCATTTCTCCTCCATCAGCTCGTGACCCCTCTCCCTGCTGCTTTGCCTGCTGTTGAGTGTCTGCCTGTCCCCAAACTTTGTGCCTGTCCTGCTGGGAGCCAGCCCAGCATCCTGCCTGCGGCGTCCGGGCGCTCTGCGGCGGGCAGGTTTCAGTTCAGGAGGCAGGCACAGGTCCTGCCATCACTGTGTGTGCAGAGGGCTTGGAAAGGGCTGTACAGTGGGGCACATGGCAGAGGTGAGCTGCGAAGAAAACCCCGAGCCCTGCAGCAGCAGGGGTTACTGCGGAGGGGCTTTGGTGAGGCCACTGCTGTGCCGGGGGCGAGAGGGAACCTGATGAGAAGCGCTGGGGTCGGAGATTTCTGGGGGTGTTTCAGTGGTAACCTGCGAGTTGGGATCCTGCCCTGGTGCTGCAGGTGGTGGAGCCAAGTTTGCAAGACCCCTCTTTTGTGAAACCGCTGAGAACCAACAAAGAGTGGAGGCGCCCGCCTGCCCAGAGGCGAGCTCCTACCAGCCCCGGCAGCACCGGGGGGACAGGATTAATGTGCCGGGTGATTGATGGGGATGAGTCCACACCCCCACCAAAAACTGCTCCCGCAGGGGACCGTGGCTCGGGGTCTCCCAGTTGAGACAGCGTGTCTGTGTAGGCTTTGGTTAGCGTGCTAAAGCGGAGAAAACAGGAAAATACATCCTAGCATATTTTCTGTAAGCTGTTTTCATGGCAAACGGCTCAAACAATTCTGAACTGGAAGGGTGAACGGGCTGAGACACAATTAAAGCAGGGGTCCCCCCTTCCCTGGGTACTTTGCATTGTCCTGTGGTCGCAGTGCTTCAATACGCCTGCACTGGGTCATGCGCCGGTGTTTAATTCTCGTTAATCAGGACCAAAGTTTGCCTGGGTGCTGGCGGTGGGAATCGCTGTCACG
This sequence comes from Aegotheles bennettii, assembly GCA_013398125.1. NCBI lineage: Eukaryota > Metazoa > Chordata > Aves > Caprimulgiformes > Aegothelidae > Aegotheles > Aegotheles bennettii. Next base: position 256,370 of record VZRW01007391.1, read on the forward strand.
GCTTCATCGCTGCCTTCTGCGCAGAAGGCGAGAGGTGAGGAGGGAGAGGCAGCCTATACATGAAATGTAATTGTAGCCGTGTCTGTTCTGAAATAAGTGTTGCAATATTTAAGTAATTTTTATATTGAATTATGTATTTTTTTATATTTTAGTGGTTTTCAGTGCAGGTAGTGAGGACTTTGTGAGACTGGTCGTGACAATGTGCAGAGGAATCCTCGGTTTAGGTAGAGCAGCTCTGTCCCTGCCCGCAAAGGTTAATGAATGCATCACATTTTTGAAAGCCTCTCTCTCTGTCTCACTTATTTATTAGGGTTAGGAGCTGAAGATTTATTTTTTTTCCTGTGAGGTATTTGCCATGTACAAAGCACATCACTGAGCTTACTGAATTTAGCCTGACATTTCTTTTTTAACATTTTAACATTTTAAAAAGTGCTGCATAATACATTTAAGAGCTGTACAGATATTAATAGATACGTGCATTCTTAGAGGCAACCACAAGGTAGCACGGTTTTCATAAAGAAACTGCCACTTATTTCTTTAATTAGTTCAAAGAAAAGCGATACCCGAAGTTCTCCCGCAGCCCCTCTAACCAGATATGGAGACAGGCAAGCCAGAGGCTGCTGGCTCTGTTCTGTTGTGCTTTGCCCGTTCTCTGAGGTGTCACCTGGAAGTGCTGGAGTTGTGTTCTCCCTCCTGCTCACATCTGTTGCATACCTGTGTAGCAGTCTGTCTCCTCACCCGCCGACCAGGAGGAATCAAAAACTGTTTTGCCACTTTGGTTTTTTTAATAGCTTTTTTTTTTATACCGACTAAAATTCCTCCAGGTTTGTAGCCTGATGAAGCCTACGTCAGGATGTTGCTGTACCTGAGGTGCTGCTATTTTCATGGAGATTGAAATAGAAATATATTAATTCTTACACTCTTAAAACGGTTTGGGAATTGCAATTATTTCCCAATGGAATGATATATTATTAGGTCCTGGATTGTGCTGATAAGTGATTCTGGTTTTTTGTCTTCAAAAGGCATTTGCATAGGTAGGAATGCACATTTATAAAAATGCCCGAATTCGTGTGTGCACACACGTATCCATTTATTTATTTATTTCTATAAGCCCAACAGAAACAATGATAGCTGCCAACCAAACCCTAATTTACTGTCACCACAAACCCTAAACAGCGTTCATTTACCAGTAAAGCCTAATGGCATACATGATGGTTTGCCAGATTTGTGGCCTTTGTGAGGCTTATAAGCAGGACTGACTTGGGAAGATCATAAAACTTAATGAACTTCTCGACTGCAGGAGGTGTCCGCAGGGGAAGGGAAAGGCCTGCTCGGCTGGTCGGGCTGCTTGAACTATTTTTTATGTCTAAAGAGAGAGGAGGAAAATGTTCGTTAAGAGCGTTCTCCCCTCGTGTGAATTTTGTTTTAAAGAATGAAGAAAAAAAAAAGGCACGAAAAGCAGACAGTGACGTTAAACACGGGGTTAATTCCTTGCTGTCCCCATGTGAGAGAAAACCTTTATTTTTATTGCTACAACTGTAAATAGCCCTGCGATGCCATTCCCATGATTAAAGGGCTGTGTCGTGCCCTTACTTGCAGCAAAGCTCCTTATTGATGAAAATGGCCCGACTGTCAGGAACACCCCTTGTCAGTGTGCTGCAAGACCTGCCAACCGCCCGGTGGGTGACTCCGAGAAGGACCTGCTTTTGCCTGGTCTAGGACCTGCCTTTGCCTTGTCTGGGATTTGCTTTTGCCTTGTCTGGGACTTGCTTTCGCCTTGTCTGCCAGCAGGATTTGGGAACGTTAACCCCGTTCTTCACTGTGGTTATTTAAAAACCCAATCCCAGGACCCTGCCCTTGCGTTACACAAATTGCAACTTCTCAGTGTTTGTAAACTATCATTTAGTGCCAGCAACTTGCAGTAATAAGTGATAAAGCACAGTCCCAGCAATGCTGTCGGAGCATTAAAGGATTCCAATGGAACAATGAGATGGCACTGATAGCATACATACATAGCTATGTGTGTGTACATACGTGTGTTAGCTGTTTCCTAAATGCCAGCTGTGATGTTATTGTTTCAGTGTAGCTCCTTAGCACATTTATGTGCAGCCCTGGTGGTTTTTTCAAGCTGCTAAATACATAATTTTGATTCACCCTGGCTGCATAAGGAGGGAGCATTGTGTATTTATGTGCATACATCTTTTCTTCAGTTTAAATTGTTTTGCTTTTGTTTCCTTTCTCATGCTCAGTATCCAGGATTTTTCACTCAGCCACTGGTTATACTTTTGAATGGTATTTTTTTTTTTAACCATCAGCAATGTGTTACAAACAGTGACGTGCAGTAGGATGTTGGGTCATTTGCACTGTCCTCACGGCAATGACATTGCTTTTCTTCATAAATGCCCTACTAGGAAAAAAATAAATTGAATGAAGTATCGTGATTGTCATTTGGTCATCTGTTTCAAACACATTCATTATCAAAATTGTGTCTCCTTGGTGGATTCCTGACACCGTACTGCTCTGGTTAAGGAAACAGGCAGCCTTGGTGATTATTTTCATTAGAGAAATTCACGTTACTTTGTCTTGCAGAACCTGTAACTGTACCGTGCCGTCAGCCCTTACTGCTGTCACTGCTCCCTGCTGTATCTAAATAACAATCTTTATGTTGATTACCAGGATCTGGGGTTCCAGATCTTGCCCCCCTCTGTAGAGGATGCATTTGGACCTACTTGTCAATACTAATTTAAGTAGGAGCAGGGATTTATTTTATTTTATAGCTATTTTTCATGTCTTTCATTTTATTTTTGAATCTGACACATTTGCTTGCTTATCTGAAAATACTGAATTACAGGAGTTACTGTGTGGTGGATTTTAGGATGCTTGTTGTAAGTTAAGGAATTTTTGCGTTCAGAGATAAATTATTTTAATAGCATGTAGTGAATGCAAAAGAGGCCTTTTTTTTTTTTTTTGAGAATTTAACACATTTATCAAGCTCTATTCCTGCAGCTTTCAATGAAAAAGTTGCATGATATGGATATTATGCTGTCTTTTTTCAATTTAAATATTGATTTGTGTGAAACATTAATATAATGATATTTGCAGTCTACCGTAGACAAATATAAGCAGAATTAGACATACTAAATTGTTACAAATGTAACACAATATTTAAATGCATCTGAAAGCTATATTAATAATTACACAGCAGAGCGTGAGGGTCCGGTTGTATCTGTCCCTGATTTTTAGGCTGTTTCTCAATTCCGTGCACATCATGCACATGACGGTTCGATGAATATTTTTATGAATAGCAGGGATGAATTCTGAGTCTGTTTGCTGGTGAGTCTGGATCAGCCTCGAGTGGAGTCTCCCCTCCTGTATCGTTGGTGGAATTAGATGTAGCTGTTTGTATTCCATGCATTGACACCCTGAGAAGAATGCTTTGTTTGTTTTCTCAGCAGTCATGTTTAATGCTATTCGCTTATCAAGGTGATCAGCATGGTTCAGATAACACATGCCTGACACAGCCTGCCTTTTTTCACCATCATGTTGACCTTTTGTCACATTTGCTTTTCTCTGGTAGGCAATTCATGTCTTTAAGTATGAATGGAGTAAATAATTCACATCAATATTTAATATAAATTATTAAAGTTTCTGTCAGCTCTTATAGTTCATGCTTTTATAAAGTTGGAGTAGTTCATCAGCCAAACAGATGAATTGTGCTTCTCAGCTGGACATTAGAGCTCCTCCATAATGCTGTCTTTACAGTGGAAATAAAGAGGGAATTAAATATGAAAGGAAATGAAGCCTGGTCCCTGAGCTCTATGTGTTTTTCAATAATGCACATTCTTTAGGAAGGCTCAAAGTACTGGATAAATACCCATCGTAATTTATTTTGTTATTCCCATACTTTTTTGTCCTTTCATGTTGCAAACAGGAATGTAGAAAACCCCACTGACCCCTGTGTTTTCTCCTGCTCTTTGTTATTAGCCCTCCCCTAGTGCTCCAGCCCCTTCCCGGGCTCAGGGCGAGTGCTGGGGTTTGGCTGGGGTGTTTTCTTTCCCCCTTAATGTTCTTACTCTGTTTTTAAAGATTGATGGGGAGCGCTAAGATGATGAAGTTTCAGGGTTTTTTAGTCCTTGTTTATAAATTATAGTTCATGTTTTGCAAAGTGACCTGTGATTGAAAATAGATTGGGAAAATATTTTTTGGAGAAGTGGTCTGGTGGCTGATCGTAACAGCTACAGCGTGTTTATTGCTCCAGGAATTGGGTAAAAATAGCAGGTTTTGCATAAAAGCATACAATAAAAGTCATTATGCCCTTACTTTAATTTCATACTATTTTAGGTATTTTACTTTAAATGCTCTGAACTCTCCGTTCCACGCACGCCGCAGCCCCAGAACTTGTAACAATGCATGAATCACTGGGTACCGCGCGTCCTACAGATCAATCACGGGGAAGGGGGTGGGTTTGGATCCTGTGTTTACAGGTCAAAACCTTGTGCTATACTTAAGTCATGCATCAACATCCAAAGCTAATTTATCACTCCTCATTGTCCAGCAGGTGGCTTTTTCATATAATATTTAATTTTTAATTATTTATTGTACATGGAAAATGGAATTTCATAACATCGCCCTGATTGCATTTTTTAGAGTAACAATGGTTTTTCGGTGTATTCCATGGTATATGGTGGGGTCAAGGAAAGCACCTAGAGATCTTCAATTATACAATCTAAATTAAGATTCTAAACAGGCATTACAGATGCTGGTAACTTTGGCAATTATCATTTTGTTTGGTGAACAGTAGTAAAACAGTGTGCGGTAAAAGTGTTTAGAGGGAGAGGATAAATAAATTGAACAGTTTTGCAATGCAAAGTGGTTTGTGGTGTTTTTGAGGATTTCTTGGCTCTTGCTTAACTGCTATTGTGAAGCCTGGAGCAGATTTTCCCATTGCTAATGCCCTAGAAGTATTAATTCACTTTGATATGCTAATTAGAGGGCATTATGCAAGAAATGAGATTAAGTGGCAGCATGAAGCCATTTGCCTGTCAGTAAATTGAGAGCTTTAGCATCAGGAGGAGCTTTGTTTTTTCTGAGTTTCTCTTGGTTTTGCATATAAATAAAATTGATTGAAAGGTCTAGAGAAGCTTCTAGAACATTGGTGGTTCTTTTTCTCTTTCTATGATTATTTAAACTTCATGTTAAAGCCTTTCTCTGAATATTAATTGATCTAATGGGAGATACTGAACATGAAGAATTTCATTGTATTCTCAGTTACTGTATCTTAACAAAAGGGAAGTATTAGAATTCTTTGTGTCATCTGATTTTTGTGGTGTTATTTTAGCTATACCTTACAGCTTTGTACTGTAACCTCTGCGACTGCGAGCGGCTGCTGTGCTCAGCACTGGGTCACTGTGGAGGTATTTTAGCCAGTTCTGGGTTTGGGGTGGGATGATGAGGGCCCGGCCAGCTGAAGTCAAACAGTCGGCTCGATTCCTGGCTGATGGGGCCTTGGACATCCATCACCCTCGCTCACCCACAACACTTGCCATCATCTCTTATGGAAATCACACGTATATTTCCCTTCATTTCGGAAGGAAGAGTTGTAATATTGACCATAGATTTTATTCAACTGCCAGAAACTGTGTTAAGGTAACATTAAGGGATTGACTTACAGCCATAAGAGCGAGGAAATTTGGAGTTAATAGTTAAACTCTGACCTTAACTCAACTCATTGAACCTATTTATTAGAGTATATATGGTACATGAGATCACTGTGCTGAGACCTCAGCAGTATTAGGACGCTCCAGGATGAGAGTTTCTGATTTAGTTCAAATTTTTCCTGGTGCTTTTTTTTTCTTCTTGTTTTTCTTTTTTTCTGTGTGTGTGGTTCTTATTCAGCCTCAGAGTTGCTTTACTATAGTTTTGTGGTTAGTTTTCTTTTTATAATACTGTTTAAAAAAATACCAGAGAAGTAATTCTGGAAACTGAACAAAAATTTATCAAAAAATAAAATGCAAACAAACCTGACCCAAGCCTCCCCAGTCCTCTGTGCCTGAGTGCGTGCAGAACGTTGGCTGTTTGTGTGCCCATCTCCACACACCGCTGTCGCAAAGCCAATCAGGGGAGCAGTGCTGGAGTGACAGTGCTTGTTACGAGCCCCAATAGTTATTTAAAAGAAAGGAAAAAGGATAAAAAAAGGCCCCAGAGCTCCGTGTGGGGGCTGTTCATGCTTCGTGCACATGCTCTCCCTGAACCTGGCAGCTGAAGTCTATCACTGTTGGGGAATTTTTAACATGAACCACATAAGACACAAACCACGGCGGTTTCCCCGGAGCCACAGGGGTTTCACGTCGGTGCAGCACAACTGGCACATGTGCTGCGGGTCCCTGCCCACCCCCTGCCCCCGGCACCCACGGGAGCTGCCAGCCCTCACCACCACCCTCCCTGCCCCTCACCGGCAGACACTCCGCAGCAGGGTTTCATCCAAGGCGTGGTGTCCCTGGTTGTCCTTAGCCCCCAAGGGCTCCAGAACTGGTTGGCCCAAAGAATCCAATTGGGAATTTATAACCAAAAACCTCAGTTATCACAGTGAACCATTTTGATACTGGGGAGAACAAAACGGCACCCAAATCTGCAGGATCAGTTTTTCTCACAGAAAGCAAAGGAAAGTTTCACTGGTCTCCAGCTGCTATTTTTGACCTTCAAATTCTTAAACAAAATAACTAAAAAATGAAAATGTGAACTCCTCGGTACCGCCAGCCCCCGGCGATGCTGTTCTGGGGTGTGGAGGGGTTGGAGAGGAGAACCTGGCATTTCTGGGTGCTACTCTGGGTGCTGCTGTTGCCTTGAGAAGAGAAAACCCTTCCTCCCAGCCAAGCGAGGTGGGGTGCGATGACCTTGGTGGGGCAGACTGGGGCTCGGCCGCCACCTCGCTCAGGTGAATACAGGAGCTCACTTCTCCCCTCTATAAAACGGGGATATCATCAGTCAGACTTTTTTTGGGAAGATTATGTGAAGTTGGTGCTATGTGTTGAAAAGGAATCATTTTATCAAGCATTTAGTATAATTAAAACTTGTTACATAAGAAGTGATCTATTAACACTGTTTACAGTACCCACTGTATTCCAGTCACAGGGAGCCTAAGTGGAGTCTTGCCTCCTGGAGATGGAGAGATTAGGCTTTACTTAGGCTTCTGCTTTTCTTGGCTTTAATTAGGAATGTTTGTTTTTTTAATTCATGGTTAGACCTTTAGCAAAAGGCTATCGGGATTTCCTGACACGGTGGTTTGCTCAGTGCAGAAGGAGACCGTTGGCTCACCGTGGATGGGGATCACTGCTTGTCGGTGGAGATGGCTGTTTGCAGGCAGCATGGCACACTTGAAAGGGTGGTTAAAGCATGCTTTCATGTATCTGTTGATTAAAGAAGGAAGTGTGCTTTTAGTGAGGTCTGTAATTACAGAACACCCAAATGTTTGCTGATTTTCTTCCATGTGAGACCCCAGTGGCGTGATCAACCGGCACGGGTAAGAACAAGTTACAGGAGATTGTGCAATGATTCTTATTTGACTTCAAGGATGTATTTATTACCATTTTTGAACAAATTATACTAACATGAAAAGTTGTGGAAATGATTGTGCACTAGATAAGGTGATACATGACAGGAGTGGTTGGGTTTATGGAGCTTTATGCCGAGGTTTTCTCAGGAATTATAGCGCAGCCCTGTCACTATAAACCCGGTGATACAGTTGGTAATAACGTGCAGTGGAGGTGTTTTTAGGATTTCACTTGTTATTCAAATAGAGTGGGAACTATCAGTTCTTCGACCTCATATTTCTCTCCTTTGTTGCACTGGGTGAAGAGGGAGGAAGGGAAAGCGAGCGGAGGATGGCAGAGCGAGCGCCTGGCCGTGGGTCACCGCAGCCTTGCTGGGTCCCGCTGGCACTGCCGAGGTTTGGCATTGCTGGGCTCATGTGGCACCATGGGGGGATTTTGGTGTTCCCTATGCCGCTGAGGACTTTTTATGAATTATTTCTTACTTCCTCTCCACTTGTTAGGGCAGTGACGTGATATCGATATGGAGCTTGGGAACTTATTGACTTGTTGGTTCTTGACCTTTTGACTGTGACCAAGTATAGAAATTGAATGTCTGAAAATTAAATGATAGACTCTATATACATAAATTCTTGGATGTCAGTGTATTACACAAACTAATTTTGGTTTACCTAAATTTATGGCATTTTGTGTTCAATAAAGGAAATATTTCTTCCTTTCAATATACTGAGAGTCTAATAATATTGTAGTTGCTAGCACTAAACAAATCAATTTCCTTTTACTGACTGATTATCATAACAGCTGCTGTTTAATCACCGTGATTGTTATGTAACTTTTAAATCTCTAATATTTTGGAGAGGAACAAGCAGCATCGCCGTGCTGTGTGATGACACCGTGCTGTTGGTGCTGAGTTGTGCCACTGCGTCCATGCTGCTCCAGACCAGAGTTTTTATGTAGTTTACTGATATTTAATGGGCTACGAGCACTTGCTGAGCAAACCACCTGCTTGAGAGGAAACCTGAAATAACACCCAGTCCATGTCCTGTTTTCCCTGCAACAAGAAAACGGGTGTTGGTTTTCCCACCCTAAAAACGTGGCGCGGTGAGGCTCGATGGAGATGCTGTGTTGGCCCCCAATGTCCGATGGAATCAGCGCGCTGCTCGGCACGTGCAGGGGAGGAGAGCGGCGACTGTGGCCCTGCAGCTGACAGCCAGACTCGGGCCTCCGGAACGGGGTGGCAGGGCTGGGAATATTGTTCTCCCTGAGTGCCACAGTAAGGCTGTGGTCAGCACTAATGTAAATATTTGTACAACAACCATGTTCTACAGACTCCGATTTAATGGTAAAAATCTGCCCTGAACGCCTGGGTAAATACATGCTGAAGAACAGAAGCCTATTCACTGGAGAAACAATTGACTTTAGCTTCTTTGTTGTTAAAGTGGCCCCCAGTGATCCGCTTCGAGGACCAGATAGCGGCGAGCGCGGTGCTGGCCCTGGCGGCTCCCGGGCAGTGCCCAGTGCTGGCGCTGGGCGCGGGGACGGCCGGGGCGTGGGAGCCACCACTGCCACCCGCTCCGCTCCGCGCACGGGAAGGGGAACTTGTCAATGGAAGAAAAAGAACTGTAATCGCACATTTACATATGCTCCTAATTGTTGATTTGGGGATTTTCTATGAATATAGCTTCACAAAACAGATGCTGTTTAAGAAAAGGGGGAACATAATTTTGTGGGCAATGAATTAAGTGTTTTTGTGGCCCTCTCATCCGTAGCTAGGAGCAGTTTGTGGACCGCGTCTGTGAACGCCGCTCATAATTGTTTTTCACACATAAGTTATGCAAATGAGCTTTTATGGCAACTGGCATAACAATTAGCATCCTCCAGCAATATTTTAGCAGGTTAATTGCAAAATTTCTAAATTGTACATCTGACTTGTTAATTAGGCATGACAGAGGTGGTAAAATAGTTATCTTCAGGCAGTGGCAGCCAGGAGCTGCTTGAAATGCAAAGAGCAACGATTGATTGGATTTGAGGGTTACAATTGTGGGAGCACTGCTGTTGTCAAGTGCCGCTGAGCAGCTCTGCTCCATCGGCTGCCTCAGAGCAAGAACCACGTCGTTGCTGAGAGGATCCTGCCATTTACAAATCTGCTTTATTTAACTCTGAAACTCTCCAAATCCCGGCTGTGGGAAGTGCCTGGCTCCTGCCTCTTCCTCCATCTTGGGACCACGTGAAAGGGCAAACCATGGACCTGGAGTCGTAATTTTGATTTTATTTACAAATATGCCTGGAAGTTTAGCTGCTGGCACAGATCAACAAATAGGATTTTATTTTTTAGCCCTGGTAAAAATGCCGTTACCTGTCCCCACACACTTGCTCAGAATTCTGCCTTACTTTCCTTAAATTGCAACCTTTGCTGCCCAATATTTTAACATGATGTTGATTACATTTTACAAGCTTTACTTACTCAGCTTATTTCTCTTAAATCCTTGCTTTCAAATATCTTTGTCTGTCTTATAATATTAATCGTATTAAAGTACAAAAAACCCATGATATTTGCAATAATCCCCATTTAGACTCTCAGAGGTATGTCTGAGTGATGGAAAAAGATTGTAACGTGGAAGTCATCACACTGGTGTACGGCAGCGTGTTCAGAACATTTCTCCACCAGTGCTGCCTGTAGCAGACAATAACGTATCCAGCAGAGGTGCCCACTGTTTGAATCATACCAACGCAATTTCCCACCCCAGTATGTTCCAAATGCATTTTACTCTCTTTGACCGCTGATTTTGGTATAAAATGCAGATTTCTGGGCTGTTTCAATATTTAATAAGTTAAAGGGTGATAACAAACAGGAAAAAAAAAAGGCAGTGAACAAGTACCTTTGGGAGACAGAGAAGTCATCCAGCATGCCTGAGAGCTTTGTTTGCTTGTACCATTTATCTTTAGTTTGCTGGTGGACTGTGTGTTTTGTGGCTTAAATAAAGTCAAATCAAGTTTTAGTACATACACAGTACCTGTAAGCAAAAAGAAAATCAGCTTAAGCACATGTGAAATTTCATGTCCTCTTTTTTCTCTGTATGCATTCTCTTGATTTAACCACATGGTTTTTAAAATTGGGATGTTATATTTTCATTTAAAAAGTAAATGTTCCTGCATGCATAACTGTTCTAATATTTTACATTTTCTTGTGACATGTGTATATGGAGTAAGTGCCATTTATGATATGTTGTCATCAATAATTTTGTCACAGAGAATAAAAGCCTTTAAACTCATCCACCCACTGGAACGTTTTATCATATTTATTTTAAGAGATATGAAATTAGCAGAACAATTGAGCTCTTTGTATGTGGGAGATGCAAATGTAACTGAATATTTACCTTTAATGAAGGGCAGCATAAATATCTCAGTATCAATAAATTACATGCAGTAGCAGAATATTCCACAGACACCTAATAAATAGTTCCTTTTTTCCCCAAGATTCCTCAGCTGCATTATCTTTTAGGGTGGTTTAATTTACAACCCATGGTGAAATTAAATGTTGGTTAACTTTTTGAAATGATCTATTGCAATTGGAAAATACTGGGTGTTGACTGAAAGTAAACCATGTTTCCAAATCATTACATTTACTGATTAAATGCTCACTGTATTCAACAGTTTAAGGCAGAGTTTACTACAGTGATGCTCAGTAGATAGTGTTGGGAATGGAGTAACCATTTTAATGAGGTTCATCGAGAGAGATTTCAGCAGGGAACGTTTCAGGTGTGTTATGGCTTTTGTCTTGTCACAATGCATGTCTCTATAACATCAGAGAGAAGTTACAGAGCAGCACTCGTCTCATTTAAGACAATAAGGAACTCCATGATAAGTGTGAGCAGGGAGAGGCCGTGTCAGAGAGCATCGTGTGTGCTTGTGTTGTAGCGAGCTCGGTAAGTAAATACACTCCACGGTTTAAATGTACATCACATTTTAACTGTCCTAATATTGATCATCCTATAGAGGAATTATATTGAAGTCTACTAGTTATTAGTGTAAAGAGGGTCAGATGCAGAGACTGGTACAAAGCAAGTGCTCTCATGGTAATGATGCTGCTATTTATAGATCCCCATTTCATTAGTTGCAGAGTTTCAGGGAAGAGATTTTCTCTAGGGGAAATGGATACTTGAAGTTCATTTTCTTCCTGATGCACATTAAGGCAGAAATGTGAACAACCTTCAGTGTAGGACACACGATTACAAGATTTTGTTTGACCATTTTCCCTAAATATCCCCATGGTTGTGTGTAGCGCAGGTGTAGAATTGCCAACTCCAGCCGAGCTTCGGTTCCAAATGCCTCTCACAATTCTTGTGTCAGGAGAAGGATTTTTTTCTCCCTAAAGGAATTTTATTTTTAAAGGGTGCCACGCCAGTAAATGGAGTAGTATTGAAATGTTTTGCTTTATAAAACCAACACGTGGATCACCTGACTCGGAGCAGCCGTGCCTCAGCTGCCACGCACTGCAGCGTGGGCACTCGCAGCACCTGAGAAGTGCAGTCCCAGTTAATCAAAGCAGGACTGGCTTTTCTGATATTTACTAATAAACACAAAAATTTCTCTGAGTTTCTGAAAACTCAATTGTTTAAACATACTTAGTTCCCTCCTGTGAAATTCAGATAATCAAACCTCCATTAATTTTTGTGTGCCTGCATTTCTAGCACTTTCCTTCTTGGAATTCTTGACATCTTGAGTTATTTTTTTTTTCCTTTAAGAGAATATTTACTTAGTTAGTATTCACTTAATTAGAACTGACTGTTTAATGTTTTCTGGGAGGGTATTTATGGTATTTTCTTTGCCATATTTGCATTCCAGAAATTAAGTCCCCATGCCATTATTCGGCAAGCCTTTCATACATTAGAATGATGAATTGAAAGCAGAAATGGGAAAAAGACTGCAATGCAATGAAAATTTAATCAGCGTCTTCTGCTGCTTTAATAAGGCAAATAATTCTTATTGGCCGCTGCGTTAAGGTTTCTAATATTTAATTCATAACAAACCTTGCATTATTCTGCAGCAGCATCGACAGCTCCACTTTGCTGCCTGCCAACAGGCAACCATAAAAACTTAAAAGCAGATGTAAATGTCTAAAACACAGAGAATGATTGGATCTAAAGCGGTCAAAAAAAATCAACAATGTTGCCAGAGAGTTTGATAAATCTTTACACACGCTTTAGCAATGTACAAATGGTATTAATTAAACTCATTAAGCATGTTGATTTTAAGGATTTAGGGTAACTTTTTTTGAAATACACATTTTTTTAGTTCCGGCAGACCCCAAACAAGAGCCGATGCGATGCCAGCAGTGTGAGGATGGTTATCGCCAGGCAGCTTGGATTATTGTTACAATTCTGGAAGATTCAGTTAATTTTCATATTTAGGGTATCTGTTATATTGCAACAGGAAAATTGTTGTCATTTGTTTCCCGTGTGCGTCTCGGGCTGGAATTAAGCACAAGCACAGGAGCTGGTCCTAGTGCGGGTGCAGCTCTCCCTTCCCAGCGCTAACGTTAATTGATTACAAACACCGCACTAGCAGAGCCTGGGCTTGGGTTTGAACGTGGCCCTGCAGCCTCTTTGTGTCCGCGAGGGCTGTCTGCACGGCCGCGGGGCGACCCTCTGCACAGATTTTGCACTGGAGATGTAAAGAAGCGCTCTGGGTGCGGGGAGGATGAAATGTAAACACGGTGTAGGATGCCGGGGATGTGGCAGGGTGTTTGTGCAGCGCGAGGCAGCAGCGGATGGCAACCTGCCAATGCTAGGTGCAAGCTCTTGTTACAGGGAAGGGTTGCGCCTGTTCTCATTTCTTCTTGAAATGGCTTAATTGGTGTCAGCACCCCAGGGATAAAGGCCTCTAACACTGAAATCCACACGATTCACCCTGTCTCTGCTCAGTGTAGGGAAACTGGTAACAACTGGTGGTGAATGAGGAGTGAACAGTGCTGTAACAATACTCGATGATGTTTGGGATGACAGAAATTAATACGCACTTGCTTGAAGAAAGCAATGATTAATGGCAGTGAGCAAGGGAATGCTGTCCCTCCTTTAACTCCACTTTGATGGGGATTGAAAAGCAAAAGGCTGTTTTCATTCTCTCTCGAAAGCAGAGGTCACCCAGAGTACATTACAGCAATTTTTCCTCTCTGTTTTTTATTTCATAAATATTATGATAAGCATAGATTAGATAGATTTTTTCACGGAGGATTAAAAGGATATTTTATGTCTGTTTGCTGTTTGTGCTCAACAAAGAAATCTGATTTCTGCTGTTTACATGTTAGATCATTTTACTTTGCAGTGGAATAATTAGTATAATTAAGGATTTTGAAAGCTCACCATCGTGTTAGCTTTTCTCAGGTTTTTACAGAGGGAATTTCTTGGTCTTCATTCCCAAAGTGCTGACAGGTCATAATGAGGAAAGGAGTGTTGCCGAGAAAAGGAAAAAAAGGTTAAAAATCCAAGATTTCTTGTTGAATTTTTGATGTAAATATATTTTGCAAGATCCTCGCACTTGTCAGCGGCTTCCTAAGCTATTTGATAAAGAATCTTTATTCTACAAGAAGACTGAAATAACACAACAGTGCTTTGGGTAATGAATTCTTCATCTAAGCAGAACTTTAAAACAAAGTACAATGTTGGCATTTTTTTCTTTGAGTGAGAAGGCTGATACATCTTTGGGATCCGACAGGAAGACATAAATTAATAGAGTTCTGGAGATCAGTTTCTCATTAATAATCCATTTTGTCATGGTTCTTGGCATTGTCAGCCCAGTAGCTGGTTCATATTTTGCTGGAGGATAAAAGCACATGATGTCTTAAGGCACAACATAAGGAGAAGGAGTTTATCATCTTTTGGAAAAACTATCTCTGAAAAAATAGATTGTTTTGCGGGGAATAAATGTCAATTTCGAGTTTTGTGCATTTTTAATCTTGAAACAGGTTTTTTAATGTATACAGCTGCAAAAATAGAACCGTGAGCTGGAAGAGGTTGTTTCCAACAGCCATTGCTTTGCTTTTGTCCTCTCCTCTCCTCTGGGGTTTGAATTTTTAGAAATTGCAATGGATCCCAGACCTCTAACGCTGCCTTTTAGCCTGTGGGGCAAATCGTGTCCCTTCTAAAACATACAATTGGGGGAAAAAAAATTTAAAAAAGGTGATTCTTCCTTTGAACAGGTAAACCAAAACCCTTGGTTAATCTGCACTTGCCCAGAAGTGTGGGGCACACTGGACAGAGCAGTGCATATTTCCAGTGTTTTCAAAACGGAACAGGTTGCTTTTTCATGAGTGTGATGGCATCAATTGGAGTCGTTCACCCTTTTGAAGTCTTAATTTGGTATTTTATGTATCTTAAGGTAGTGGCAGCCTGGCAAGCAGTGTGACCAGTTGCAGAGTGCTCAGGTTGTGCTGTCATCCCAAGTAAGGAAGAATGGAGATCTGATTTAGTTGCATGCCCTTTATTTTATATACTGGAGAGTGACATAATGCAGATCCCTTCGGGAACTTGTGGGGCATTTGGGAAGGATAAACGGGAGGAAAAAAAGACGACACCAGCCCAGATAGCTCAGTTGTAAGATTTAACTGGGCTCAAACATTTATAATTTAGTCAAAGGTAAATGGTCTGCTATAAAAGGCACAGAGGGAGTGAGGGAGAGGTTCTGGGCAGAGGGCTGGAGGGAGCTAGGATCCTGCTCAGGCTGTAGTTGGGACCAGAACTGCCGGGTGCTGAGCATCTCTGGGCAGGGTGAGGTGCAGTGGCATGCTCGCCAGCGTGTTGTTCGGCAGAGGGAGTTGTGGTGGGAAGAGAGGGTCCATGGCATGACCCCAGAGGAGCCACAGCTGGCACGGGGTGTGCGTGGCGTGACCCTTCCCTGGTGTGGGTCCCACCAACCCGCGCGTTGCAGGTGACAGACACGTCCTGTGTGATTTACGTATAAACATACTGCTGCACTTTGATGATCTTCTGACCTCCACGAGCTTGCTGTTAAGGAATGGGCACAACAGCTAAAACTGGTGGTGCATCTCCCACAGCTCCTGGGTGGGTGGGTGGGTCGGAGGGGCCGTCTGTCCCGGGCAAGCAATGGCCGGGGGGGGCAGCAGCATCAGGCACTGGCCATGGCTGGAAGCACGGCGTTCACTTCATCAGCAGGAATGTATAACCGTTTACAGCTTGCTTTTTTCTCTGAACATGGGGAAGGTTTGAATTATGAAGATTTAGAACATGCTTCCTTACATGGAGATGCAAAGGACATTTGTCTCAGCACATTGTAGTGAAATTTTAAAGAGCAGGTTTTGACAGGAGACATTTTGCTGACACAGAATATTTTGTTCACTTCTGACTCTCAAATAAGTGCTACTTCTGTCATAATGATTGATTTATATTCGTTTTAGACCATACATTTTACATCCTCTCTTTTAGTGCTTATGGCTACGTGGCTTCAGAATAGCACAGTTTTAGAACTGTTATGAGCATGGCATCACATTTCACATACCACTAATAAAAAAAAATTGGTTGTAATGGTTGTAGGCATTTTGTGGTATGGTATATTTAGAATAAAATGCTAATTTTTATTATCTCCTGGAAAAAGAACATTTTAAAATGAATATTTCTATTAAAACATTGGTACAGAGTTGTAATTTAAATTATTCCTAATAACGGAGCCTCGAAAGGACCGGTGGCCTACAGAATGCTGTTCCCATGGCTCTTATTATAGGTGCTGCGAAATGAAGTGCTGAGCATCTTTCCCATCCCTGGTGATGCGTTGTGAGCTGCTGGCATCAGGGAAGCACTGGGCTCCTCCAGGGTCCGGATCAGACCCTTCATCACCGCTGGAAATCTCAGCCTGGGGGGGTGGATGCTCTGCATTTACATTAACCCAGTTTCTTCCCTTCGTATGCCAGTTAAGAGCCTTAGCACATTTTAATATATAAATACTTCAGGAAAAAAACCCCGCCGAAGCCTTTGCTGTAAGTTTCATTTGAAACATGTTCTCCAGGTAGCAGAATTGTTCTCATTAGAGCAGGGCCGTGGTTGGAGGCAGAGGAAGGTCGTTTGTGTTCAGGCCTTTCTCAGAGCACGAAGAGGCTCTGCTTCCCCTGTGCTGTCCAGAGACCTCCAGCAGCTGCAGTGGTGGCTTTTGGTGACACAACTGGTGTCACAGCCTTGATTTCTCCACTAGTCCCTGGGAAGGGCACCTGCTGGTTCATGTGTTTGTGGGAATTTGGGTAGTGGAGGTGCCATGCTCATGTGTGCAGCTTTCTGATTTTTCAGTGGCATTGCAGTCTGGGGAAAAAGAGGAGACTCCAGTATTTTCAGCAAAAGAGATAAAGTTGTCCATAGTCACCACTCCCAGTGTCACCACCTGAATAACTGATACTGCTGTGTTAAGTGGGGCTGGGGCAGTGTCAGGGAGAGGCTCCACAGCAGGGCAGGGGGGAAGGCAGGGCTGATTCCCCGTGCCTGGGGTTTTGCCCTCCAGGATGGGATGCTGGAGCAGACGACACCGCTCCGGCACGGCTGGACCCCGTGCAGCAATGCCGAGCACGGGCTGCGGGTGCACCAACCTTCACCAGCCACAGCCACACCACAGCAGCACTGCTTCTGGATGGGGCTTTCGTCCTCTTCAAAATGAATGCTCATGCACGTCTTAGTATGGAATTACAGTACGTACACTTCTCATCTTTAAAAAATACTCCTTAGCACATAGCACGGAGCATGGACATGAAGGAACATGGCTTTGGTCAGAGAGGGACACCTTGTCCTCTGAGCTGGTGAGGAACAGGCAGTTTGGAAATGCTCAAATTCGGCTGCCTTTGGCTTTGCTGTGAATATGTATATCTACATTGAGATGTTTAATTCTTAGAGAATAAAGAAACTAATATTCAAGCAAGGCTTCAGGAAGAAAGGGCTTCCAGGATGTTACAGATTTTGGAAATATTTGACAATGTTAACAATATCAACCACCGACAGAAAAACCCTCTCCAGAAAATCTTTCACAGTTGTGCCAAGAAAAGCAGCTTCGATGGAACATTTTCATAAACTATCATCAGTTATGCAGCAGCAGCTTCACAAATCAGAAATGATATCTTCAGGCACTGCTGTCAAGTGTTATTCAAATAATACCAGCCTCACATTTGAATAACAGCAGACATTTTGAATTAATTAATCAGATGAGATAGTCTAGGCCTTTTCTCATTAGTCTCTGGGTCAGGCATGGGAAGATATATGCGTTGGTGATGATATACTTGTCTTTAATCGTGATTTATGAAGATTTAGGATTGTGTGTGATTTGTCAAAGGTTCTGGGAAAAGGCTGGTGCATATTTCATTACCTAATCTGAGATTGATTTCGTGATGCTGAGAGATATAACCCTATTGTTCGGGGATGTGGGAAGCGCAGGTAGGCACGGCGTCCCAGGGTTTTACTGGCTTATCTGTGCGACTGTCAAACATCGCTGTAAACTTTTACTGCCAGCAGTTAACAATTCCTGCTTTAATTATTGGCAAGTTCTTCATTCTGTCCAAAGGGGAAGCTTCAGTAGTTATTTAGTTAAAAAGCATAACAGACCTTATAACTATGACCCAGCGTAAATCATGGACAAAGTTGGTAAATTTCATGGCTTGGTCATGGTGAAAATATAAAATTTCATGGTTTGTCACAGATTAATAGAAAAATCCTATTAAAACTGTGCAAATAACAGAACAACAAGTTAGATGGAGATCCTTACATGGCACCTTCCTGCTCCCAGGATTTATTTTAGGTTGAAATCGTTGCTCACGACAAAAGGCCCTCTGCACGCTTTTCTTGATGCACTGTTTTCTATTCAGTTTAATTACTATTTGTTTGGTTTGGACTGAATAATTATCACACGATTGTTTTGAAGCATTATTTACATAAGAAAGCTTGTGGTACATTACTTCTGCAGTGAAAGGAGCCTCGAAAATGAAATATTTGAATACAAATTGTGTACTTTTTTAAAATCCCACAAATTGCTCTATCTAATAATTCACCAGTGATCAGGACTTTCTGAACTGGAGCAAGGTGTGGCAGCACTGCATGTTCCTGCTCTAGAGCAGAAGAGCCCTGGCTGCCCCGTGTGCCGCAGGGAAGTGGCTGCTCCGATGGGAGCCTTGCTGGGTCCTGGACCACTGCAGCCAGGCACTGCCCACAGCTTTAGATCGCTAGACCGTGGGGAAGCCTCGAGTTCCCTGCAGATTGCTAAACACTGACAGCCTCATTTTTAATCAAAAAGTCCATGTCTTTTACTGTTCTTGGTGTGGTTTTGCAGCCCATCTGTCACAGCCACGCGGCGCCGGCGGAGCTCCGTGTCCACGCGGGATGCGGCAGCGGCAGGATGGGTCTGGTGCAGCTGAGAGATCCCCTGTTCTGCTCTGGTGCTGGCCTCGGGCAGGGGTAAGGGCAGCTTCAGCCTGTGGGGTTCATGCTCTGCTCTCTTTTAGTGCTCTGATTGTATCCAGAGTTCTGATCAGTGATATGGGAATTTAGATCTAGGCCAAGATACTCCAAATGTACCGAGCTCTTCCACTCGATCCTCTTCTAGAGGGAGCAGTTGTTGCTGAAATGGCCACTTTAAGAAGATAATGGCTGTTCTTCTCATTGGAATAATAACAGAAAAGAGTCAAAGCCTCAGAATAAGTACTTTTAAGACCTGCATCAAAACAGTGATCACTAATAGCAGTCAGTAAAAGCTTTGTATCTTAAATAGCCTAGAATTTCACATGTGAAACATATTAAAAATTAGTTTGTGTTATTTTCATATGAGACTTTCTTTCACAAATGTAAGATCTAGAAATTCATTTTTTGGGGAAGGGTACAATGGTTCAAATAATCACATAAATTCTGAAGTCTGGTCCCTTATGGGAGATAAAATAATGAGTCTTGGCAAAAAGGAAAAATGCCACAATGTAAGAAATAAGCTCATGATTCCCATTAAAGGGAAATGCATCCATGAATTTGGTTTATATCAAGTTTCACGGTTACCTGTTACCAGGTCATCTGCATCAACAACTTCACCTGCACTCTAACCAACTGTCATGTACAGGCAGTAATTAAAAGAACAGCTAATGACAGTGTAGCTAGTAATTTTTCTTTTTTCCCCATCACAAGTAGTCATAAAATACAGAAGAAAAAAAACTTCATTTGGATTATTGATTAGTGTTTTGCTAATAAGAAATTAAATGTATCGACCACTGCCATGCTCTAGCTTTGCTTTCCCCTGAGCTGCTGTGCAGCTCTCGGCAGCAGCCGGGGCCAGGGCTGGCCCTGTGCTGTCAGATGAGTGCCTCTGGAGAATGATGCTTAACCCTGTTAGCCGGGTCATTTCTCTCTTTTTGTGTAGGGGTCAACAAAAAAGAATTGTTTTCTTAAGTCAACTTTCACAGCTTTCGTTTTCAAAGTAAACAAATTGCACCAACTCCAACCATGTCATAACACAGATGGAAGGTGGGAACCTCTGCCAGGTGAGGTGGTGGTGTAGTGATCAATATTATGCATAAGCTCTATAAATATTTTTGTTAGCAGAAGTCACACAGGCCCAGCTGGGCTAGCAGGTGCCTGGGAGTTCACTGACATGGAGACCTTCAGTGTCACTGTGCTGCACCTGAAGGAAGCGTCCAGGTCGTGGTGCAAGCACAGGGATAACTCGTTCAGGGCTGATTTAGGAAATTCCTAGAGTTTTCCAGCATTGCCAGTCAGTGCAAAGCTTTTTTATGTAGAAATTACTCAATACCGAGTCCATGGTTTTGTATGGCCTTTGGGAAGATGATAGCTGGTTTTCTGCATGACTGTTCACTCTGTTCACGGTGCTTTTCTACACTTCAGAGTGCAGAGTGCAGTGCAGTTTCAATACAAACATATACTTCTGTATATTAAGCATGTGCATTAATATATTATTATTACTTGGACTAATAACAAATAGTAGTCAGTCAGTGAGATAAAAAAGGACAGAGTTCAATAGTAATTCTCAGACAGCTTAGCAATTACCCAGACAGCTTGCAGTCAGAAAAGCTGTTCAAATCTAGGATTATGAACTCCGCTGATGGCAGCTCTGCTGGGTGGAGTTTTAAAAGACTCTGAGAATGATTGCAAGTAATTGCAAGACTCGTTTCCAGCACTCGTCCTGATGAACTTCTCTTTTACAAGCCAGAATCAACGACCGTAAAAAAAACCCTCCACAAGCCAGTAGGCTGGTTTCCAGAGCCAGTCAAAATTATTTTTGGGTATTTATTTTCTGTATTGGAAAGATGTCTGTGCTTGCAAGCATCTCAGAGATTTCTCATCCTTCCTCCCTAATGACATAAATCCCCAATTCCTTTCATTTCCTTAGCAATAGTCAGCATCAAAGAGCATGCAAGGCAACACAGATTTTGTGGATTTGTTTTTAAAATCAGTGCGTCTCCTTCCTTTATGTGTGAAGGTGGCTTCTTTCCTCATTATTTTGGATCGTTTCATCGGTTCCTGTTGGTCTTTCCCATGCAGCCCCCCGGTCGCTGGTGTGCAGTGGGTGGGATCTGCCCTGGCCAGTGGAAGGCCCAGGGAGCGCTTCAGAGCCATCTAAGCCTCGAGGCATAATCTTAAAACCTCTGCAGGAGCAGGTCAGCGAGGCTGGCATTAGCCATTCAGCACGCTCCCGACACGGGGAACTGCAGGGGACGTGGGAGTCCCCAGCCCCAGGGGTTTTGGGGGGCCATTGACCACTTGTGCTCTGCGGCACCAGCCCGGGAGAGCAGAGAGTTCAGATAGAAACTTTGTTTTTGAAGCGCTTGAATGAAAAAGGGGGGTTGTTGGATTTTGAGCTCTTTTTTTAGGGCAGTACATGGGTTTTTTTATGGGGCACATTAAATTCGGTACCTCCAGTGAGCGTTAAAGCCACCTCATCACTCGGCACCGGAGGGGAGCACAAGCTCCGGAGCAGGAGAGGCAGCTGTTAAGAGATTTCCATCTCAGCAGCCTCTCATGCCAGTAGGATTGTGATTTGGGAATATAACAAGGCTTTGGGGGCTAAAGTTAATAAATAACCACCGTATTCCCTTTACCATTTTATTCTCTATGCCTGGCCCCAATGCCTTCTAAGCCCAAGCAATTATCAGTCCCTGGGCTGATGTATTTGACATAAGCCCATATATTCTTTAAGCAAGAAGCCTTCACCACAAATTTTAGTTCAAAAAGACCATTGAGGGGAAGAAAGGTCATTTCGGTGGTTGAGTGTCTGTACTCAGATGCTGCCAATAAATACTGTATTTGCAGTCTCTGGGTTTTCATCCCTCGGTCGAGGGAGCCGAGTACCTGGTGTGTATTTTGGGTCACATCCTTCCTGCTGGTGCAGACAATGCATCTCCTGTCTGCCAGGCTGACCCTGTTCGCAGCCAGAGTGTTTGTTGTAGGGGTGGGGCTGACAAGCATCTTGGGAATGGATTCAAATTCTTTAGTTACAGTGTGGTTAAAGAGCAAGTCACTTTCAATCATTCCAGTCGTACTCGGTCCTGACTAATATAACAGTGACCCTGCTTTCTGCATCACATACATCCTCGCTGTGCCTCCATGGGAGGGTTGGCAGACACAAGTTTTTATAAATAACCTTAAAAGCACAGCTCAATAATGTGAAGTTTGTAGCTGATAAGAAAGTTACAGGCAGCATGGAGTTCAGTCCACAATTTCCTGAACACTTCCCAGTGGTCTCAGGTGAATGTTTAATACAAGATTCCAAATGGGAGCTTGCTGCGTCCCTCTGAGCTCACTTCTCTGAACCTTAGGATGCTGCTGAAGGAGAATCTTTCTTAAAATGACATACCAAAATGTTAGTGTTTGTCTGGGAGGAATTCTTAATCTTCCTTCTTACCCACGAAGCAGTGTGGACTCAGCAGAGGAAGAAGGGAGGGAAGGGCTGATGTGTCCCAAGGCTCCTTCCCTCCAAGGGCCCCCGAGGCATCTGATTTATGCTGGGTGCTCCTGCTGGAAGGATCATTTTTGCAGAGCAGTGCTGGCCGTGGGATCGGATCTTTCCCAAACTGTTTCTCCACCCCTGTCCATGGACAGCTGTGCCCTCGCTCCCTACGGGGCAGCTCTGGCAGAGCCGGAGTTCCTGGGAACAGTGAGAAGGGAGCAGGTTCTGATGGGGGGTGCTGATAGTTGGGTTTACACCGTGCTTTAGTACACACACGCTGCTTCAGTTACATGTTACAGCAACAATATCATGTCCAGAGGGACAGCAGAAAGACGTGTCAGTGCTGAGGCCACATGCTATGCTTAGCGCCGCAGAATTGATCAGTGCAGCAGTGGTGTTTTGTTATCCTGAGGGACAGAAGCTGGAAGTGTTCTTCAAAGTGCAACCTCCACCACCGGGTGGGTGACACGGTGGGGACACCTCTGCCCTCCGCATGCCCGGTGCCCAGAACAGCCCCGGCTGCTCGGGGTCCTGCCCTGCTCCAGCACGGCTGCAGTTCAGCTCCCGTTTGCCACCAGAAAAAGAGGATGTTTCTGGTTATTCTTGGAGCAGGCAACATGTAGTTTTTGTAGGATAATGCTGAAGTACTTGCACTGTATTAAAAAATTAATATCCTTCTATTGCTGCTGGAATTGGAGTCTGATTAGGATTGTTACAGTACCGTAGTTTCAGCTTTTAATTACTTACTACATTACACAGTATCTAACAGCGCTAATAGACTGCAGAACTGTCATAGCTTTTGTTTTAAAGTGCAGTACTGTATGGTGCTTAATTGTGTAACAGTGTTGTTCAATTACATCTGAAAGTGTTTAATAAAGTATGGCACAGGAAAGCAAATCGGAGTGGCATGTGTTAATTGGTGTCCGCGTCATTGACTCCATTTGGTTACAGTGATCACTGGGATATGAGGATCAAGTGGCAGGTTGCCCAAATGGAGTCTTCAGACCCAACTCTCTTGTTTGTACCGCGTGCGCATGCCTGCAGTCCCGCACACTGGCACAGGTTGTCACACACACACACACAGTGCTGCCGAGCTCTCAGCATGGCAGCGTTGGTGGCTCCATCCCTGGCCCTGCTCTCCTCTGCTCTGTCCCCGCTCCGGGCTGGCAGAGAACTGCTGTGGTGGCACCAGGAGCAGGCCGTGGGCATCCCTGTCCCCAGCTGGGCTCAGGCCGTGGGCAGGGACAGGACCTTGACCCCACGCCAGCGCTGCGTTCTCCTCAGTGGGCAGCCTCCAGTGACCCCAGCGCAGCTGTGGCAGGGCCAGAGCCCTCTCCATGCTTCCCGCCCGCCTGGGCACGGCTCTCCAGGGCCACTGGTGCCACGGGGACTTGCTCAAAGGCAGTAGCAGGACAGCTGGGTTGTCAGCCCGGCTGCCCCAGTCTGAGCCTGCCGAACTCTGCCGGAGTGCTGGGGAGGACACTCGGGAGCGTCCCCCGAGGAGGGTGAGGGCAGGGAGGCTCCTGCTGCCAGCTGGCTCCTCACAGCAGGGTTTGCTGTTCCCCACTGCCACCCAGCCTCCCTGGCCCAGCGAGCCCCGGGCACCTCCTGCACGGCATCGTCCCTCCACCGCGCCCCGCAGGCTGTGTGCTCTGTGTCCTTCTCCCCGAGCAGCTGGGGACCCCCGGAGCGAGCTCTCCTGCTGCCCACCCCCTGCTTTTGTTCTCTCGTGTCCCCCCAGCAGTGGGGCAGTCAGGGCCGTGGGTGCTGTGGGGCTGATGGCGGGGGCTGGCTCGTGCCGGGGTTCGCCTCAGCCGTGCCGGCTCCGCCAGAGCCAACCCTTGGCTGGATGTGGCCGGCTCACGGCTGCATACAAAGCAGTACTTACAGTTATTTCCTGAGTGCTGATATTTTTCATATCAATGTTCTGCTTTTTACCCCATTTCACTGAAATATTCTTTGGAAGTGTTTCTTCTGGAATAAACATTTCAGCACATCAAGTTTGTTCCGTGAGGGTTGATTGTCAAATTACAGCCTTCTTCCCTGAGCACTGTGCTTTTCTATGGGATCAAATCGCATTAGTTATTTTTTCCTCCAGTATAAACACAGAATAATAGTGGTATCTTTATTGTATCGCATTTCTGAATGAGAAAATAATCACAAGCAGGTTTTCAGGCGGCGTTACGACAGTGCAGGCGTGCTCTTCCCACATCCGGCCCCTGGCGCTGGCACTGGGACTGTGGGTGCCGGCGGTGCCCGTTGCGCTGTGCCGGAGTCTCCCCGCACGTGTTCCCGGGTCTCTTTATGGCTGCGGTGCTTCACACCACACAGTTTCTACGTTTGCTTGCATGTAGTCCTGGAAGCCACCTAGCATGCAGGTCATGTGCCCTTAATTTTCATTATGAATGAAGAGTAAAATGTGAAGGTTATTGCCTGGCAGTACAAATGCACTGGTTTTTTTTTATTTAGAAGCTCTATTAGAAGTGTCAGGAGTCCCATAACAAAGCAGGGCAAATATCCGCAGAGACACCTTGTTGAGCAAGGCAACTTGGCTTCTAAAAGGTTTGAATATGAATGTGGTTGTTTCTAATCAAGCAGTCCTTGAAAAGAATTCCTCGCTATTACTTACCTCTCTCTTTTTTTTTTTTTTTCCTTTTTCACTGGTAATCAGCCCATTTTCCTCCTCAGCAAGCACTCCTCGTGCTGGGGGCACAGCCAGGAGGGGCCGGGAGAAACCCTCCGTCAGCAAAGCTCCACATCCAGAGAACTACCTCGGGGTTCAAATGGATGTGGTTGGAAAACTGCCGTGTTCTGGGAGGGAGAGGCCTGGTGTTTCCTGTGGGACAATTCGGGGTTTTTTCAGCCCATTCTGGAGGGCGCCTGCTGAGGGGGGGCCACAGCCACCTCTGGCAAAACCAAACCCTTCCATTATGGCAGTTACAGAACCATCTGTGCTCTGCTCCTTGGACAGTGCCTCAGAAGCGTGGGGGCTCACGGGCTGGCCCTGCAGCTGCAGCGGGCGTTGCCTTCACCACCGAGCGGGGACCTGCAGAGCATCCCCCGTTCACTGGCACTCCCGTGGGACACGGGCTGGGCTCCCATCCCCTGGCCATGCTCTCGGGGCGCATTTCAGCTCCAGCATCTTCAGAACACTTACAAAATCTCACTCTTTTTTTTTTTTTAATAAATTGTCAGTGTTTTTTCCCTCTACGAACCTGTAGCATCTGGCAGCAGGAAAGTACAGTAGGACTCGCTGGCACCGTGGTGCAGAGCCTCGAAGAATTCCGTATTGTGACAACACATCAAAATAAATTGCTGTCAACAGACCAAAACACCAAGTGCTGTGATTCTGTCTGACGTGTGAAGACTCAGACAGGCTGTCTTGACAAGTTGTGGTGGAGCACCTGCAATTGGCAGAAGACAGTGATATAAATCTGATTTGCCTGATATGCAGCACCTAGATATCGTTAATGTTGGTGACAATAACTCTGCATAACATTCCTGAGACATAGATCTGATTTTTTGTCTATTACTTGTGTTGTTTTTTGTCACTCTCTGATACTAGCTCTGCTTCCCT
Organism: Aegotheles bennettii; assembly: GCA_013398125.1. Taxonomy (NCBI): domain Eukaryota; kingdom Metazoa; phylum Chordata; class Aves; order Caprimulgiformes; family Aegothelidae; genus Aegotheles; species Aegotheles bennettii. The sequence continues at coordinate 282,419 of VZRW01007391.1, forward strand.
TCCCTGCACAGGGTCTGCCTAGGAATGGCTGTGAATAATAAACCGTATTAAAAAAAGGTAATAACAAATTAAGGTTTAATTCAGCCTCTTCTTGAGTGTAAAAAAGGCAGCCATTGTCCCAGCTGCTCAAGGTAAAAGATATGCCATGAAATTTTATTTTACACTAATCATAAAAATATTAATGGTGGAAGTTGTATTAATTTCCTAATTCAGCCAAAATACTGAAAATAGTAGGTTAAAAGCCACGAGTTGCCGTAAATCTTTTCTGAAAGGCTTGTGGTTTTAAACTTGTAGAAGAGGGAAAGAATCATTGAATAGATGGTTAATTCTTACTTTTCATTATCAATAAATGGTAATTCTTTACAGTAGCAGCATATATCACAGCTCATGTATGAACACGTGAAACGTATCTTGGCTCCAGAGTTTAACTACTAGAAGTTAACACTGCCCTGCCCAGCCCTCCCTTGCTCACACCAGTGATGTATTTCATCTGAGAGAACAGCAACACGTTTCAGTTTGGCTGTTGTTGTCTCCTACACATATTTAAAGTCTTGGGATGTGAAATGTTTTTGCATGCAGCAATTGGGAACGATTTGGGGTCATCATGGCTTTGGACAAAGGCTGGTGAGCTGCAGGAAATCTGTTCTGCTGGTGGCTCGCTGGCTTCAGGGCCAGAGCCGGGTCAGGCCGTGGGACGTGGAGGTGGCCAGTGCCCACGGCACGGTGCCGCGCTGCTACACGGGACCAGGATGGTCCTGGGGCTCGGGGAGGACCACGATGGCTGCACAGCTCACCCTGGGGTTGGGAAACAGGGAGACCGTGGATGGACTTTGCGGCTGATGGGGCGGCACCGTGGCGGTGGGATATTTATTGATTTTTGCAAAAGGTTTGGGAAGTCCTCGGGCAGCGAACTTGAGTAGCGTCACTGTCCAGTCTGAGGGGCCGTAAGAGCAGGAAAGAGGTTTTGGAAATTACCATTCATTCTTGTCTGTATTGTTATTTTATCCCTTAAAGGCTGCTAATGAGAAATAGAGCCTCATTATGATTTTAAGGATGAGAGAGGAAGGCTTTTAATTAATGATATGTAAATGGTCTTGAATTGATTATGTTAGAATATCAAGAGAGATGGGTAGAAGCTGTGGTGTAATATATTTTAATTAAGAATTAATTAAAAATGATGGCAATTTCATAAAGCCTCACAGAAAATAGTGGAATTTACTTTCTGTCAGGAGTAAATTAGCCAGTGATTAAATAAAGGGCCTGCATTAATAGTGGAGTTATTTTTAAACTGTGCTATGAAGAATTGTGTAATTTTCCCTAAATAAGTAAAATAAAAATGTAATGTTTGAAAACAAGTTTTGGAAATGCTGGCAGAATGCAAACTTAGTTTTGTGCCCTCCTTGTGCCACGGCACTTTAGAAAAGTGATTTTGAATGGTGTGCACCGAGGGTGCCGTGGTTCTGGCAGGCAGGGACCGGCCCCGGTGCAGCCGGTGGGAACGGCAGGAGGGTCCCGTCTGGGGGTACCTGGGGGGTCGGTTCCCCCAGAGCTGCTCCTGCCCCAGCCCCCAGCCTCCCAACACCCCGGCGGAGCTTCCCCACTGCACACCCCCAGTGTATGTGTGTATATTGCCCAGGGTGCTGCGTTCTCCCTGTGTAGGAGACAGTTTGTGCTGCTGGGGGCTGTTTGCTGTGGCTGTGCCCTGGTCGGGGGGGCTCGTTCTGGCTGGGGAGGAGGCAGCTGGTGCTGCCCGTGCCCTCGCTCCCATTTCGGAGCAGAGCCGATCCCTGCGGTGCGCTGGGCGGCCCCGCTGGTGCTGGCATCCTCTGGCTGCCATGAAGGACACGAGGTGCCACAGCTGTCCCATGTGGGGAGCGGGGAGGTGTCCCACCACCCTCCATCCCAGGGTTCCTCTGTGAATGCCTCCGGGAAGCCTCAGCTTTGCTTTTCTGCCCCGAGCACCAGCACCTGCCCATGGGGTCCCCACCTCCACCACGGGTGGCAGAGCAGGGCTGGCTGTGCCGGTGGCCTCGGTGCGTGCCCTGTCCTGACGCTCCCCACTGTCCTCAGGGCATGGCTGGTGGGCACAGGGAGCCGCAGCACCAGCACGTACCTGAAGAAGACACTGGGCTGTTATTAAACACCCCATTGAGGTCCAGCCCTCTGGGTTTCCATGGTGTGAGAAGGCCCTGGGCTGGGGGCAGCTGCTCCCACACCGGCGCAATGGGAGTTTGCTGGACGTGCACATGCCCTGCTGCAAATGGGCTTCATGCACTTGTTTAGTCTCCTGTTCAATAAAGAGCATTACCATAGCAACTGCTCCATCACATGGTGTACACTCATGCTGTCTCTGAGATAAAGAGCACATTTTAAGGCAGCATATTCTTAATGTTGATGTCCTAAAATGCAATTTTTGATGATGATTATTATTTTTCTGAGGGAATGTTTGTGATAAGCGACCGTGCCTCCTTAGTGTCTCTCAGCTCCTTTTACTACTACTTTTCTGGCGGAGGACTGGGTACCTACGGTAATTTCTTTTACATTTGTAGATTTTCACATACAGATCATGAAATATTTCTTAGTTCAAGTCCCAGCATGGGGCCTCGTGTCGATGGGACGCACACATTCCGGTCGTGTGTGGCCAAGTCCCTCTCCGAGTGCTGTTCCTAGACAGGCGGTAGCCGGTGCCCGGCGCTTGAACCTGACGTTGTTCCTCTCCTGTGCACTGCAGGACAGTCCTCATGCAGCTGGCACATCAGCAGGTCCTGTGGGGACTAAACGTGTCCCCACCGTGGTGCCTCTGCTCTGCTGGGCTGTGAGATGAGGAGCTGGTAGCTGGTCCCCCATCCCCGCCTGCCACGTGCGGCCCCATCTCGGCACCGGCCAGACGAGAGCCCGGTGTCACTGGCCCAGCTGGCCGCGGGAGAGGGGCCATCACCACAGGGCTGCTGCTGCTGCCCTGGCTCCAACCTGGGCATTGGGACCCCAGAGTGCTGCCAACAGCTGACGAGGTGCCAGGCGCCCACCTCTGCCCGCCATCGCAGGAGCCTTGTCACTGCCCCCTGCGCACAGGCTGGGGAATCAGCTGCAAAAGTATTTGGGGAAAGTTCTTCACAACTCGCTGCCCAGCCCAGAGGAGAGGACACCAGTCCACAGGGCTGCAAGATAGTTGTTAAATTGAGTAAAAGCCCATCGGAGCATCAGGGTGCATTCCCTGCTAAGCACTCTGCTCCCCACACGATGATGGCTAATTGTTTCTTGAATGATCTCAGCCTTTCTGCCTGGCTGAACCTGCCTGCCAGGCCATTCCACACTGAGGATTCTCCGTGTGAAAAGGGGCTCCGACTTAACCTCCAGATATGTTTCCTACTTGCATTAACATCCTGTCTGTTTGAAGCCCGACTCAGCTCGTTTGGTACTTTACCTAGAATGAGCTGCGATGGATGCCTCTGGACGTGGTTTGCAGCCTGGTTGCAAATGGCAGTGGTGAGATGTGTGTGTTTGTTAGCAACTTCTGTACTGCTATAACCAGGCTGTGTGTGTGGGGGGGGCTCGGTGCCCCACAGTCAGCGCGGGCACGGCTGCAGGGGTGGTTGGTGGGAGGTGGGACCAGGTGCCCCCGCTGCCCAGCACACCCATCGCTGGGAATGTTGATTCTGTTCCTGCAGTGATTAACTGGGCAAACCCATCCCAGTGCACAAGTGCATCAAAATACAGGAGAGGAGGGGGCATGCCTTGGTGCAAAGGGCTTGGGTCAGCTGGTTTGTGCAGAGCTGGGGCACAGATCCAGGGGCTGGGAAAGTGTCTTAGAAAACCCCCATTAACTTTGGTGGATTTGAAATCAGGACCTCTCTCCTCAGGATAAAATACACGTGTAATCCCCATTGCGTGTCTCGTCATAATCCTTCTCCTCGTCTTCCGAAGGCAGTGAAAGGTACAGAACAGCAGTGGCGTCCCAGAATAGAGGGAATTTTTGGTAGGGTTTTGTGGTTTGTCTGGTGTGCAGGCATCTGCTGGGCCCCTGTGCTTCGTGCTCGCTGCCCACACGGCCGGTGACAGGGGGGCTTGGTCCCAAATCATCCGTTGTTCTCAGCTACAAAGCCTGGAAGAATTAACATTCCTTGCAATTATCCAACCATCTTAATTACTTGCCCAATATTCTGTCTTGGTATTAGCAGCCCAAATCATGTTGGGATTTTCCAGACACAACTTCTGACCGGTTTGTTAGCCAGGAAACAGAAAACAAAGTGGGAAATCAGAGTAAAAATTACAGCAGTGCTTTAAGTGGTGTTCAAGCAGAGCCTAGAAGTGCTGGTAACTCCTTGTGTCGAGTGACCAAGGAATGAGAAGGGCTGGGGGAAGTGGTGGCACTCTGGAAGAGGTGTTTGTCCCCATCACGCTGCCCGGCGGGAGGGCGCAGGGCTGGGAGCAGGCAGAACACCCATGGTCACCATCCCTTGCCATCAGCACACACCCAATGCTCTGAGAACCACTGCCTGTGCAGCCAGGCTGGTCACACCAGGATGCTCTGGCACATGAACACGCCGTGTGGGAGACACCGGGATCATCTCGCTCCCATCCTGGCTCACTGACTGCTGTTTTGTATCAGTTTCTGCTTTAGTGAAGCAAAAGGGCCTTTGGTTCCTATCCACTGTCTCAAAATGCGAGTGTATCATTGAGAACAGCTCACTGGTCAACCAAAAACTCCCTGAAACTTTCTCTCCTAGCTAGGACAGTCTGTGTCCTTCCAGCTGCAGAAGATGGCAAAAAAGCCCAGCCCCGGCTCTGGGTGGTTTATGTTGTGCCACAAATGGCTAATAAAGGTTTGTCATAACAGAAGCCCCATAAGCAGAAAGGAAGTAATAGTTTACGGCTCTTGTGCTATCTGGCACCATTCATTAGTGTATTCTGTGCTAGTAATAAAATTTTACAGGTTGATCATTTAAATGCAGGTTGGAAATAAATCTGATGACCCAACTGGAAAAGTAACAAAGACCGGTCAGTCAGTCTTTATTCCTCCAGTCAATGCACCCAGTGACACCAGACCCAGCACACCTGAGGAGGCAACAGTTAAACAGTTTACTCATAATCAGGTTATTGATCACGGGGGCTTTGAGCCCAGTGCAGGGTGGTGATGGGTGGAGGTGTTGGTGGAAGGGGAGTGTGCGCTGCTGCGGTGCTACGGCGGTGTTCCCGGCACCACTCCTTGTTCCTGCGGGTGCTTTATTAAAGGTGTCCTAAACCCTGTGATGCAATAGAGAAAATCAGCAGCACAGGTCTCCCTCTTTGTTCTGGGATAAGCAGCAGCCTGCTCTCTGCAGCGGTCTCGATCAATGGGCGAACGCCTGGTATCAAACCCGTGCGGAGGGAGCGTGGCTGAAGGGCGATCCCCCGGGAGCATGGCGATTGGAGCGCTGTGTTTTGTGTGCAAGGAGGAGGGAGACAGACGGGCTGTTTGAAAAAATTCCCTTTAGACCAAACACTGATGTTGGAGCTGAGCTACAAACACTTCTGCTGGAAGAAGTGCAACTTTATTAGTTTTCTAGGCTAAATGCTGCTCCTTGGAATGTAATGTGCACTCTGCCGGGTTACTCCTCCTGCCACATCTTCCAGCAGCTTGTCAGCGTTAATTGTTCATCGAGTATGACTGTTATTGCACTAATTAATGACTTAATTTTTCAATACACATTTTTATTTTTATTTTAAGTCCCCCCTTGTTAGTGTGTCTGGGCAGGGAGGTGCGGGCACAGAGGACCCCGCAGAGCTGTAGCGGGTGCTCATGTTTCACAGGACACGTTTCACTCCGGCGTGCGCAGGTTGCCCAATCCTTGGCACAATGGACACAAACCATGGCTGCACACTGGGGGTTTTCAGCGATGTATTTCCTGTGGATTTTACAATTGTGTGCAAGACTTTCTTCTTTGGAACAACCTCCGCAGCAGTTTGCTCCAGTATCAAAGACAAGCCCCCTACCTGTTTGTAATCTTCATGGGAAATGCAGTGGGTTTTGCACCATTTCAACATTTACTGTATCAATTAGGGCATATCTAATTAAATGTTTGGCATGTGCAATGTGCAAGTTTTGGTGTAGTGATAGAAAAAATGTTAAACGTTAATATAAGGTTAATTTTGACTGATTCAACAGCTTGCTTTTAAGTTTCCCATTGAAAGCCAAACTGCAGGGTTTAATGCTAAGCTTCACATTGCAGCTTATCTCCCCTTAATTAAAATTAAAATGTGAGCAACAACACAGAGATATTTTGTAGGCATCCTGGAAGAGGAGAAGCAGAAGCTTGAGTTATGGTTGTTTAATAAGATTATAATTGGGGAGTTAAAGCCTTGTGATCTATTTGAAGACTGGTTTGGTGCCGGTGCGGCTCCATGGCAGGCGAGCCCCAGGTGCCTGGCCAAGCATCCCTCGCCGACATCTGGAACCAGTTGCAATACATCACTGTCAAAACTGCTTTCTATACGTATCTGCATTTACACATTAGTTACCCACGCAGCACTCATCAAAAAAGCTGAACAATCTTGACACGGTGTCCCTGGTGGAACGGCAAAGGTGAACCAAAGTTGGGAGGCAGTGTCTCGCGTCACTGTCTGCTGAGCTTTTACAACAGGAAGCCTGATTAAAACTGAAAGGAAAAATTTATCATCAGCTTCTGCTTTGTATCATTTTTACCTACAAAAAGAGTATTTTGTTTCACATGAAGCATTTTATAATGGGGGCTGTAGATGCTTTTAGTTTTTATCATTTGCCTTCGCTACAGAGAGGTGCTTTGCCGGAACGGTCACCACGCAGGGCTGCTGAACAGGACTTGGGTGTCTCATTAGCCACATAATTCCTCCTTCTTCCTTAGTTCTTGCTTTGAATTACAGAACCCCTCTATAGTTCACTCAGATTTGTTCAGCAGGGATTGGTGAAACATGGACCAAGTAAGCCTGGGTAAGATGCTGGTACCACCGAGTGTTCGGGTGTTTGTCACTGCGATGGAACGAGCAGCTCCTGCCTCTGCTGGTGCTGGGGGCTGCAGAGCAGGGAGGAGAATAACGGAGAATTTCCTTGAGAGCTCAGGGATTAGGAGTTAATTAGGAGTTAAAAGTAAAAATGGTGAGGAGCTGGAATAAGCAAAGAATGGAGAGCTCACCAGATGTGTCCTGCAGGATAGAATCTAACTGCTTTGGTGGAAACAGGAGATTTCACTTGGTGCAAGGTTCAAAGGGAGGCGATACAGAGTGTTTTATTTATTTTTTCAATTAAAAATGGCTCTGACGATGTGTGCACTTGCAATAAATGCTGTTGCTGTGTCTGCCAGGGCAGCCTGATGATGAACACCGACCTGCTGAGGAGGTGCAGGGTGAAGATGGGCTGGGGAGGACCAGGATGGGCTTTGCCTGCCCGCGCCAGGGAGGCAGCGCCTGGTGCCACCACAGCATCGGTGCTCAGGCTGCCCACTGCCCCGGGTGGGAGGGAAGCCCCAGGCCTGTGTAGAAGCTGCACTTTGCAGCTCCCAGAAAGGATAACCCTCTTGGAAGCTACTGGTGGAAAGGAGGGTGCCTGTCTCTGGGTCCTCACGAGGACTTGGAACCCCACTGCGAACTTTCACAGCAGGAGCTGGGCATGCGCCCCCACTGCGGCTCCTTGAGCCAAATGGGCAGAGAAACACCGGGGGGGCCCAGCTCCTCCTGGGGGTAACACCTGGCTTTTCTTCTTGGCCATTCATCACATGCAGCCAAAGATGAAGGAGGGAACAATTCCAGAGCCCAGCACAGATGGTGGGAGGGCTCCTAATGATGCTGTGAATGTCCCTTCTGAGGAGGTTAGCCCTAACCCACAGCAAATCTGTCCTGTCAGCCCATGAGTGGTTACCAGCCTTCTCCATCTGTCTGTGGAAACTGGCCAGCATCTTCAAGGCACCCTAATGCCTTGCGCACTGGTGTCACGGCAGCTCGGGAGAGATATGTCCTGCTCCCAGAGCAATGAGCATCCCCGACACCGGAGAACCCCCTCGACGAGCTGCCCCCAGCCTGCCCCGTTTGGGTGGAGAGTGGATGGGCTGTGCTTCCCTCCCAAGATCACATCGGGGCATTTGTGGCTTCATTGCCTCGATGGTGACAGTTTCATCTCTGCCGGCGTGCTTCGTCCTGGCCGGTCCGAGTGGAGCTGTGGTGGGGGCTGATGGTGCTGTTGGCTGGTTGTGGGGCTGTGCTCAGCTCTGTGTCTCCGGGCAGGTCTGTGTCTGACGCCGGTGTCACTGGCACGTTTTCATTCCTCCGACTGGTGCGGCGATGCCGGGCTGTGGGCGCAGCAGGGCCCTCACCAGCAGCACGGGTACCGGCTGCGGCGGGAGCCAGGCTGCCTCCAGCCAGAGCACGTCGGCAGCCGGCTCCCCCATCAAGCTGTCACGCTGAACATCACTCCCTAAGTACCGAGCCGGTGGTGGGACCGTGCTGCGGCTCCCATGGTGTCCCCACGGCTGTCCCAGGGCTGTCCTACTGAGATGGGAAAGTCACAGAAGAGCGGAGCTTGTGCAATGCATGAGTGCCGTCCCTCCGGCAGCTGGCACTTCAGATAGCCTGCAGAAATATGGTCACAGATGGGGAAGTCTTGGAAATAAATAGAAAATTTTCCCAAGTTGAAGATTTTCTTTGAAAGCTTTGGGAACTCCTCTGCTGTTCTTTAGCAGGCCCGCTCGGCTGGCACAGGCTCTGTGCCGATGGCCTCAGCACGGCCCGTGGGGCCCTGCGGACGGGTTATTTGTTTTACACTTGATTTCTCTAGCCACCATTTCGTGCGGCGTCAGCTGTGTTGACATACATGGCAACCAGAACAATCAAACCTGCAGAACCATTCTGGGGGCCTTTCCTGTAGTGTTTTCACTCCTTTGCTCTTAATTCCACACCAGCAACCCTGGCACTCAGAAAATGCTCCTTTAAAATTGGATTGTTTGGTTCATCCCCCCCTCGACAGGCTGCATCCCCCAGCGTGCCTCGGACCGCGAGCTCAGGGACGCCTCCCTTGCCCCAGGTAGGTGAGAAGTAAATGGGGCATGGAGTTACTTAGTTTGGTTCTTTTCTCTGGGAAGAGAGGAGAAGGATTCTGGAATATGAGAAGCACAAGTCATTTTTCACAGTTGCCTCTGCTGTGGCATTGATGCCACGCTATGCTTCATGACTTGCTGTTTTCATTAGACATGTCCAGAACTCGGGAGATGGCGATGAAGTGCCTCTCTAACTCGCGTTTACTTCAATAACCAGACAAGCAAGAAATATTGCAAAGATTTGGAGATGGAGGTGCTTTGTCTTTTGTGATTTTGCTTGTTTGGGTATTTGTAACATTTCTGAGGGTTCCTTTTGGCAATGTGCTTGTAACCTCTGCATGGAAGAGGCCAACAAAATCAGTGCAGGATTTCAGTCCTGTTTAAGCTCATAATGAGAAAAGCCAAAATATTGCATGGGAATGCACTGGGTGGCTCCCGGGTGCTGGGGAGCCCCTGCCAGCGTGGGCTGGGCGTGCAGGGGACCTGCAGAGGCCACCCACGGGCTCTCCTGCAGAGCTGGAGGTACAGACAATCCTTGCTGCGTGCTTATAATCAAACCAGGACAGCCCCAGGTCTGCTGATCACAGCTTTTGTCAGTGCTGATAATCTTTGCTCAGCATGTTGACAAAAATGGCATTATCTGTGCTTTACAGACTAGCAGAATATTATAAAATCAAAGTTAATTTTAAAGAAAACAAAAATAGCTGAAGCACTTGGGTAATTGACTTTTTATTCAGCTTCTTGTCTCTGCTCTTCACTCTAGTAACACAGGCTGTACTGAAAAGCAAACAAAATTGGCGCCCAATGAGCCTAAACTGAAATTTCAAACAATAGCAACACCAAACCAATTAGAGTTCCTCCTGGTTTTATGTTAAGTGTAAGCACTGACTTTGCAGAATCAGTACAAAATGTGAGTGATGCATGAAATGGAAATCTCCTGCCTAGTGTGTAGAATAAATACAGACAGAGCTGTGGTGTTCGCTGCAATGTGCAGCTCACATGCTGCCCCTCCACGTGAAAGTTCTGGTTTAGTTTTTATCTCCTTTTGAAGCAGATCAGTGATTCAACTGATTTTATCACCCTATCTATGTGGAGTCTCCACAGAAGGCAGTTAGGGGAGGTGACTGGGTGGAGGGCCAGCCTTTGCAGACCCTGTGCTGTGTTACCCCCCAGTGCTGAGATGTCCCACAGAAGCCAAGGAGGGCATCAGCCAGCATGGGGACTGACAGAGAAACGTGCAGGAGCCTCAGCCCTAACGTGACACGTGCTCCCGTGGGCAATGTCACTGCCCAGCATCACGGACATGCAACCTCCTTAGACACAGCCCTTCTCCTGCTTCCCAGTGAGGAGAAATGAAAAGCTTTCAGGAATCTGCTTTTAGTTGGGAATCCTGGATGAAATCTATTTCTTGGCTAAAAATCCACGCTAGCTCATTATTAGCACAATCAGGGTTAAAAAAATCAATCCAAACCACACGGATCTCCTGGATCAGATGGAGAGGTGACCTGGTCCAGCACTCTGTCTCTGGTGGTGATGAGCAGCAGATGCTTAAAGAAACAGCTAATAGATCACGCATGAAGTGAAGACCTTTCTGATATACTGTCCCAACACCCAGCAGTTATGAGCAGGGGTTTCCTGAGCAGAAGGTCACGTCTGCAGAGCCATGGAGTGTTGGGCAGCCACTGATGGGCCCTTCTGCGGTCCCGTGCATGCCCTCGCCAGTGGAGCGGGCTCCCTGGTCCCAGCACCCACCTCCACTCACAGCCCCACGAGCTGCTGCTCCTTCGGCGTGACAGCATAAGAGAAGGTTATGGTGGCGATCAGGATGTGACCACCTCTTGCTCTGCTGGTGAGCTGCTGGGGCACCTTCCTGGCCAGGTCTGCCGGCCATGCCAAGCGAGCCCTGTGGAGGTGGATGCTCATACGGCCCCGGCCCCACTGTCCCCTCCGCCAGCACCAGTGTCCTTTGGGCATCAACCCCCCTCCCCCCCTCAGCCACAGCACTGAGGTTTATTATGAATTAAGAGTAAAACTCCTTCTCTGCCACAGAAAAAAACTACCTCCATTTTTCAGAGTGCCTCTGTTTATATAGTTTATGGGAGAAGAGGGCTCTTAATATTTCAGTGTCATGACCATAAAATGAAAAGGTTACTGCTTGCTACAAAGGCTTGCTTGGATCCAGCACCAATTAATTTTCAATCTGAAATATATGTCTCCTGGCCGTCTCACAACAGCCGTGAGCGGGAGGTTCCTCCTTAACACATTTGAACCACAAACCCAGTTAAAGGATTAGCCGGCCTTTTCCATGCTGTTTTGTTCGCCCCCCATTGGGGATTCCCATTATCCTTGATAGACTGTTAGCCCTGACAGTGGGATATGATAGTTTTAGTTTTTCCTCCTCCTCTGTGCCGTGTCTACACATAAGGCGACTCGGACCTCGGCTTTATTATTCACTATAGGTGCAAGGGCAGCATATGTTAAAGGCAGGCATTACTGTGCAGAGTTGCTCCTGCAGAATTATCTGTAGAACGGTTTTAATCTGTCAGCACGCGGCAGCGCCGGTGCCCCAGCCTGCGATGCCCTGCTCCTGGGTGTAACGCGGCCGTTCCCCACACACAAGGGGCAGAGCAGGGATTGAAGTTGTACCAGACCATTGCAAGCACACGCTGACTTTCTGGAGGGTGGATGAGCTTCTCTTTATCTTTATTTATTAATAAAAGACGGAATGCCTTGGGAAACAAAAGGTTTTAATGGCTGGTGCTTGGTATCCTTGACAACACTCCCCAAAGAATATTACATTAGGGCACCAGAGAACTTTTAAAAATAAGTAATGGAATTCCGTCTCTGTTATGCTTTTAGTAGTCATTTCGGCCATGGTGCAGCGAGGTCATAAGCTGAGCTCAGTGAAGGGAGCCAGAACACGAAATGATGCTGAGAGAACGTCTGGGAGATGAGAGGTACAGAATTACAAGCGAAAGTGCAGGCCTGCTGAGGCAATTACAGCTTAATGGGGTCATTTGGAAGGCAATTGCCAGGGGTTAATGTAGTATGGAGAGATGAGGTGAGATTGAAGTGAAATTTGGGGCTGGAAATGTGTTAAGATGAAAGATCAGAGTGCAGCAGATTCTGCAGTGCAGAAGGTTTATATCATGCAAAAAATTTGAAAAAAATGTAAAAGTAGTATCCAGATGTTTCAAAATAAATAAATAAAACCGTACATAAATGCTTTTAAAAAGTGAAATAGCTGCATCAAAATACCCTGCGCTTGGAAAGGATTGCTGCGTGCAAGCCGGTATTTAATACGGCATAAAAGGGCTTGATTTGAAGCAAAAGTTGTGTTGCGTTTGCCTGCACATATGCAGAGACAATGTGGTTTGGCTGTTTCCATTACTGACACAATATACTGCCTTATGAAAACATTGCTGCTTTCTCAGCTGTTGTGCCGTATTTTGAAAAATCCATTGTTTTGAAACAAAAAGCGAGAAACAGTCCCCCATACACATATTTTGATATATTTGCAATGGATTCATCACATTATCTTTTCAGGCATTAAAATAATACTCATAAGATGTCAAAATATTACAAGAATGTAAGCTAGCATTCTTTGAGAGTGGGTATTTTGGTTCTGAGAAGCATGCTTAAATATTACAGGTGTTTAAATTAAAAATGTCAAACCATGAAGGCATAATGGAAGTAATCATTTTTACACAGTTTTAAGTCGCGCAGTGTTGGAGAAAGCTTTGCATTCCAGACTATTGTGAATGAGCAGAGTTCATAAGCATTCAGAGGACAAAGGAGATCATTATGCTTTGTTACCTCAGCCAGTTCATTACCTTAATTGCTGAGCGTAATCCAGTCTTGGAAGAAAACTCTAGGGCTTTACGGAGATCAACACTGGCACCCTATGACACAGAAAATGGAGGCCCTTTCCTGCGCCACGGCCACTCCAGGCACGCTAAACCTTGATCAAAGGCTGAACTTCTCCGAGGGTCGGCCATGTGAAAATCCCCCGGAGCGGCACCGGGCGCTGAACCGTGATGGAGTGCCGCGGGCTCAGCACCGCTCCCGCGCCAGTGTGACCGTCCCGGATCACTGCCTGGCAAGAGCACATTATCATCCCTTCAGATAGGTGAAGTTTTAACATAGTTCTGTTTAGCAGGGCTAATACGTCTCTTTTTGCAGCCGCTCTCTGCATATTGCGAGAGCCGAACAAACTCCTGATGTGCAGCGATGCCGGGAGCCGGGCACGGTGCTCTCCGGCAGGCGGGAGGCCACTGTTCAGGAATGGCTTGTTAAATTCTCCTTAGCTGCATGCAAGGAGAGGCATTTGCAGGCAGGCATTTGACTCGAGAGCCACATCGTGGCTGCAGAATGATTCCGAGGAGTTTGCTGGGGAAGATCAGATTTATTGTAAATACATTAGAGCAAGGGTTTTTTTCACCTGGGTTTGTTTGATGTATGTGTGCTTCGTATCTAGTGTTCTGCTCTGACGATACAGGCTTCTCCCCCATGTACGGTTGCATATATTAAGGCTTTTAAGAAATATAGTAAAACAAAAAATATGACCTTTAAAAGCATGGTTGAGTTGCATTCATTTTATAACCATCAAAGCAACTCTTTACTGTTGTAAGGTAGAAAAATCAATGATGCAATCTTTTTCCTTTTGCCTCGTGCAATCCGTAATTGAAATGGAAAATCAAATGAACGGCTAACAGATAATTGTTTTATCAATATTCCCTGCCTGCCCTACAAGGGTCAGCCTAGAATGATCATGAGCCATGGATATGATGAGGACAAAATGTGAAATTGAACAGCAAGGAGGCAATAAATCAACCTTGACAAGAAAGAGTGACCAGCATGTAGCTCTTGTAGGCAGCTTTTGGGACACTTTTTGTCTCAGGTGTCTGCACTGATTTAAAGATGTGAGAATATAATATTTGAAGCTCTACCAGCGGGTAAACAACTGCAGACTATTTCTAGGTTAAGGCATCATCAAAGCAAACACACTGCAGCTGAAAATATGAGGATATTGGGGCATAGTGCGAAAAATTCCACAGTAAAATAACAGGGGAATAATGGAATATTCTGGGGCTGCTGCAAGCAAGAAATTCTTGTGTCCTCCTCTGTGGTGATAGGAAACTAACAAAAATAGTAAATATATTAAAATACATTTTGCAGGCTGCTCTTTTGCTGCTCCATTGGGCATGAAAAATGCTTTGAATCATATTTCTGGTATTTTGGGAGCTCCTTGATCCTGGTGCCGGAGCCACCGGTCCCCTGCCTGGAGGCCGTCTGATCAGGGCCGTTCGGCTCCAGGTCCCGCTGGGCCGGGGTGCTCAGGCAGACCCCGATGGCTGTTCCAAGCACAGGGGAGAGTGGTGGGGAGAGACTTCAGCTGCTTTGTCACTGGGTGCCAGTGGGTGCCGAGAGCCCGGGGAGGGCGTGGGGGCGCGGGAGCTGCTCGGTGCCGGTGGGAGCAGCTCTCCCTCCTCCCTCGGATGCAGCCCTGGCCCCAGCAGATGTGGCTGCAGGGAGCTCGCAGGGAGCTGGCAGGGAGCTCCCCTCCTCCTCTCCTTATCCACCAGAAACCGGCACGTTTGGCACACGGGTGGGGAGATGGGTGCAGGTAACGCTCCCTCCTCCTCTCATCATAAATTGATCCTTGCACTTCTCCCACGTGAGACTGGGCAGGTTCTTGCTTTAATTTTGAAAAACACTGATGTAAAAACACAAATCCTGGGTGCATTTTTTCTTCATGATACTGAAAGGCAGCTCTGATCCGAACAACACCAAGGGCCAGTGCCCCTGTCCCGGGACCCCACCTGGGGCGTGCTGGAAACACACAGCTGGGAGAGGTTTGGGTTTTGTGGCTGCTTCCAAAGCTTGGGGCAGATCCTCACCTGCTGCAAATTGCTGATGACTTGGGTGGAGCGACAATCACAGCAGCTGAGGACCCATCGTTAGTTTTTCATGTGTTTTGTTGTTAAATCTCACAGAGGGTGGTGGCCCCAGTTTCTCTCCTGGACTCATCGTGTATGTTGCTTGTGTGACAATGGGAAGTGGTGAGAAAACAAACTTGCTAAATGTGTCCTGGCTCAGGCTGTGCCCTGCAGAGGCCTGGGGCAGACGGTGTGTGCTGGGTTCCTCTTGGAGCAGGGGCAGCAGGTGCCAGAATCCACTGGGTGAGTTGGAGGGAAGCCCCTGGGCTCGGCCGGTGCAGGACCCCCACGGCAGAGGAGAGGCCCCGGCTGGCTGCAGTGTCGCGGTGTTTGGGGAGCCAGGTGAGGCTCTGAGGCAGACCTGTGGGCAAACCAGGGGGTCAACATCAGACATGACACAGGCAGAATTGTGAGACAAACGGCCTCACTGCACAGACAAATCCTGCCTGTGTTCACTGAGCAGCCCTGGGGAGGGAGGGGGCTCAGGGGGACAAGGGCAGGGTGGATGCTGTGCCCTGCCACCCCACCCCTGGACCCCTCCCCAGCCATGGGCAGTCCAGGGTGCCTTCCCCTCCACAGACAGAGTGTCTGGCACCAATGTCCCTCTTGGTGTGCTGGAATGGTTCATGGGCTTTGCACCTTTCATTGAACACATGGACCAGGAGAAGACACCTCTGTTCAGGGAGGGCTGCTGTGGGGTGATGTTTGCAGGAGCCTCCACAGTGTCTTCCCACCAGATTCCTGCTTCAGCTCCAGGAGAGAGATGTTGGGGTGTCCTGGAGCAGGGGCTGCTCTGAGGGTCCTGTAGCCACCTTGCTCCAGCCCCCTGCAATGGGCACCATGTATGGGAGTCCATCTGTCTGTCCCATCCCATCCTCCATCAGCTGAGGTTTAGCAGAGGACTGGTTTGGGCATATTCCACCTCTGAAGGACACCAGGCTGGGAAACCATCCTGGAAGCTTTATTTTTAACCTTGGCTCTAGCTGTCCTGTGGTGTCCCTGGGGAGGAGGGGGTCTGGTGTGCATGTGGTCTTGGAAACAGCAATATCAGGAACCCAGCAAAATAGGTTGCCAGCATGGAGAATATTTTTTATTTTAAGCACAGTATTTTAAACACACCATGTCCTCCTTCCCCAGGGGCAAGGCTGAGAGACTTAAAAACTATTTTTTACAATTGGTTTTTCAAATTCATTTCTCATCAGGCCCTGTCCCACAGTACGGGCAGGCATGATGCTGGCAGCCCCTGCCCAGGGGGGTTCTGCAGCCAGAGGGATTCGGGGGAGCCCCACGGGAGCTGTCCCTGCCCCTGGCGATGGGGGGGGTCTCCAGCAAACTGCTGGGCTGTGGTGATATGGCCCCTTGCCCTGCATGGGCCAGGCTTACGGGTGTGTGTGGCAGCACAGGGGCTGGGCACCCCGAGGGGCACGGGCAGGATGAGAGCAGCCCCTGGCTGCTTTTCACCACCTCAGGGGAACAGGGGGGTCCCCTCCCGCTCGCGTCTCTGATGTAATGAAATGTCAGCTGCTACCGTCACCGTCCTCCACGTCCTTGAAACCAACGTGGTTTAACCAAGAGTCTCTCCAATTTATCAGCAGTTAAAAATAGAGGGGAAGGATGCAAAGGACAGTCCCTGCTCCCCAGGAGCCAGGGGCCGCGCGCGGGAAGGTAACCTCTGCAGCAGGGTAGGACACCAGATCCATCCCTCGTCCTACCTGGCAGAAGTGGTTTGTCCTGTCTTTGGATGTGCCTCGTGAGGGCAGGAGATTAAACCAGAAGCGTGAGGGGATATGTAGACAAACACAAAAGATCAGGCGAGATCATTACAGGCAGTTACTGCTTCCATACCAATATTTACCAAGCCTGCGGTGTCTGTGGGCCCTCCAGCACACAGTGTAAATCCAGGGGTGCAGGGAGGCACGGGTGTGATCCTGGAAATATCCCCATACGTATTCACACCCCAATGCCTACTGACTCCAGATGAGCTGTTCAAGGTGCCAGGCTGTTAATCCATGTTTTAATGCTGTTGGTTGATTGTGAATATGTTGTATAAAAATGATTCCCACTGTAGTACCCGCACCCTCCTGTCCAGGGCATGGCTCTGTGCCACTGTTCCCTGACCTCCCTTGCTCAGAAGCCCAATTCTGTTTCTTCTGGGGCCCAGCCTCGCTACCCCTCATGGCACGGAGGGGCAGGGGTGGGGGAGCCCCGGGAGAGGCTGGGTCTGGCACAGGGGCCGGGCACAGCAGGCAGGGGCTGGGCAGGGACCTGCTGGGTTTGTGTTTTGATTTTGGAGGGAACAGGATGCCGCACATTTATTTTTACTGACATTGATATAATAATTTGGTTTCCTTCATGAATTAGATTTGGGGAATTTGAAACTTAACTCTGGCAGTGCTTCTCTCCCAATTTATAACATATGCTTAAACAAACACGTTGAGTTAACTTTATAAGGCTTGTAAAAACTACAGATAAAACTGCTCCAGAAAATCAACATTCTAAATCATGCTAAGTCTCTTCCCATTTTGCTCATCCTCTAGCAGGGCATTGACAAAAATATGAAATTGATTTGGTTGAAGGGTGTTAAAGAGCCGACAGCCAAATGTCACAAACAATGAATGGCTGCAGTGTTGAGAAAATCAATAGGGAGGTTAAAGCTGGTCTTGTGAAAGACTTGGCAGACTGCTCTGTTCCAGGAAGATATCTGTCTTCTGGCCTTGGTTGCATGATCAAAAGGAAAACTTGATAGGTTTAATGAAGGGAGATACTGTAAAACTGACAACAGAAATATAGACACTGTGGTAAACTGCAGTGCACATCAGTGAGTGGAGCTATTAGATACATTTTTCAGTCTGAAAAAATATTTATAGGTAAAGATGTCAAAAAAATATTAGTGCATTCCTCCACTTTTCCACATTTGCTCCCCAATCAACGCACGCGTTTGCATGGTGCAGACAAAGGCCTGGGCTCTGTGTTTAATTGTACAACATGAAGGCAAATGTATAGGGCAAAATAATTAGCATGATAATTAGTGAATTGTAATGTTTTCAAATAATTGCGTGATGAGATTGCAGTGCCAAAGTGAGATTGGAATCTCTTCCTTACTTGGAGATGGTATTTCAGCAAATCATAAAAGATTGGGAAAAAGTGAACCGCTGTTTCATCAATTAAAAGCAAGACAGTGTGATGGCAAACTATCCTTTAGTCCACCCCAATGTGTCTCACATGGGCGTTGTGTCTCATGCTGGGTTTGATAAATACACAGTTGAGCTTAAAATCAGTTTTGTGAATATTAGATCCACAAATATAAATGAGGATGCCAGCCATTAAAAAAGGTTAATAATGTTAGATTAATTTTGTTTTTGAAATCAGCTTGTAAACAAAATTTGCACTGATTTACACCTGACCTATTAGCAGTGCTCCTATATAACATATTGCATCATTAGAGAAAAAAATTGTTTAAGGTCTGAATTATTACTTCCCACATATTTGTTTTCCAAACACAGCATTGCACCTAAGACTAAACTGTATAATAATATTTGAAATAATGTGGCACCTTTGCAGCATTTATTTCTCCCCAGCACTGTGTTAAGCATATATGTTCATTTCACAAGTCTGTTTGTGTTCGTTGTCATCTGTCAGTTCTGGGTATCCTATCTTCCTCTTTTTTTTTTTTTTTTCCTAGAAAAATGAACTCATTAGTTTAAAACTCCCAAATGCCACATTCAGCTCAAACAGCGAAGATGATAACCTGTAAAAAAAGAGAGGAGAACAGAGAGAAGTAGTCTGGCAGGTTTTCTGCAAGTGGACGCTGTAATAAAAATGCCCCCTACTTTGTTGGGATGGTGTTTGTAGGGCTGCTGCCATATGTTACTTTCCTTTTTAGCTGGGATTATGCCATCATTATTGCTGATAAAAGCTGTTTACTGCCTTGGCAAAGGAGTGATGCTTGGCGCAGTTTGGAAGCCGCCATTCAGTTTACAGAAAAGTGCATTTAGTGCCAGATGCTAGGATCCAGGGGCTTTGTTATCTTTTCCCATTATTGGGATCATCCATTGTCTGTTTTTTATCTCCTTTTAACTTAGCACTGGCTTTGTGTTTGTATTTTAAATTCACTTTCATTCAGGCAGGTGACATGGCAGGGTTTTGCTCACCGTGCAGCGGCACCTTCGAAAGCCGGCTGCTGACAGACTGTGTCTCTCCGGCGCGGCAGAGGGAGGTGCTGGGTGCCGGCGGTGGGTGTTCTGCCCATGGAGGGGGTGCTTGGCTACATGGGCTGGTGGCTGCTGTGGGGACCCCAGTGCGGAGCTTCGCTGCACAGGAGCCAGCATGGGTGTTCCTAGAAACCTCGGCACCCTGGGCCTGGCACAGTCGTTGGGTTGCAAGGAAGGAAGAACTGCAGAAAATGTGTAAATGAAAGAGAACATCATATTGGAGTCTGAAGGTGGCCATAATTCATATGTAAATGCTCTTAGCATAGACTAACAGAGCTGTTGGATGGCGGCAGCTCCATTTGTGCCAGGCTTTCCATTAAAAACTGTTATCTTCTCCATAGAGAAGAGGGCATATCTGGTCTGAACCGTACTAACAGCTGAGGGAAAAGAGCAGAAGGCTGGCAGTGCCGGGGTGGTGGCTGTGGTGCCAGGCAGTGCTGCTCTCTGGTGAAGGCTGGGGCACAACAGGGTGCTGTGCCTATGGCCCCCGCACTGACCCCTCGGCGCAGAGCTTTCCCTAGCCCTGGCGATGTTGCCGTGCCCGCCTGGCACTCCCTCACGGGGCTCTGGCACGTCGGGCAGAGCGGGGCACGTGCCGCTGTCTCACGGGCTTGTCCCTGGCACGTCAGAGGTGCCCTGGGGGGCTTCTCCCCCTTTAGCTGCTCATCCAAGTGCTCGGCACTGCCCTGTGTGCACCAGCCCCCTCGCTGCCCACTGCAGCTCCAGGCCCCGCACGTGGTGATTCCCAGCTGGCCTCGTGTGTGTCCCCAGGCCAGGCACCGCTGGTGCCTCGCAACACCTGGCGCCAGCCCTTGCAGCAGCACCAGGGACTTGGATGAAATATTGCCTGATGTGGTTTTTCTCTTGTTTTTTTGCTGTGGGAAAGAGCAGTCACAGCCTGTGTGTCTGTCGGTGGCGTGACCGAGAGCCCAGTACATGGCACGCGACCCAGTGAGCGCCTCGGTGCTGCTGGCCAGGGCTGCTGCTTCCTGGCCGTGTCCCTGCCTTCCCCCTTTTGTTTCCAATGGTCCATCTCCTGAGTTCCCTCACTACGTTAGGCTGGATGGGTTTGTAGATCTTATCCTTGCTGGAGACGTGGACTCCCAACCAGATTTGCAGGGCCTTTCTGTCCTGTCCAGGAGCCCCCCACCATGTGGGGCGCAGGCCCTGGAGCTCCGTGACCCCCCACACACAGTGCCAGGTGCCCAGCTCCGGGTGCCCCGTGCCACACCGCAGCCCCAGCAGTGCCATCCCTCCATGCTGGCAGCAAAGGTGCGGTGCGGCACAGAGCTGTGGAGCTCCATGTTCACCTCCTCTGCTCCACTATTCTTTGGGGAAAAGGCTTTGACCTTATTTCTTCTGCTCAGAGAGATGCACCTGGAACCAAATGAGGGCAGTAAAGTCTAATAGAAGGCTTTACAAATGAAAGTTTTGTTTCTGCTTGTGCAATACCTTGTTTCCCCCTTGTGTATCCTGGGAAATCAGGCTGATCAATAGTTCCCATTTCAGCACAACCGCAGCAAGCATTACAACTGTATAAAATTTACAACATCGTCTGCTGTAAATTTTAATTGGAAAAGCCTCATAGCTTTACCCTCTATCTTTGTGCCTTTAAATGTATTTGATTTTAAAAAAATCAAACAAATTTACAACATATAATATCATTTAATACACTTTTTATTGACAGTGTAATATAAGCAGTACAAACCCACACTCCTGCTGGACGAGAAAATGGCTGTAAAAACACCTGGAAAGCGTGGGGAGTGCCGACGAGGGTGTGTCTGGGAGCAAAGCAGCCGGGGGTGCCGGGCAGCCTTGTGCTGCCGTTGGGAGCGATCCTGGTGCTGGCAGCGCGTGGAGCCCAGCGGAGCCGCAGCCGGCACGGTGAGGAGCTGCAGCGCTGCACAGGCAGGAGAAAATGTCGCTTTCAGCACAGCTTTATTTCTGTCACAGGTCAGGCTTAAAATGCTGTGTGATACAGTTATTGACTCTAATCTGGGCATAAACACAAGTCCTCAAGCACCAGCCCAATTAATAACTTGCATAATTAACACGCATATTAAATAGGGACTGGCCTTGCATCTGTATTTGCAGTGATAGGGGTAATGAGGGCTAGCGGAGCGGCGCCTCGGGCTGGCGTGAGCAGACGTGTGGCAGTAGTAATTTTTGCTTGGATTGACAACTGCTAGACAAGCAGTCCCAGCATAAAACTAAACCCTGTTTGGCAGAATTAATCGTTGACAAACTGCTCTTAAAGCTGTAACATTGTTTCTGTCAGTTGTTCGGTTTGATGTCACTGTTAGACATAATAAATCAATAGTGTCAGAATTTGGTAATGTTTATAGCTAGCAAGGTTTATTATTTCATATGACTGTCATGTACAAATAGTGGTTATCATGGCTGCCTCTAAATTATCAAAGGCAGAATATCGCCTAGAATATATTTCTTAAATTCCTTCTGCAATCAATCCTGTTGACCGTTGGCAGTGATGGGGCCCACTTGTGTTTTGGGAGGGATAGTTTTGTCCTCTGTACATTTTTTAAGGCAAAGTTTCAGCCGTTGCACACAGCAGGATTTATTGGCTCTGCCTCACAGGCTGGCCAGCAGGTCTTTGCTTTATGAACCTCCGCTTTCCTGCTTGAGTTGCAGATTTTAGGCTATCGGTGAATTCCCCAGAGCGGTTTCATGAAGGCAGTGTGGGGTGGGCAGGGCAGAGATTTCCTGATCTGGCAGGGTTAAAATCACATCCCATGAGGGGGACCCAGCCCCAGGGCAGGTGTTTATTATCCACCAGGAATGGGCCATGGGCAGAGGTGAGGACAGACTCCTGCTTCCACACACGTGCTGCGGTGGGCGAGTGCCCCGAGGCACATGGTGATGGTGTGAGAGCACGTGCTCTCCAGGTCCCCTCCTACGTGTCACCCCATACCGAGGTCCCAGGGAGGATGGTTCCTCTGCCCTGCCACAGCCACGTGCCATGACTGCATGCCACAACCTCATGCCATGCACTGCGGTTCCACATAGTGCCAGGGGTGACTGTGCTGCCTTTTCCCTGCTCTTGTGGCACCATTTCACCCCAAACACGGGGACTGACCCATTGCACCACTCTGCTCATCCCACCTCCTCTGGGACCTGCCCCCCCAGCCCCCAAAGGGAGGGACCGGTGGGACAGGACAGTCCCTGGGCTAGTCTAAAACTGTCCCCTCACCAAGGCAGCGTGTATAAATTACGACAATAAATTACTGCAGCCCCAGGGTAAAAGAAGCATCAAGTTATGACTTTTACATGAGTATTTAGTCAGCCATTCAATAAAAAATAGGTCTTCCAGTTGCACAGTACCATTTATCAGCTACATATTTATTATTTATCATAGCTACACATGATGCAAATGTGAATTACCTAAGCTGCTCCTCCAAGGAGCACTTGCTTTTACAGAAATGTAAACATATATAATACAGTTTGCAAAATCAGATACCAAGCTTTGAAAGGAAAAAAAAATTGGAGATGCAGATTTTTGCTTTCATTTCCATGCGATAAATTATCTCTGCTACAGTTTCCTTCTAAAGGTCATTTCCAGGATTAACTTTTCCCTAACTCCATGCCGCTCTATGTACAGCTCTGCAGAGGGGTTTGTGGGAATGCCCAGTGCCTATCATGCCTGGACAGCGGGCGGATATGGCACGGGGTCACAGCTCTCACATCTGTGGCCAAGCCGCTTTTGCAGGTGTTTGCATGTGCTCGTTGCGAGGGCTGGTCCTGGCACTGCCACAGGGCTCACGTTATCTGTGCCTGGAGCACCACGGGGCTCGCCAGGGTCGGCCATGGCTGGGGGTCCCACGGCTGGAGGGAGGGCGAGAAGGCATTACCGAGCTGCCCCGGGGTGTTCCCACCCCCGAGATCAATCCTTTCACTGGGTGACAATCATTTATAGGCAGGAAATACCTGCAGTCATTAAAATTCCTCCCACATTTATTCAAGCTCTGGTAGTCTATAAAGTGATTTCAATTCTAAAAGAGGTATTTGAAGATATCTTCCTTGCCCGTGTTTCTAGAGTTTCTGGGGTCCTACAGGGAATTTCAGGCCTTGAAGTATTTCACTTACATGAATTGTCTTTCAGTTTCAAAAGTTGTTTTACATCTGAGAGCACTTTCCTGGTACAGGGATGGAGGGGCACGGGCTGGACAAGGGGAGCTTGCCTGAACCCCCCTTTGCTGGGGCACAGGGGTGGCAGCGGGGCTGGGGCCATGGTGGTCGCTGGCGTGGTGGAGACTGGCAGCTGGCATGGCCTTGTCTTGGCATGAGGGAATGCTGATCTGGCCCTTTGCTCCTGGAGAGCCTGCTCTTCCTCCACTTCTCTCTGGGGACAGTCCCCCTGAGTCCTTGGCCGCTCCTGCCCAGTGGGTCAGCCTCACCCCTCACCATGGGAATGACTCCGGTAGCTGGGCACTGCGCTCGCCAGACATGGGTTTGTAACCGGGGGCAGGCGAGAGGGCTTTGGCTTGTTCGTTTGCAGCGATACAAAGTCTTTTGGAAAAAGTGTAAATGCCAGGAGTAAATTGCTGAAGAGCTGAGGCTGTTGCAGAGCTGAAGTGATCAAAGTCAAAGCCCTGGCCGTGGGGCACAGCAGGGTCTGTGCCTCAGCCCAGGGTCTATTCCCCAGAGCTCAGGGATGGCATTTGTGAGGCAGAGCTGCTACATCGGCCAGGCAGTGTCGCCTCAGCTCCTCCTGCAGCACCCCGGGTGTGGTAGCACCCTCTGCCCTGGCTTGCTGCAGCCCTCAGGGTCACCGCCAGGGTTACGTGCACAAGGGTACGGCTGGGCCCGCTGTGCCGGGGCTGCTCTCGGGGTCTCCTCGCCCCGTGCCCATCGTCCCCCCGGCCTGACAGCAGTGCCAGTGGTGCAGGGTGGGTGCAGGGCAGCCTGGCACAGGCACTGTGGTGACATTGCTCTGGGACTCGCTGACCTGGGAGCACTTGAGCTCCTGTCGCTGGTGGTGGCACGCGGCAGTAGCGTGGTAGCACCGATTTGCTCCGGATGCGACGGCAGAGCTGCTCTCCCCAGGAAAAGGCCTGCTCCCGCAGGGCTCCAGGCTAGGTGGTTCCGTGCTGTGGAAGGAGCCGCCGGAGCGATGCGGCCTGCGAGGAGGTGCTGGCGGCCGGCTGGATTTTCTGGGGGGAGGTCATTAGTTAACGTATCTGAGGGATGCATGGGAGAATAACAGCACATCAGTTAGGATGCTAATTCACCCGACTGGCAGCGAGCGCTGCGAAATGACAGCTTGGAGGGGTGCGGGGGAGGGTCTGAAAACGGCAGCAGATTGGTATTTTGAAAGGGGAGGGAAGTTTTATAATGATGAATAAGAAAGATGACATTTGGTGCTCACATTTAACTTGCATTGGCTGTCCGCAGGAGGGTCAGTGTGAGTAACCTCCCGTGATGAGGCCTGAGGCTGCCCAGCAGCTGACTGGGTGTATACCCTTCAGATGGGAACAAAAAGAAAGGCCCAGATAATTAGGCCAAGTTGAACTGCAGGAGGTAGCCAGCTTCTCTGCTGCCTTTTGTATATTCATGACCCAGCTTGATTGATGGAAGGACAGTGTTTGGTGACACTGTCATTTGCAAGTTGAAAGGTAGACTACAGGCTGGAGCTATGCTCAGATGTGCCTTAAAGGGTCCTACAATAAGCTCATTTGGATGCTGATGATGTTCGCATCTGCATTTCTTTGTTTCTAACTGTTTCAGGAGGACATCTGTTAATTTGTATAGATTAGCTTGGATGCTTTCATTTAAAAACATCAAATGATGTAGCAGGACTGTTTATTATAAAAGTTTCCAAGAAAGTTTAAACTGATTTGGAAACCATGCAGAGCGTAATATTTAAAAGCAGGTTTAAAATAATAATAGTAATACTTATATTGCATTGAGCCTCTCATGCCCAGGAATTAAGACTTGTATTTCTGCTGCAACATTATCAAGAAGCGTTAGCAAAAGCATCTGTTGAATTATAAATTTCAGGATAAATGAGGCTTGCCAAATTTCATATCTGCTCAGGAGAGGAGGGCCTCCTTCGCTGGACACTGAAAGCCTTTACGTATGAAGAAGGGGGTGGAAAATGAAATGTAATTAATTCAAGAGGCAAAATGCTTTTACTGTGTAATATTTAGTCACATATTTCAAGCATAATAGAGCTTCTGTCAGAGAAGTTTCATTTTTTACAGGTATTGCTTTCAGAGAGATAGCGGGATGCGAACTGGGAGGAGGTTTCACGTCGGGTCTGGCTGCCCTGGCTGCAGCAGCTGTTGGCTGGCACACCAGCAGTGTCCTCCTCCGGCTCTGTGCACGCCGGGATGGGGAACCCCGAGCGGGGCCCTTCCCGCTGGAGCGCAGCCAGCCCGCAGGGCCAGCGGAGCTGGGAAGGCGGCAGGGCTGGCTCTGGCTCACCCCGGCTCCAATCATTTTGCAGTGACCTTTCCTCATACGCCGCTTCCCTGGGACCTGCCTGCGGCGGCTGTGGCCGTAAACCCTGGTCTCATTCCAGGTACTTCCAGTGACATTAATTCACGGCTGAGCAGGCTCTGCTCTTGCACTTCTGCTCGGCACCGAGCATCTGCCTCCCAAGGAAGCCTTTGCCATCCCAGCCCACGAGGCCCAGAAACATGGGAACTGGGGTCAGGAGACGGCCCCGGGCTGGGGCAGAGCGGCTGTGGGGGGCACTCGCCTGCCTGCTCCTCCTCGTGCCCCCAAGCCACGGTGCACGGCAGCGCCAGCAACAGCACTGGGCCAGCACTGTGCTGCTAAGGCATCTTCCTCAACTGTGCTTGGAAATTTGTACTCGTGACTCCCATCTTTGTATTTACTCCAATTAACACATAAACCCTAATTACCCAGATCAAGGGAGCTGGGAGTCCATAAGTGGAGAGCGACGTGGCAGCTGCCTGAGCACCAAGGTGGTCAGAGGTGGGGAAATACCAATTTACGGGACAGCAGCAGAGAGCAGACATGTAGGACTAGTGCTGCAGGCAGCCCCAGGCAGCAGGGATGGCCCAAGACCCCCTTGTGCCTTTGAGAGGTCCAGGCACTGGCCAAGGGAGAGCTCGGGGACAGCCCTCGCCCCTCCTGAGCCCTGTATGAGGACATGTGCCATGTCCTGGTACGTGCCCCCACCAGACAGAAATGCCTGTCACCCCCAGCCTGATGGGCACCCGCAGGGCCGGAGGGCACCTTCCCTGCTCCGTGCCCCGCAGCATGGCGTCCTGGCACGCTCCAGGATCCTGGCAGCCATCCCGCTGCCATGCGTGCGTCCTCCTGTCAGATTTATAGGATGGAGATCAACAGAGGGTTTCTAGGGCAGCCGGCATGGTGACAGCATCCAGGAGCTGTGCTGTGGTGAGAGGGCAGCCCTGGGCAGAGGTCTGCCATGCACGTGGGTGAGCACCGGGACACCAGCCACTGGGCACCGCACGCTGGGCACCCACTGCAGCCACGGAGGGTGCTGGGGTGTGGGGAGCAGGGGCAGCCCACCCACGGTGGCTGGGGAGTGTGGCGTGCTGATGTAGGGTGTTATGATCGCAGCATATGCTGGCTATTAGTGTGCCTTTTATTTATTATTTTTTTTAATACAGTTTACATCGCTAGTGGCGGTGCAGGCTTAATTGCTACCTTGCCTGAATGCAGCTGAGTTTTGTAGTTACTCAAGCAGGAGGTTTTTAAAATTTGAAATAGTTTCCCTTCCTGCATGCCCCCAGATCAGGTAGAAAATGGGGAAAGAACTGCTAAATGATGTATTTAGAAAAAGCTGTTCTACAAGAGTATTTGAAACATTACAGATCTGCCAGAAGGTCCATTAACATAAATGTTTAACTCAGACACACACAAACTTATGTACCGAAATGAAAATGTTTCATGCATTAATTTGCTGCAGAAGGTACTAACATAACAATTAGAACAACATTCTGCCTGCTTATACTTAAATTTCCTGGGGCAGTGTTTCGGTGGTAATGCACAGCGTTGATACAGGATCTCCTTGACTCTGCACAGCAGACCACAGCACTGCAGTTCATTCTGTTAAAACAAATTCTTACAGTTTTAAGCCTGGCATCAAAGGACTGGGAGAGATTGACAGTAATGCTGAGTTTTGGGAAAGGGTGTGCTGGCTTTGGTGTCCTCTCTGGTGGCTGCACACCGATCAGCCGACGCCGCATGCCCATGCTCCCCGCGTCCCGTGCTATGTTGGTACACTAACAAAGAAACCTGCCTCTTCTTTAGCTTGCTTTGGAAGTGGATGGCAAGGACAGTTAAAATAAAGCAGAGGAGCCATCAAGCCAGCTAGCGCAATGCTGGGCTCATTTCATTAGTGCTCCCGGTTAGGTTTTGTCACACCCATCGTTTTTGCTGGGCTTGGTGGTTTTTCCTGGCCCTATCTTGCAGGATGGTCGACCCTCTTGAAAGATACTTGAGTGCCGAATACTCTCAGCATGCAAACGCTGGCTTTGCTGGCTGGGAATATGGAAGCACCGGGGGTTTCCGGCCCAGTCCCGCAGCTGATGTGGAGCTGGGTTTTGCTGTTGGCATGCTGATCCCGTCACATGGTGCCGCGCTGCAAACCTCCAACAGCCGCCGCGCGGGGTGGGGGAGCAGCAACTGCAAACATTCCTCCTCCGAGCAAATGCTTGTCCTAAACTGAGCACCGTAGAATAAAAATGGAAACATAAAAATAGCAGTTGGAAAGATAAAACAGCATTTATAGTACTAATAAAACCGTTGTGGCTTCCACAGGAAAACATGCTTTGTAACCTAATGCTTACCTGGAAAGACTGTCGAGTTTCCGAGAGTTATAGCTGTTTTTGTAAGAGAAGCACTGAGATTTGCTTCAGGGCTGAGTGATAGATTCTCCTGCCTGGAGCATCCCAGTGTGTTTATACATGGCTTGTATGGCAGCTTTCATAAGACATTTACCCCATGATTTGCGATGAGCTTATGTGTGAATAATTAATGGCAATTAATCCTTAATTACAGTAATTAGGCAAGTCACAGGAAATTAAGCTGCAGCTGGAGAAGACCATGCCTGGGAAGAGAGGATTGGGGGCTGTGTGAATGTGCCATTCACTGACAACATTACGAGGATGAGCAGTATTCAGCAGCTTTGGCATTTCTATTGGCAGCCTTGGGTAGGACAAGAACGCTCAACATTAGCAGCAATCTATAGTTGTCTACAAGAGTTTTTAGTTCAAGTGCCAAAATGTTATGTTGCATATGGTGATTATCTAAGTTTATTGGTTGCCATAATTCAAACGGGTGTAATTGTTTTTGGCTTGATAGTGACATTAGAAACTGAAGCTTTTATGTGTTCGTAGGTTCTGCTGGCATCAGCCATGGTTCAACTTCTAGAAACAATTCAGCCAGGTTTGCAGTTATGAAAACAGATACTACAAATGGCTTGAAATTAATGGAGAAATTTTCAATGATTAAAAAAAAGACAACAGCAAAACTGGCAGTTTCGTAGTTGAGCAGCTAATTGCTTTATTATTAGCTACCTTTCCCATTAAAATGAGGTTTGCAGAAGGTACGGTGTGTGCAGAGTCTGCTGTCTGGTTTGGGGAGTGGGACCAAGTGGGAGAAAAATGGAAGTGCTGGCAGGCAAGAGTTCGCAGGCAGAAAAGCCCCATCTGAGAAGATCTCATGTGCTAATCCCTAGCTGCACCATTGTACTTGAAAGCAGATCGGTGCTAGAAGCCTTTTGCCGTGGGCAACCCACTGCGAGGCTGTTTTGCAGCTCAAGAGCAGCAGCCTTCCCCATCATTAATGTGCAAAGTTTTTAAACCTCATGATTAAACATGTTTCAGTAATTTACTCAGTTTCCAAGTGGCGATGTTTGTGCCAGCAACAATCTGGGGCAGAGACATGGAGGGAAGCACACATTAGTATCAATGAAACCTACAAAAAGCAATCAGTAATTTATGAGCTTGTGGAAAAATGCCCACATGTTCTCATCAAATTATAGGGTTCCTATAATTTACTCAGTGACTACAAGGTGCATGCTCCCAAACCTGCTGTGGTGTGTTAACTGAACCTCTGATTAGATTTAATCCAAACAACTAATCTGTTAAAGGGTCCTGAATAAATAGGCGATATGGCCAGGCCAGGGTATTATTTCAGACTCAGACGACAACTGATGAGGCGGTCAGCCAATTACACACTAAAAATGTACAGTAATCTGCTGCAGGTCAGGTATGTTCACAGCAATCCAGCCTAAATACTGCATGTATGCCTTTGGGTGGCTTGGCAGGGCGAGGAGCGAGCAGGGAAGGCAGGAGGAAGATCTCTTACATTTTAGAAATAAAAGCGTGTAGCCAGATGTTTGTGAGATCTGTACTGCTTGTAATATGGAAATGTGTAAAAACTTCAGCTCCTTGCATGTGGAATCTAGATCAATTTTTAATTTACTTGTACGCATGGATGACTCATTTGAAAAAAGAAAATTGTGGCATCAAAAAAAAAAGACATTTCAGCGTGCATAGGGTGCTGCATTTATCTGTTTCTCATGCACTCTGGAATGGAAATAAGTCACAGTATCTTAATAATGGTCTTGATTTTATAAATGATTTTTCCCCTTGAAATAAGCAATCCATTCATTTTAATATGTAGAATTGGTTTGCTAGCAGGGCGACAGTTTAAAAAGACTTCCAACTGTGACACAAGTGCAACCATATTGCTTCCTATTACTCGCTAAGGTAGTTGTTTAGAAGAGAGAATGTTCTCCCTGGAAATGTTTAAAGTGCTGTAATTTTATTTAGGATAATGAGGATTTATAACAGTTTTACCATATGAAAACCTGCCTTTAGACAGAGCGAAATAGGCGGTTGCGGTTATTGAGTGTGCTGGCGGTAGGGTTGTGTGCGTGGCGAGGCGAGGGGAGGTGTTTGTGTCTGGTTGTGCAGTGTATCCGTCACCGGGCCCAGAACATTCCCTGCCGCCGCGTGGGATAATTCATCATGAACATGTATGGATTTCTCTGCTTTAATCGCTCTAGATTTTAATTAAAATCCTGTTTTATAGAATATTTTAATTTTGAGATTTGCCCAGCTGAACAGCCCTAGCGATGTTGTCAGGATGGAGTCTAATAACAAATAGCTGAATCCAAGCCTAGATGGGAATTCAGGGGAAATTCCAGCCTGGCAGGAGCTCTGGGGAGTTTGGCTGCTGGTTTAAGGGGGATCGAGGCTCAGTGCTGTGTGCTGCTTCTCTCCTTCGCTGTAAGGACGACTGCCTTTGTGTTTGTTGTTAGGCCTTTAAACATTTTTGCCTCATTAAAAATGCTTTCCTTTTATCGCTGATATTTCTTCCTGTGCAGCATTGGCCGAGTGGAGCTGGTATCAGGGTACTGGCTTAACAGTACATTTAATGCCCTGTTTATAAATATAAAGGAGAAGGAATTGAACTGTTACAGATTTTATCAGGTTTTATCTCCTCACTGAAAATCTTAGCTCTCAAAACATTTCTAATTTCCCTTATTTGAAGGCTCAAACAGTTTCAAATTACTGCCCGTGGATTGTTCTTGACATCGAGAATGGTAAATTTGAGCTGTGGAAATGCTGGAATGTGTGGTGTGTGCTTTTCCTGAACAAGGGAATTCAACGGGTAAATTACAGTCATTTACTTGGAGTGTAATTTACTGAGAGCCTTTAGGCAAATGCAGGAGAAAGGACAGCAGAACAGAAAAAATAACTAAAACAGGGGGCTTCCCCCTCCCTATTCACATGAAATACAATCTATATTCACGTGACAAGGGTAATAAAAACTTTCGTATTTAAAATACATATAATTCTTATTATTTTTTCAATTCATAAGGCAGGCATTTGTAAGTATGACTGATTTATGTCAAGATAAGATTTTAAATCTTGCTAAATTATCCACACATCTTCTAAGCATTGTATATTTTGCATGTATCAGTATCTGCATGCAATCATCCTATATTTGAAATTGATAAAACTGTTAATTTTATGCCTAATAACAGATCAAGTATCTGCAACTGTTATCGAGCTAAATGGAAATGACTGTTTTCATCCTTGGAAATACTCAATATTTAATTAATTTTTTAAAAAATGAAAGTGTTTATCTAATGGAATCTGCAACTAACACATGCCCTTGAATTTTTATTTGAAATTAGCACGTAAATATAAACAGTGACATATTTTTTCTTCCTTTAAATGGTAGAAATATGGTAAAGAAGCAGCCAGCGTTTTGTAATCTGTAAGTACATGCACATGTAGAATAATTCTTGGGCAGTATTCTGACCAAGGCTTTCCGCGGGAAGCAGCGTGCATTGTAGTAATTGCTAAGCAAACAGAAGGCAGTGTTGTAAAGTGGTTTTGTATAGCATATTGTAATTTGACACTTAAGTTGTGCCCTGCATTACCCTGTGTCATAATTGATGGCTAAAGAAAAGCACATGCTATGCTAATCCTTTGTTAGAATAGCTTGTTAAATTGTGGTTGCCAATTTAAAATAAACTATGGAATGCTTCTCTATATTTTAAGGTTTGCAGTCTACAGTTTTAAACAGTCATTTTAAAGCTGTTTTTCAACTTTATGTTGCATGCACACTATTCTGCCTTTGCACACAAGGTCAGCATGTTCGCTAGTTTAATAGCAGACCATCAAGAACAAAATCAATGAGCTGCATGTTTCACACTAGTATCACAAGGGATTTTCCCATTTATAGCACATTTGTGTACTGATCCTGAGTTGAAAATGACAATATTGATGCCCTGTTAGAGCTGTGCCAAAATGGACATTGTGCGCTTGATGCTAAAAGTTGTCTGAACTTGCTCGTTTCCCAGACTCGTGTTCTACTTTTTGTCTAGCTTAACAAATATAAATAAGCCCAGAGAACCTCCCTGCACCGCGGCGCAGAGGGGCCGTGCTCCCACATCGCGTGTTTGCAATACGTGGAGTTTCTTGGCTGCAGATTTCAAATCGAGATCTTTCATAGTTGGTGCAAGGAGGATTATGAGGCTGCGTCTAAATAATCATCTGCGTGCTGATTACTGAAAATAAAGTGGCATTATTGCTCATGGATGAGATGAGGCAGCTCTGCCCTGGGAAGACGCAAGTGCCAGTTCTGTGGGAATTTTATGAGTCCTGGTGTGGTGTAATCGGCTGCCACCAGCTCTAATGGAAGGATAGCTCCCCAGTCTGCGGGGGAATATATCCTGTGCCACGCAGAGGAAATGTTACTTCTGCAGAAGAAAATGATTTAATGTTGGTAGAAGGGTTATTCATTTATAAGGGATTAAAAATGACTTCAATATAATACCTTTAATTTGTAATAATGGTCTGCAGGGCTGTTTCCTGTCTAAAACAAACCGTTTGACTGGCATGTTCATTTTGATCCATTTGGTTGTATGGTATATTATGGGGGATAAAGGTACTATTTTCAGTTACTGTATATTCAATTAAACTGATGAGGACCTGCAGTTGGGGTGGTCCTTGGTCACTGGGGAGCAGGGGGGGGGGTAAGGGCCGGATTCCTCCCCTTGCCTGCCTGGGGAATCACTGCCCAGCATGGCTCGGGGGGCACATGGAGCATGGCTGCTTTTGCTAATTGTGTTAATGGGAGTAAAGCAAGTAGAAGTTGAAGCCTGGGATGTGCAGAAAGCTTTTGGCTTTGAGGGATTGCAAATATTAAAAAAAAAAAAAGAAAGAAGGAAACCTTTGCACTTGAGCTCTGTACATAATTAGCTGTGTTACTTTCTGAAGAGCAAATGCGCTGTCTCGGGGGGTGGGCAACACGTTGTGCAGCCCAGACCCCGGTGGCTGCAGTCACAGGGCTCACCCTCCTGCCTGACATCTGACTCGGAGCCCAGAGCATCCTCTCGCACAGATCTCCTTCGCCAGGCCCCTTCTGGGTGCCTTTCGGGCACTAATCCTGGACAAAGAGGGATGGTGACTGTGCTGCAGTCCCAAGGCACACAGGTGACAAAACACATTCACCCTTTCTTGAGCTGCCCACCCATCACCCGTGTGTCCCCTGGCAGGGCTTGGTTTGTCTGTTCACTGGGAGGTAAACAAGCAGAGAACCAGCGCGCTCTGATTTGGCAGACAGGGTGTCACCAGTTTTTAGGATTTAATAGCAGGTTTTGCTGTGTTGGATGCTGGTCTTGTTAGAGTTTCAGGTTTGGGGATCACCAGAAAATCTCAGTTTCCTAGTGAGAAAAGGCTTGGTCTTCAGTCTTCACAGACACGTTGAAAAGGCTGAAAAGGTGACCCAGATTCTCCAACGCAGGAGGTGGATAAACTGGGTCCATATTTATTACTGCTGAAATTCTCACGCTTTTTAAATTAGCACCAATGGGAGGAGGAGGAGAGAGGAATCTGAGGCATGTTTTTGTGAACCATAATACCAGCAGCTTGGTAAAGGGCAGCATTCTCAGAAGATTTGACCAGTGCTGGTGTGCCTGGAAGCACTAGGCAGTAAAGAAAGATTCTGCACAAATTGCCAAATTCAGAAAAACCATGCAAAGAGGTGTCTTTCAGTGTAACTAAAGAGTAAACAGCAAGCAAAATAAGCATATAGTGCTTGCAAATTTACTTTTGTTGCAGATCAAAAATACAAGACAGAGCACTACCCGGTAGTAAAATACAAGCAGAATTAATCTGAATAAACATTTCCAGCACGGCTGTTCTGGAAAAAAGGCATGCTCTCCTTGCAGTGTTTGGTACAAAGTACTGATAACATAGCTGAATCCTGCTCTCCTGCTTTAATTCTCATGTATTTAGTGCAGAACTGCTGTGTGGTTTACTGGGAAAGAAAAAAAAAACAACCAACAGAGCCAATTTTGATTGGAACAGGCAGGATTAAAATGCAGGATTATCCCTGCAAATGGCTGTATCGGGTATGCGGCTTACTGCCCTTTTTGAGGAGTGAGGGTGTGTGGAGTTGTGGTAGAATAAATCTGAATGCCCATGAACTTCCCGTGAGTCAGCGAACACGCACACAAAGGGTCTCGGGGCAGTGCTCGGTTACCTGGGATCAGTGCCGGGGGTTCCTCTGTGTGTGTGGGTACATTTAATTCCAGTTCTCAGCCCAAACAGTGTCTTTGTATGAATATATGCTTGGAAATAATGTTCCTATAGGTTCTGGTGATATAAATAATGTATGTGGAGAAGCTCATAAATGTAAGCTCGAATTTTCCTCAGTAGTTTTTGTTCTCAATCACCTTGATGAAACAATCTTGAAGGCGCTCTCCTTTCTGTGGCATTTGGAATGAGTCCCTGACAGGCTGATTTTCCACCCCTGTTGTGATGCTGCTTTCTCTAGTTAATATTCCTCTGTAAGTGTCGTACCAAAGTAAACCAAAGGAGCCCAGCTCATGACACTGAGGCTGCATTTGCATTAATTATGCAGTCAGGGCTGGTGAGAAAATGCTGTCACAGAGAGAGAGGCAGTAAATGAGAACCCTCTGAGTGCGCCTGAATGAAGAGCATTAAGTTCATTTACATGGGAGCAGGACGAGCCGCGCAGGCTGGGGAGAGGGAACAATGGCATTTCTCTTGTCGCCTCGCCTGCCGTTATTGTTCTGCGGCTTAATGACTTAAAGGCAGAGTGGTTGTGCTGACAAAAAGACAGCTAAGATCCCTTTGGTATTAATAACGGCAATAATAATTAATAATATCCCACTAATCGGGAAGCGCATGCCAGCCCTGAAGTTGGTGAGGCCCAGCCCGGTGGGAAGGTGTCCCAGGCCGCCATGGGCCCCTCACGCCCCTCTTGTGCCCTGCAAATGGTGGCACCGAGCCCCTGCCCACCAGGCTGGGGACAAGCCCTGCTGCTGCCGGGCGTGGGGGCGGTGGGAGAGGAGGGGGCTGCAGGGCCGTGTATGGGGGTGGCATGGTGGGGCCTGCAGGGCCCGTCTGGGCCCCATGTGGGTGGCCTCTGTGGGGCCGTCAGGCCCAGCCCCGCCGGACAAGAGCAGCTATCTTTTAGTTTATTTATTTTCCAGTGTTTTTTCATGTGTTTCCAGCATCCAAGGCTTTAGTTGTGTAGCAAAATTGCTCCACTTGGTGCTGGGACAAATGGTTGAAAATGGCTCATTTCTCCTGAGGAATTTCACCCTCTCAGCTGCAGGAAGGGGGGTCCCCAATGATGGGGTAACGCAGTCAAGTCTCCTCCATTGCCAGCCAACACCCCAAACCCACGCTGAAATACCAGAGACTCCTTTGGCTCATAGCACCATCAGGGGATGTGAAACTGTATATGAAAATATTTACTGGGCATTGTATTGAGTAACCTTCACACGAAAACATGGCTGTAGAAAGCCAGAGTGCCTGGATGGTTCAGTACGTGTTGAAGTTCTCCCCCTAAGTCCTACCATAATCTGCTGTGAACTGCAGTAGCTGTGTGTTTAAATTTGGGACACCCTGCTCTGCCAGTGCCCCTCTCCCGCCCGCCCTCGTGGGTGTTTCTCTGTACGGAACATGTGTGCTATATCGTGGCTGTGCTGACAGGGATGTCTGCCCTGGGCTGAGCCTGACGACACCTCTGATTTCACCGTATTCACTTTACAGCAATCAAAGACTTGTCCAGATTCTTCTGCCATCTCTGTTTGTATGTGCATCATGTACATGATGGAATGAAACCAAGATTTGTGACCCATAAGCTCATGGAGATACAGCTCTGGAATGTGTTAGACATGGTCACTAAGGAGAAATACTAATACCTACGTAAAATATCTTTGATCCTTTGATATGCAAAGATTAATCTCCTAATATTACACTGCAATACAGTAGTTTGGGACTTTTTCATCAAAATGTGGAGGTTTCTTTTAAAGTTCAAAACTTGTTGTCATCTATATTTATATTCAAGACTTTCGGACATTTTAAACTACAGTTTAAGTTTAAAGTGACTTTTTTTATTCATCTGCTGACATAATTTTCCTTGGAATGATTTATATTTCAATAATAGCTTAAATTATGTTTTGCATTCTATGCATTGATGTCATATGCAGGAGGTGTCATCACAAGATAAACTTTCACATCTGAGAGTCAATAAATTATGCTTAAGTAGCCTAACGAAAATATTGTAAATTACTGTATAGAGTTATATACAGCAGAGATATGCAGTACAGATACACATATATATTTAACAAAGGACTCTGTTTGATCATATGGTGTCATTAGCTTTGACACCATTGCATGGTACCAGTTTACAGTGATATGAATCCTATAATACTATATCATGCTTTTATCCACTAAATAAAAACCTGCCCTATGTTTTATTACAAAGTAGGTGGCCTGGAGGAAAAATATATGTATTCTTTCCTTTTGGAATAAAATATGCATTTGGGCTTCTCATTTCATCTCCAATCTGTGTTATTCCTTAAAAATGCAGAACTGCCTGGAGTCCTCTTTAATATTTAATTCAACAACTTTTTAATCTGTCATTATGCTGTGATGAAGTAAGCATCAAGTGTCGCTGAAAAAGATTAAATTATACTTGGAAATAGGAATTGAAATGATTTAGGGTTGGAGGCTGAATATTTGCTTTGCACAAGTAATAATCGTAGGAGCTTGGGTGAAGCACGGGTTTGGATCCGGCTCTAATGCCTCTGCCGATCCCCTCTCCCTGGTGGCTGCCCCTCGATTTGCTCTGGCACTGCCAAGCTTTATTTGATTTAAATGGAGGTAGGAAGTGGAAATTCCACACTACAATACATTAATTACTCTCTGCTACTCCTTACACTGATTTTCTTTTTCTCTGTAAACATCATAAACTCTGATTCAGGCAACCCAATGGATAGCCGCTCTGAGCTACCCTATAATTTCTTGTTAACAAGCTTATCTTAAAATGGAAAAGCAGGAATAATTAATATCTACCTCTGGAAGAATGGATGATGTGAAACAGTGGAACACTTGTTCCTGTCCATTCATGAGGGATGCCCCTCATGACGAGGGGACTTGTGCCAGCATCATCCAATTGTTTAATTTAGGTGTTCCCTTTCCTTCCTGAAGTCACCTTCGAATTTCTCTGCGGGGGTTCTGGGGACAAAGGAAGGAGCAGTATCACACTGTGGCCGTGGGGCCTTGAGGGACCCAGACTCAAAATCTGCTATATGTGACGGCAAACCAGCAGAGCTCGTGGTCCCTCTTTGGTCACGATCTGTGTGTGTCAGAGCCACGTGTGTGGTTTGGCGCTGCTGGGTGTAACTCACTGCTCTTTGGGAGTGCTCTGTGCCGAGTGGTGTGTGATGGCGTTGAGGCAGGGAGGGAGGAGACAGGGAGGACAGGAGATCCCTGGTGC
The DNA here is from genome assembly GCA_013398125.1 of Aegotheles bennettii. Lineage (NCBI taxonomy): Eukaryota > Metazoa > Chordata > Aves > Caprimulgiformes > Aegothelidae > Aegotheles > Aegotheles bennettii. The sequence continues at coordinate 319,907 of VZRW01007391.1, forward strand.
CCCCAGCCAGGGTGCCTGCTGAGGCTGGGCATTCCAGCATCCTCCCACCTGACAGGTATTTCTAATCATAATAAAAAAAGAGAATTTTGGAATTGTGGTGAGATTTCCAAGGAAGAACATCTTTGCAGCATTAACCACACCACTAACTAACAGAATAAAAGCTATCTGAAAGCACAGCTTTCTCTAAGGTGTGAGGGAGAGGAGCTGGAGTGTAGGAATAGTATGGAAATTCCTTCGATGACTACCTGCATGACAGGGAAGTTATATGTCCACTACTGCAAGATTTAAGCCAGAGTTTGATATACCTCGAGAAACAGGACCACATAATTGTTTATAACTGGCAAAACCCCTCTTTATTGTATAGCATATTGTAAAAGAGAATCCATTCCCTCATATCCAATGCATTATTTATAATTATTCTCCCTTCTTTGTAGAAATGTGAATATTTATATAAATAATTGATTGCAATTATTAATTGGGGAACATGCAGTATTTTTATGCAACTCATGTTATCCTGTGGTAGTTCTGAGTGCATCAGCAGCTTGGATGCTGGGCTGTGGTCCCGTTCTGTGTCCCCAGCCCAGGAGGGATCTCCTGTGGGTGCCAGGGCCCTGCCAGCTCGCACAGCCCTGCAGGAGCACTCCCTCGGGCACAGCCAGGTTTCGGTGTGCGGGGCCCCGGGGAGGGCTGGCAGCGGGGGACGTGCCCGTGACCCCCTCAGGGGGCTGTAAGTGTCTGCAAGTGCTGATCTGGTCTTGTGCAAAGGTGAATTTTGTCTGACAGGGACAGAATTTTTTTCTGATCTAGAAAGATGTATAACGCACTGTCAGAGAACAAGCCCGGTATGTGCCGCTGTAGCACTGAGCACCTTTTAACCTCTTCAGACTGTAAATTCCGAGCAGTTGATATTTGAGTGTAATTCCTCTCAAACTGGCATTATTATTTGATTGCAATGAATTACCTTTAAAAAAAATCAGAAGTATAAATTCACTTGACTGATCCTGCAAATTATTTATGATGTAGTGTTTTGGTCTAGGATAACCTTTTAAAATAAATCAGTTTTTCAATAATAGTTCAATGTTTGCCCACCTAATGGTGTTCCCATTAAGATCTGCATTTGTCACCAACCTGCCTTTTCAGCTTGTGCAGGAGACAAGTTACCGCCCCTAAACCCACTACGCTTGTAGGGTAAAGTAAATGCATGTCTTTGTAGGAGAATAAATAAAAAGAGCAAGCTGAGTCAATAAGCGGGTTCAATTCATGCCTCTAGCAATGGCGGACAGCTCATTTTGTAGATGTGGGTGTTTTGTTTACATTTATAATGCAGCTTTATTTAATGCTGACAGATATAGCTTGTGGCAAATGATAGTCAGAATGTATGAGCAGTCATAATGCTTCTGTCTTCTTATAGTGTGCTGCTGAAAATAAGCAGTTCACCTCTGTTTTTATTGAGGAAAGGATATGAGACAGCTATAGCTTCGTGAGGCTATTTATTGAGTTGTTTTACTAGCTGTGAACATGCCGCTTTATAGCAGTTGTGAAAATGGACTTTGCTAGTGTGTGGGAAAGGAAATAACATTGCAGTATACAAGGGTAGTAAAAAAACCCTCTATAAATAATTTTTCAGACTGAAGAATATTCTCATTTAAACAGCTAGAGAGTGTGGTGATTTTTGCCAGATGCCAGCTTTCCCGGGGATGGTGTTGGGTTATAATTGCTCTATCAAACGCTATTAATATTGTAATGTAAAAAAATTAAATTTAGATAAACCCTTTCAAGCCAAGGTGTTCAAAAGCTTTGTAGGAAAAGTTTTGTGTGGCTGCGGAGTTCTGTGTATTTACAAACCTCTCAGTGTTTAATAGCATGGTGTGATTTAGATCCTCGGGTCTGGGAAGAAGAGGCTGCCTTGCTTGGCAAAGCTTGTGAAGTGCAGGTTCAGCCTGGGCTTGGCCTGACCTCATGCTCTATGGTGATGCGCAGGCCACGCGTGGATTCCGTGTGACGGATGCTCGCGGGCGGGAGGATGCAAGGGAGCTGTCTGTGTGCTCTGCTCACACGCCAAGGAGCTGAGGACATGGCTCAGGGGTCAGGGCACTCTTTGCAGCCAGGGTTTATCCCCAGGCTTTGGAGGCAAGCTGCAGGTGTGCTGCCAGGGCTCTGGCACGGCGTGGCCCAGCGCTGCCTGGGGAGTTGGGGGGCTGCCCAGGGATCGTGCCTCTTCCCACCCGGCTTTTCCTGGCACCACTCCTCGATCTGCTGCCGTGAGCAAGTGCTGGCAGCTCGCGTGCGAGCCAGACCTCGGCTCATGCGGGTCCTCGGCTCATGCGGGTCCCCTCGCCGCCCCGCGGTGCCACGGCAGTGGGGTCTCGTGGCAGCAATGCTGTCTGTGCGTTTGCCGGGGGAGCCACGAGACTGCACCCCCCGTGCTGCTGGTAACCAGCCGTTTGCTGCTGCTGCGTGGTACCTAGCTTGTGGGATTTTGAATCTGAAAATGCAGTATTAAGGATTAGGCAGGATTTGAGGAGTTCGCTGCTTTTCTGTTTTTATTCACGTGTTCAGCAGCAGCACTGAGGTACACAAATCATTTTCATGTACGCAAAAATAATTTTGAAAATGATGTTAGTCTCAGCAGGTGAGGCCTTTTGTTTCTTCCATGCTTATGTACAAATTCCTAGGGAACACTAAATATTAAATTGAAATAACCCTCCCTTATTATTACACAGCTATGGATTCAATTTAATTCTCTTCAGATAAGGTTTTTCTGGACACATATTTGCAATTGCCTGTCCTGTAAATACAGTTCACACTACAGCCAGTGGCTCGTTCCTACCTGCCTTTTCTGCAGGAAAGACACACTGTATTTATGTGCTTTTGGATTTTTTGGATGTAGACACTTTCCTTCTCATTCTCATTATGTTTATGGATTACAAGAGTGCTATAAGATGTCCCCCTTCCCCCCTTAACTGGACGGAGAAATGGGTTAATCTCTCCACAGGGCTATTCCTCTACCTCACCACCTGTTTCCAAATCTCAGTTGCCAAAGGAAGAAAAATACCCAGCCCAGCCTGAGCCCAAAGCCTGTGGGGATGGTGAAGCACCTATTTCACGCAGTGACCGAGGCTAAAAATGCAGGGTGAAAATAAGGAAGAATTTGCTAAGTGTGCTTTGTTCTGGCTGGCAAACAAGGCAGCTCTTTAAATTGCATCACTGCTGTTCATGTTTTATAGCCACCTGGGCTTCAGACATTTGGTGCCTTCTCATGGAGAGCACAAGGACTTTGAAAACCTTTGCTCTTCTCCTCTGACAAGATACCCTGGGGATTCAGAGGTGAGATTATAATCAGCCAAAATTTTACAATTTATTCTTTACACTGAGGAATCAGTCTCATTTTTATGAAAATAAATATGTGGTCTAGCTCTCCTAATAAGACTGTCTCCACTGTGTTTAAGTAATAATCATTTATTGTTTAAATACAGTAGAGGCTGTAACAAAATGCTGTCAAGAGCCATCACACTCATTAACCTGCCAGCTAATTAGCCTCCTCCTGCCTGATTGCTGACAAGTTCTTCAATCTGAACTTATCGCTGTTGTGTCAGCGCTGAAGCACCAAGCGAAGTGGAGGAGGGCTCCATTAGATGTTTGCGAACAAAGTCTGTGCATTAAACGTTTGTTTTCTGCACTCCAACAAATGTTACAGCATTAATATTCTCAGCTATAATTAAATTGGCAACTCTTAATTATGGTAATTAGTGCATTAACCATTTCTTTCCTGGCATCACTCCCAGGTGAGGCTCAGGAATTCAAGAGGAAAGCCAAGGTGATGCCGGTTGCCTGTGGGGGGTCAGAGCCTCCCCTTCTCAAGTCTGCCAGCGACCGCAGAGCTGAGTGCGAGGCAGGAGGAGGAAGGGAAGCTGGGATGTGTCAGCACCAAAGACCTTGTACTTGAGTTATGGAAACATCTGTGGAAATACAATGAGCGCAAATGTCCCCACCTAAGTCAACCAAGGAGTCAGACAGTGCTTTGGCTGGCTGCCGCAGGAGCAGAGCAGAGGACATTGCCCTTTCTGCAGTCCCAGGCTCTATAACTGGTCACCCAATTTTGTTCTGCACGTTTCCCTCGCGCCAGGCCGGAGCAAACATCTCTGCTTAAGTCCTGCAGACGAGACAATTCCCAATCAGCTCTAAAGCCTGTCTGCAAGTCTATCACCTGATTTCAGGGAGAAGGGAAGTTTTGCCCTGATGTCTCTGGTGTAAGACAGCAGCTTTTCAGGAGTAGCAATTCTTGCTACTTACAAAGGGAGAAAAAGTTTTACCTTGATACTAGCTTTTTTTTTTTCCCTAGCGCATAATAATTCTGTATGTATATAGTAAAAAGGGAGATAACCCAAGGCAAATTTAATTTCAGATTGGGTTTTGCTTAATGTATTATTCATAGTATTATTTATATAATCACTTAGACATATCCCTGGCAATAAACTGAAAACTTAACTTTAACAATAACAGTCACCTCTATTTTGGGGCCGATGGTGGGCTGGAAGCCTTTGGCTCCACCTCATCACCCTGCAAGGGTTTTAATAAGGGCTGCAGTGTGGGGGAGGATATTTAATGAGGGGCTTGGAGGGGGGTTGTTTGGCAGCTTTTTTTTTCCCCCCCAACATTTTTGCTGCATGACCTGGTTTTGCATTTTTCTGCATCTCTGTTCATCTAATTAGGATGTTCTAAAAAGACCTGGACCACTTATTGTACAGAACTGTAGCCTGTGGGTATTTAATAAGGAGCTTTCAGTGGTACATTTGCATCTTTTGCTTGGGGTTTGAATAGCAAATTACCTTAAAGATCATTAGAAGCGCTGCTGTATTGTTAAAATCAGGCCACGATATTCTAATGAGAGTTTAAAACTTGAGGCATTCCCTCTAACACAGCTCACCCCGGTGTGATTGTGCATTGCACGAGTGACCCTGCTATAAGCCGTTGATGTTCCCAGGTTCTTGGGCCGCATGTTGCTGCAGGCAGGTAGGTTTCCACCCAAACACCCCGCCAGCTCAGGAGTGCGCAGCGACAGCAGTGACAATGGGCCTTTTGCTTGTTGTGTGCACTCGAGTGTGCGGCTGTTCACAGCACAGAAGCCGTACAGGGAAGAGAAATGCGATTTGGAGCCAGTGAGCAGAAGGCAGCTGATGCATCCCTGCCCACCCCGCGCCCTCCCGGGCCCCTCTGGGCTGGCTCCCGTGGCTGAGGGAACTCTGCAGCCCAGCCATGCACAGCAATGGGTACCGGCGGCCTTGTGCACTCGTTGGGTTTCCCCAGGATTTCCATTGCTCTGTGACCATGGTGTGCTCCCCAGGCTGCTTCCACTGAGGAACATGTGGGCTTTGAGAACAAACAGGAGGAGCTGGGGCTCAGGAGCAGCCCTCGGGGAGCTGGGGCCAGCATGGCCAGCTTGGCCGAGGGGATGAGCCCCTTGTGCATCCTTGGGGTGGCTGCCCTGGCTCTCCCTGTCTTCACCCAGACTCCCAAAAGGCAGCCCTCTCTCCATCAGCTCCCTCTGGTTAATGTTTCCACTCTCCATGGCATGTTCTGTGGAGCACATCAGCTTTGTGGCCACTCAGGTCTTACAGCAGAACGAGGTGGGGTTTCCCGTGGAGGCTTGCAGATACCAAGTGACAATGCCACAGAGCTTCTTCAGCTCTTCATCACAGTCCAGGTGATTGCTGGCCCTGGTGTCCATTAGCAGAGAAGCTGTGCACTGTTAAGCATTCCCCAACATTCTGGTTATTGTTTTCTGGCCACAAAAGTGACTCCAAGTCCCAAATCCAGGCTGGCTGTTCCAGGCCCTGTGTCCAGGACCTGTCAGTGCCCGTGCAAGCAAGGCAGCCCCACGCTGGCTTTCCTCCGCCATCCTCGAGCGCTGCCAGGTCAGACCTTACAGGAACCACAACCCGCTTGGTCCTGAGGGAACTGCTGTGCCGGGGCTGAGAGGGGCAGCTGAGCCAAGCCTGAGCACTTCTTGAATACATCAGTGCTGGCGGGGGGAGCTGGGCTTTGGTGAAGTCCTGTGCTGAGGAATCGCATGGAGAAACAAGGAACCTTCAGGTGAATCGGGTGCTCGGGCAAGGGAATATTTTTAGGTGCTTTTTAAGGTTAAAACTGCCGGGAATAATCTGGTGCTTTGGCAGAGGAGCTGTTTGTGCAGGGAAGATTTTCTCTTTAAAGAATTCAGTGTAACCAGCATTATTTTTTTCCTCTGGGATCCCAGACAATGAATGTGCAGGCCTGTTCATTAATATCAGTTGTCTTCTGCAGGGAGTATCCAGATTTGTCGTGCCAGGTTTTAAATTTTTAATGTATTACCAGTTCTTACACGGAGCAGGCCTTCTCTTTGTTCTTTTTTATACTAATACTGTTTTGTATTCAGTCTTGCTCTCCTCTGATACGTCTCTTAGTGTCCCTTATAAAAGCTCCCCCCTCACCAGCGCCTGTTAAGTCTGACAGAGTCTGTCTTTGTGACTTTCTGCAAATGTACACTTGCAATTTCCCTTTCAGAAGTGCTGGTGGTGTTTTGTGCAGTAATTGCTACATGCAGATCCGGCTGGTTTGGCGGTGCCCGGGCCGAGGTGCTGGTGGCTGTGGGAGCGGAGGAGCCGGCATCTCCGCAGGGTTCAGCAGCATTTCCAAGCTGGAGGGGACCAGGGGCCACTGTTGGGGATGGGGGCTCTCACTTCCTCCGCTCTGCCTTCGCTTGGCCGGCAAAGGGAGTTGTGCCAGGGGGAGGACGGGGAGGACCTTCCCTACCTCTTACGCTTATGAGAAGCCTCTGTCTCAGCTCTGCCCCTCTGGAAATGCCACTGTGCCTGTCCGTGGCGGCGGGGCGCTGGCTGCGGGTGCACGGGGCAGCACGCATGGTCAGACCAGGCTCTTCGGCCTGTTAGTTTGATGGTGTGGTAATTGGTGCACATGTTGGGAAGAGCGCGTGGGCACGGTCTGGGTGTGACATGTGGAGGCGAACCAGACCAAGCGATTTGCATGACAATCTGTAACTCTTAAAAATCATGCTCGTAAACATAAATAATTAATCACATTATAGTTTTTATCATCCTTTTCCTTCCTAGCAGTATTAATAAGTAGCTCATCTTCTAGCAGCACCTGTTAAACCCAAAGCTGTCAGTCTTTATTTTCCCCAGAGAGCCGAGAGACACTTGTTATGCAGTGATTTCTCGTGTACTTTGTGGCGTGTTGGCATGTTTTCTGTTGATCTGTGTGTACACAACGGGCGAGGTTTGTCTCCTTCGTTGGCTTCATGTGTGCACTCCGCCAGCCTGGGACCCCGTTGGACTGTGCTGGCCATGGGGACAGTCACTCTGAGACACTGATGGGGCAGTCATGGTGTTGGGCTGCGTGGCTGTGCCCAGCTGTGCTCCCGCACCCCGAGCCAGCAGCCCAGCAGGAGCCCGCTGGGACAGGCAAAGCACACGCACCCCTTGGAGAAGCTGGCTCACCTCACAGGTCATGATTTCCTGCTTTATGGAATAAATAAAACAATTGGTGGAGATGTTGTGCAGAACGTGTAGAGACAGACTGTCCTCCAGCTCTTTACTGCTCTGTTGGTGACACCACTGGATGGTGACAAGCACAGCCAGACAAGGGGACCCTGGCTGAGCTGTGGGCCGGAGCTGGAGCTGCCCCATGCTCAGGCCTGGAGAGATGGGGAGAAGCCATGCGACAGCCCCCAGTGGCTCCTTCGGGGAAGAGCACCAGCGTTTTGAGAATAACCTTTATTTCCACTTGATTTCCCTCTTACAATGGACATGTGCTACACAGTGCCTCCTCCCAGTGAGACCCTTCTGGGGGCCACCCAGCTGGGTGGGTTTGATGAGGACAAAGCGCTCCGCTCCCTCCTCGGTGCCTGCGGCAGTGCTCTGCTGCCTGTGCCCCGGGGACCCATCCTGGTGGGCAGCCTCACCCCATGCCCTCCCGAGCAGTGCAAGGTCTCTCGTTGCCTGGTGGCCCCAGCTCGTGGTTAAGGGCCATGATGGCTCTGAAGCAGGGTGGGAGGCTGGACAGGCCATGTTTTGGCAGCCGGGGCTGTCCGGGGCTGCTCCCCAGGGCTGTCCAGCACCGGGCCCAGTGCTGGGCTCCCTGGGAGAGGATGCTCACACGCCTGCATCTCCCTTGCATCAGGAACACTGCTCACACTTGTCGTGTCCCTGCACCGCTCAGGGGCCGTTTGCCCTTTGGGTCAGCCCCAGCAGGCCGTCCCCAGCGCCGCTGCCCGCACCGTTGGGCCGGGGGTGCCCTGCTCCAGTCGGTGCCCAGGGAAGGAGCTGTGGGGCTGCGGCTCCATCTGCGCTGCTGTCCCTCTCCTCTTCCTCAGTTTACAGCCCTGAAATTCCAATTTAATACTCATGCAAAGAGGGCTGCAATAAATCTTGTAGTCAGCATTAAATATTGTTTGTTTTAGCTGCCTTGCACTTCATGTTTCCCCTTTTAAGGGGAGAGCCATTACGAAAGGTTAGATTCACAGTTAGTGGCGCTTTAGCTCTCCCTTTTGAATCAGTGAGGTTGCCGTTTTATTGCTCTCTGACTTGCACTTCAGTGATGAGAGTAAACTAGCATCAGATTAAAGGTCAGCAAATCCCATCAAAGAGAGGAATATTAGGGGCACAGATAGTTGGAGAGGCAGCACACCACTGGGTATTGACAGGGTGATTCCAGGGTATCACTCAGCAGAATTATAGCTGCCCAGAGAGTCAGTACTGCTTTAATGAGCCTGTGTGAAGAGGAAGAGGGTGGATTTATGTAGTTCCTCATAATTTTCTGTAGAGACTGTTATTGCAGACATTCTGTAGAGTGTTCTGGTCTTTCATTTAATTCAAAGGTCCTGGAGCTTTTCCATCCAAAGATTCCTTTCTGTTAGCTCAAATCAAAGCTGACATCTCTGCCTTTACCACCTGAAGCACCCTCTCTGGGAAGGGCTTTTCCCTGGCAGGTTCGAGGTGCTCTGTATGGGTAACCTAAGCTGTGGTGCTGTGCTCGGGGCTCGCGGGCTGTGCGTTTCACCTCTGGACAGGCAGCCAACACCTTCACTTCTGTTTCATTTTGAAATGGGCGTTTGAAACAGATGAGAATTTACAGTGTGTTCTTCTGTGATTTCTGGGCTGGGGATCCCGCGTAGTTTCTGTCCCTATCAGGTAAGAATTATCTTTAGTGCATGGTTTGCATGAATATATATGTGCTTTCTTTGTTTTGTTGAAATGCAATTAAATAAAATACAGACAGCACAGAGAAGAGATGTGCCTTGCACAGCCCCATCAAACCACAGCGAGGTGCATAATGGCGTGTAAACCTCTGCAGGAGAACACTGTGAGAGGCAACAAAGTCAGCAGCATTTATTTCTACTCCTTCCTCTCCCTTTGTTGCCAGTATATCAAGCGGGAGATCTAATGTTTATGCTGGGCAATAACAGAAGAGTTCAAACGTTGTCCAAACCCAGTGCATTTTCTCTGAAAACCGAGCAGCTGGAGCACTTCCCTGTGTACCTAGTTACATTATAAGGCTCACTTGGTATTTATACAGCTTTTGTTTACAGCTTGCTAAAACCAACAATTTATGAGCAACTTTACTGATCAGTTTAGAATCTGTTCAGTTTTATTACCCGGAGTAGATATCCATTTATGTGATTTACTGTTAGGAAATTCTACATGTATAAAACTTTGATCATATTTTTACATAAGTGTGCGATTTTGCAGTGTTAAAGCAGAGACCTTGTTTGCCTGATTTACGCCGGGGAGTGGGCCGTGTGGCCCTGGGGACCCACCTCAGCCCACTGCCTTCTGGGGACACTGGGCATGTGGCACAGCCGCATCACCTGGAGCCCCTCGACAACTCTGCTTTGCAAGTTCATGAGGCTTTACTCATGATCGGGAGCAACCTGATCTAGGGAAAGATGTCCCTGGCTGTGTCAGGGGCCTTGGAACGAGATGATCTGGACTAGAATGTCCCAGACCATTTGATGATTCTTACTGCTGCGGGGGATTTATGGATGAAGTTTATGGAGATCCATAAAGTCCGTGGCTAAGTAAATCTGGTGTTTTTAACTGGAAATGGGGTGCAGTATTTGCATCCTTCCTGGGGAAGATCTGTGCTCAGAGTCTTTATGTGATGGTTGCACAGCTGCCAAGAGGAGATTCACCAGGGGCGGGATCACACCTGGCTGCTTTCTAGATTCAATGCATTTTCATGCATATGTAAATATAGTTACATCCTTACAATATAGAGACTGGGAAGTCCTTGCCCAAGCACAGTGCAGAAGCAGCACTGAGGGGAGTGTTTGTAGACTCAGCGTTACTGAAGTGTGTGTGTGCTTGGGAATGGTCTGATGCCATTGCAGCTGTGAGGCAAGGGGAAGGTTCCTTGGGTACTGCCTTGATGCAGTTTCTGAGCTGTGTGCGGGGAAGTCATTACTCAAACAACTGCAAAAGAGTCAGTGCAGTCTTTGCTCAGGATTGCAAATGAATCTGGATCACTCTAGCAAATGTAATTAACTTCCTGCACTGGGTCCTTCCCCAGCCTCCTCCCCGCTAATGTCCCTGCGCTGGCCTCGAGCGCGGCGGGGCAGTGATGAGGAGCGATTGAGTACTTTGCCTTCTTAAGCTGAGCACAAATAAGACTGACATTTTAGCACTAAGTGCAGGTCAGAAGTAAGCAAGAAAAATAGAATGATCCAAAAGAAGAAAATGGAATCTGAAACATCGAGATCTGTAAAAAGTAAGAAGAGAGACAATGCAGTAAAACTGCACAAACTTGGACATAATTTACAATGGGAAATAAATGTAGCCAACATAAAATCTGTAGCAAGAACTCAATTTATAAAAATACCAGTTATTTCATATTTTCTATAAAAAGTTATTTCATATTTTCTATGAAAAGTACAGCACTGTGCTATAAATCTGATGAAAGTTGTAATCACAGGAAAGATTTGTTTCTGTTGTGAACATTTTTTTTATTTCAAGGTTGTAAACTTTCATACTGATGATATTTAGGTTGGACACACAGTAGCTTGAAGGAATGTATATTACTGCATTTTCATGTGAAGGGTGTTCAAATGTTATGGGGCTCACTTTTAGCTGCTGGATGTAGTGCTTGGTATCTATCCATCTTATTTAAGTTTATAACACAGCAACGTTTGAACACCGGCCATGGCAAATGCACCTTCTGGCTGGGGTGTGTGCTCCTGGGAGCTCCAGTTCTGTGAGGTCCCTGAGAGCACAGGTCACTTTTGGGAGAAAGGCACAGGAATTGGGGCTGGCTGGGGCTCAGGGACCCTGGTGTGAGGAGAGGCCACGGGGCAGCATCTGTGCACCGGCGGCACGGTCCTGGGGAGACCAGCGGTGGAGTGTGGTGGGGACCAGCACCAGACAGTGAAGGTCCTCAGCTGAGCTCTGCATGTGCCCATGGCCTTTTACTGCGTGTGGGAGGCTTCCCGTGGGCTCTGAGGGAAAAAGGGTGCTTCTGAGAGGGAACGGGAATCCATCAGCCATGTCCTTAGGACCTGGGTTGTTCCCTGTGGCTGTGTTTGTGCCGCACTGACCACAGGGATGTCACAAAGGGGATGGTGCCTGTGGGAGCTGTATGTGGGCTTGGCCTTCCCCGTGGCATGGGGTGGAGCGGGTGCCGTGCCGGGGCTGTGCCATGGGCCCGCTGCCAGCTCGCTCAGGGCTGATGGCACAGGGGGACTGAGCTCCCCTCGGCTCAGAGTAAAGCCCCTCTGTGTTTTGCATCTACATTTGTGCCTGTGAGCATCTGTGGGCCCACGTGGGAAAGGGGATGTCCCGCGCTGGGACAGAGCAGGGTGACAGCTCCAGTGCCAGACAGGGACTCACTGGCCGGATTAGCCCGGGTGTGGGACAGAAGCCATGGCAGAGCACATGGAGCTGCGGGGCCACGCTCCTGCCACAGCCACGGCCTCTCCTGATCTCCCCCCGGCTCCTGCTAGCTCAGATACAGGTACATCTCATTCCAGGCTGCTTTTTTTCCTTCAACAGCATCTCCGTAATGCTTTAGGCTGAGGCATTTCTTCACTTAAGTAGTGTTGTTTTTAATAGAATTTTTTTTTGCAAACTAATAAATTTCCTTTTAACTTTTCCCAGTGCCTCTAAGAAAAGCCCAAGACCTCTATAAATCCAGCCTGCCACTCTCTGACGTCTGAGTCCTGCATAGAGACAAAGGCACTAATGATTTTTTATTAGCATCCACCCTGCTTTTTATTGAACCTTTAGCAAAGGTCATCAGCCGATTTTTTTTGTGGGTGAGGAAGAAAGTTAGGTTAGAAACAGGCATTCTGCCAGGAGCCTTATAATGAAGGGGAATGTAATAAAGCCAAGGATTGACAGTTTATGTGTTGGTAGTGAAGGAAATGGAGGTGTGGAAGAGTATTACAGGGAATCTTTCTAGTCATATCTTCAATTCAAACATCAGGGGAAATGCTTCAGAATCAGAGATTTATGAATTCGTAGTAAGCAGTTTCCCGGCATGTAAACAAATCTCGCCGGGCTGTTTTAGGAAGGTAGGTTTGGGCAGCGGAGTAATCATTTTTATTCTTCTGATTTTCCAAATAGAAATGGACATATATGATAAAAATGTCAGGCGCGCTCTCCACGTCAGGCTCCTAACAGGATTACATGTCAGCTCTTAATGTCTCGCTCTGTTTTTCTTTGCCATGAATGGCTGCATTATTGCTCACAGGAACTTCACTGTAATATATGGTAAGAGACAAGTAGCTCTTTATGGCCAGTGATTATTCGGTTTGAATGAAACCTGTGATTTATGTCCATTTAACTGAAAAGCCTTGTAAATTCCCAGTGCTGCATTTTTCCTCAATAGAGAATGAGTCAAGCGAAAGTGACAACTGGGTTGGCGTGGAAATGTGCAGTGCATCGTGGTGTTATATTTAATATACCTGACATGAAAAACGTGCACACACCACGCAGTCACCTTAAGTAGGAGTGAGAGTGACATTAGCCCGTGTTCTGTGCTGGGCCACTGGCGTCTCCTGCCACTGGGGCTTTTCCCACCCAGGAGACAAAGAGGCAGCAGGGCAGCTGTGGCCTCGGTGCCATCGCAGTGTGGAGCCCCGTGGCATCTCCTGCTCCCCTCAGTGCGTGCCTGGCGGTATCGGTACCCGCAGCTGGAGCAGGGGGGTGACCCCAAGCACCCCAGGGTGGTGCTGGTGTTGGCTCAGAGCATGGGGGGCAGCGGTGGTGAGCAGCGAGGGGCTTTGAGGTGGGTTTGCCCCAGGGCCCTCTGCACCCTGCGGTCTGTGGAATGGATTTGGCACAGCGCTGGCTTTCCCCTAGGAGCCAAAACCCCACGGGCACCTTCCCGCTGGTGGGCTCCTGCACCGAGGGAGCTGCCGTGGGGCCGAGGTCCCACCAGGCAGGGCCTGTGCCCACCCTGGCCACCGGGACCTTTCCCCATCGCAGCAGGGAGGGGGTCCATGCCCTGGCCCCCGCTGTGCCTCGTCGGGGTCAGCCCTTCAGGCTGCTCGCCACATCCCTCTGCTGATGAGGGTACTGCTGTACAGTCCAGACACTGCAGGTTTCTAATCTGCTTATTTATAATTCAAAAGCTTGCCCATATATTAATGAACCCTTAATGAGCTGTTGAAAATGCCTGAATTACAGTCAGATTATTAAACTCCAACGGCCCCTGTAATCATGCCATTTGAGTGGGCTTTAGGTACTTTTCATATCTGCAGCTTTGTATTGTGAAGGAGATGGGTTTATTCGAAGAAAGCTTTGTAATAATTTTGACCTGCAATTTATTTATTGGCCTCTGAATGCAGTAGTCTATGCAGATGCTCTCGTCTATTATGTGTGGGGGCAGGTGCACAGCATGTTGAAAGACAGCTAATTAGGATTTGCTGAAAGATATGCTAAAACTGTGGTCTTACAACAAAGCCAAGTTCATTGTTAAACAATGTTTTAGTGTCTGTTTATGTGATTTGTCTAAATCATCGAGATACTGAAATGAGCGCTGTAGTTATAAGCAGATTAAAATCAGTAGTGCACATGCTTTTTATTAACTTATAATGTGCTATTGTCACCCAATTGCTGGATTTCAAATACTGTGCAGACCAAAGTGCCCGTGAGCCATTAGTGAACAATAGTGGCCCGCGGCCGTGTGTCCTGGAGGCAGCCCCGTCCCTCCAAGCTGGTTATTGATGGGGATTTGCTGCTGGTCAGTGTGTGCCGGGCGGGCGCTGCCGCGCTGGGGCCCTCTCACTTCCGCTGCCATTAGCACGCCGGTGGCTCGCTGGGAGTGATGTATTGTTGTGTTCTCTCCCGCCCGCTCTGCACCTTAATTCCACGATGCATTGAAAGGTCAGTGAGCTAAACAGTAATAAACTCATAGGTTGATATAGTGAGGAATGAAAAAGGGAAACAATAGCCACCGAGTGTGAGCTTATATGTCAAAAAATACATATATTATCACCGTATTCAAACCAAGAGTAATTTATAAAGGCAGGTGCTGGTAGGAGCGGACATGTTGCCAGTGGATAGCAGGAGCGTTCCTCCTTGCTGAGGAGCCCTGGAGATGCTCTGACTCCTCCTCAGACAGCGTTAAACGTGTTCAACCTGCAGTGCTGCAACTTGCTGAAGAGCTGCGTGTCTCACTGATTGCAGAGGAGTTCATCAGTTTTACTGTCCCCTGCCCCCAGGGACACCAGACCCTATTAGTTAGTTGTGCTGATCTGCTTCATATAGTTCATAAGGAAAGATCTGAATTAACACACAGCTTAATTCTTGTTAGAATCAGTTAATCAACTTGTGGCTTTGCCATTCAAATGAATGATGCATCTCACTCAGGGGCAAAATAAATGTTATATCCGCACGCACACACTTTGTCATCCCTTTGTCTGTGGGCTGTCTGCAGGCTCACACGCTCTGGACTGGATGCTTCGGACGCAGGAGTGTTGCTTGCTATTAAGATGAACACGATGTGCCAACCCCTCTGTCACTGGCTGCAGAGATGTGCATTAGGGTTCCGTGTGAGACACCTTAGTGGCTTCATCATTGTCCTTATCTGCTGGATTTCTTTCTCTTGTGCTTCAGGGCCTCTTACTGGCTCCTTCAGTCTCCACAGCAGACATCAGCTTTTGCTTTTAAACCTTGGGGAATGGTCGCCGTCCTTTGTCAGACTCATACAGGGAAGGCTGGGGATTTTGAATATTAATTTAGGTCTGGATGGATAGTGTGATTTTGGACAAAGCCCTTTAATCTCTGGCCTGTTGGTGGAAGTAAATGATGCAGAAATTGCAGCAGTTGTACCAAATTACTCCACTGCAGATTTTGGCCTGGCATCTTGCAGCATCACGGGAGTGGAGCAGGACTGCTGCTGTGAGAGTGGGAGGGGAATCGGCTTCGTAGCAGAAATGCAGCTGGGGAAAATCAGCTGGAAGAGAGCACAGGAAACACGGGCTGAGAAATGGTCCAGAAGCCAAGAGTAAAAACAACAGCAGAAATCATTCATGAGGAGGGAACAGGAGCTGGAGTGGATTAAAACCAGAATGTTGTTAAACATGCCAGCACCAGAGCAGAGGAGCAATGAGATACGCAGGAGGAACGTCTCACCAAAACACTGCAGAAGAACCATCCCCCTGTTAGCAGCATGGCACGGGCCAAGAGCTGTGCAGGAGCCAGGGTGGGCAGTCCAGGGGGCAGGAGGGGGCCAGGGGCAGAGCTGGGGTGGGCGCAGGGCTGTCTTGGCTAGGGACCAGCACTGTCCTGCCACCGGGACCCCCGAGTGTGGCATCGCCTGCCCTGGCCACGGGTGCCCAGGTGGTGGCACGGGTGGCCACAGCCCTGGCAGGGCTGTCTCCAACTTGCCTGTGCCAGCCCAGGGGCGCACCAGGACCAGGCGTCCTGTTGTCAAACTGTGCTCATCTGTGGGCCTCTGAGCAGGCAACAGAAATAATTTAAAGAGATGATGAGACATTTTTATTATTCCCATGAAATTATATGGAATTATAGTTTTAAATGAAGGTGACAGGTTTAAAATGTGTATTTTAGAGCAAAATTAATGATGTGCTTTCTTGAAGCTGGAAGGTTTGTCTGTCAGGGTGTCATCTCCCCTATGCTTAGGACATAGGGCTCAAATCTGTTGGTGCGGGTGCAGCTCAGCAGGGAGCGGCATTGCTGGTGCTCAGCTGCGGTTGGGGTGGCCATGTCTGGCACAGCCTGTCTGGGGCCCGTGCCACTGCCAGGAGAGGGGACAGGCACAGGCGCCCGTGCAAAGACACGGGGTGCCAATGGCAGCCCCCCGGGACCCGCTCTATCCAGAGCACGAGTACCTGCTCTTGAACAGATTTAAAGAGGTTAATTGGGCTGGGATGAACATGCTGGCGTTACATCTCTAATGGAAATGTTGATTCAAGAAGCCATGGCTCTAGTGATTTTTGTACTGCTGTAATTATTTTTAAACTTTCTTCTCGGCACTGTTGATAACAGCTTGGCACCATGCCTGCATGACCTGATTAAACTTACAAATTGTCAGCCTTGATCTATAGGACACGGAAGAGATTGCTGACTGAGCATCACTTTGGAAATTCTTGATTTAAAACAGAAATTAGATTTAAAATGTTGGTCCCAACAGTACAGTGCAAGAGCACTGGTGATTTTAAACACATACTCAGTAACCCAGTGCCAGTGGGAACTGTAGCCCCTCCCTGCTTTTTGCCCAGAGTCTCCTCTGGTTGAGGGGCAGGCGGCAGCTTTCTCCTCAGGCATTTTAAACCTCGTAGGAGGGGTGGCATCCAGTGGTGCAAAACTCCCTAAGAAAAACATAGTGCTTAGATCCATTTGGAAGGAAATGAGAAGCAAATCAATTATTTCCAAATAAATAATGCACTTAGTTTTACCACACGGTCTTGCATCAAAGTGGTATAATGTATAGGATAGTGCCAGCCATGCGTGGACTTAGTTCTGTCTTGGAAAACAACTGGAAGGCATGTGTCTCTGTACTCATGGGAATACTCCTGTAGTACTTACAATGAAGTGTTTAAAAATGCCACAGAGTCCCTTAAAAGCCTCTTGAAGGTGTTGCTGCTCTGTATGGGAACTGAGAGGGTCCAGCAGCACTGCCATCATCCTGCAGCCCTGCCTGGGCTGTGGCTCACAGGCCGCCCTGAGGAGGTGCCTGTTTGGGACCCCCGCAGGGACGGTGGAAGGGCCGTGGGCAGGTCCAGTCCCCATGGCCCCGCGGGCAGGAGGGCTCCTTGCAGGCGTGCAGCGAGCGGGCAGCGGCTGGGCAGATGCAAGAAATACTGACTGTGTTTTCTCTTGTTCTCTCTTTTCTGCCCAAGGTTTGAGCATCCGAGGAGCCCAGGAGGAAGACCCTCCCGATCCCCAGCTAATGAGACTAGACAATATGCTTCTGGCAGAAGGAGTCTCAGGTCCGGAGAAAGGTGGGGGATCGGCGGCAGCAGCTGCAGCCGCAGCAGCCTCTGGAGGGTCTTCAGATAACTCTATTGAACACTCAGATTACAGAGCCAAATTGACCCAGATCAGACAAATCTATCACACAGAGCTGGAGAAATATGAACAGGTCAGACATCAGCCTCTCAGTTGTACGTGTACCTGCCGCTGCTTCCTCGCACCTCCGCTTGCCAGCGCCCGTCGCTGCCCAGCTCCGGACCACGTCCCCTCCTCCCCTTCCCCACCCCACTCTCCCTGTAAAGAGCTGGGATGCCACCGCAGTCCGTCGGGCTCCGAGGAGCCACTCGCCGGACCCAGAACGCATGTCTTGCATGCCTGAGGGATTTCTGTTGTCTGTAACGGCACAAAAGCAGCACCTGAGTCCATGTTTCTCCCTTTGAGCCGGCCCAGAGAGGGAGAGATGGGAGTGTTCTGTCACTCGTTGGTGCTTTCGTGCCCCGTGCTGAAGTGTGGCAAGGCTGGGTCTGGTGAGTCAGGAGCGTAGGCAGGCGAGGGCCGTGGTGATGACCGCAGCCCTCGGGCTCCCGGAGCTGGTGGCAGGAGGCTCTGGTGTGTGGCTCGGCCATGGCGGGAGCAAGGGAGAGAGGCTAGCACAGGGTCTGGGCCAGATAGGATGGACAGAAATCCCAGTGAAGCCTTTTCAGGTAGACACTGGCAGTTGGTGTCTTAGTTTGGAGTGAAGAGCGCACTGCAGAGACCCGTGGGTTTCCCTTCACCACTGGGACCTGGTGACCCTCCATATTTGCCACTCTGGTGGCACTGGGAGCTGTTGCCACGTGCTGGTGGCTGGTGCTGGGCCAGCATGGCTCCTGCCCACCGGGAGGGGGCTGCACTGCCCCTGCTTCCCTGTAGCCCATGGGAGAGACCGCTCTGCCTCCTCTCTTCTCTGGTTTGCAATGAACAACAGCATCAGAGGAGATGGGAGGGAAGAACAGCACGAGACCCCTGGCCCTCTCAAGCCTCAAGGGATGTCTTCGTTTTCCCCTCCCAGAGGTGTCCTAATAACGCTTGTAAACCCTGAGCCTCATCAGCGCAGCGAACCTCATCAGCTGGTGGTTTCCTGAGCTGAGCAGGGAAGTCCTGCGCTTTGCCCCAGCCCCTCACGGCGCAGCGTCGGGCTGTACAGACTGAAACCACAAAAGAGATGTGGAGGCAGTGATGAAACCGCTCAGGGCCCCGAGGGTGAGGAGAGGAGCGCCCCGTGCTGCCAGCCTCAGCCCTGGTGCTCTGCCTGGGCATGTGTCCCCCCCAGCCTTGCCAGCGCAGAGCGGGGCCTGGTTGCCTTGATACCTCTTTCTTTTACTGTTCCTCTTTTTTTGGTGTGAGACCCTCTGGAAGGTCTCTGGGTACTTTGCTTTGCTTTTTTCTGCCAGTAGAAGCAGAGGCATGGTCTGTGACAGGCCGTGCTGACACAGCAGACTGGTGCCAGCCGAGCATTGGCAGTGGATGGGTGGAAATGATGGGTGGGGGGAGTGGGTGTGGGGCACCAGGGGAGCGCGGAGCAGCAGGGGCACAGGACCTGCCAGCACAGCCCGTACAGCATCCCACTGCCGGCACCAGCGGGACCACGGCACGGGCGGCACAAGCCAGTGCGAGGCCAGTGTGGTTCAGGTGCTGGTGGCACAGCACGGTTCAGGTGGCAGTGGCACCGCATTCTCTGTGCCACCTCGTTCACTGTGTTGTTCAAGTGGTGAACAAATAACTGAGCAAATAACTGACAGGGGCTTTGTGCAAATCTCCAGCGACCCCCTTGCACCCTCCAAGGACCCCACGTGTCCTGCACAGACCCTTGGGCTCCCTTTGTGCAGCCTGCAGCTGAGGTGGGGGTGCTGCCGGATTAATGAGCACCATCCAGCAGGAGCGTGTCTCATAAAACCACAGAGACAGAGGCTGGAGAGAGATCTGGGGCCAAAGCAACGGCAGGTCGGTGCTTGCAGCTGTTTGCTGGCAAGTGTCCTTCGACTCTAATAAGTTTAATGATGTGGGGGATGCAGCAGCATTTTTAGCGCTGTAGCTCCATTTACAAAGGTTTCGGCTGAAATATCACAGCCATCCGTCCACACCACGGGAAACTTTGGAGAATGCTCAAGTGCTGCTAGGGGAGGGAGAGAGTGGTGGAGCTGATCTGAAGCATGTACACTTCCCTGTTGGTCCTGACACCCAGCATCGTCTGCTCTACAGCAATATGATAATTTCCCCAGCCTTGCAGCAAACTGTCTCCTGCCGGTTTGTCTCGACGCAGCCAAGAGGCAGCTGGGACTTTGCATCTCTGCCTGCAGCAGCTGCAGGTTCCTGAGCTGGGGGTGCCCTCCTGCAGCTGGGGAGCAGCTCAGCCCCACGCTGGGGCACCTGCCCACACCGGGGAGCTGCACCAGCCCTCCTCCCTCCTGGCGCGGGCACTCCTGCAGCCAGCAGCAGGGACCAGGGCAGCTTCCTGGAGATGCTTTCCAGGCAGAGTTTGATCCTGACATGTGTTGCCAGTTAGGGGAATGCGCTTGGAAAAAAAAAAAGCAAGAGAAATGGAAAGTGTGTCACGCCATCACACAGCCCTCGCCTCACCGTGCGCTGGGAGAAATGGCCGTACACAGGCAGCTCCTTCCATAATTTACAGCTGCTATAATAGAGGTGACATATTGAAAGCTATCTTCTATAATTACACTGAAATACATTTTTTGCTGTAGGCAAAAGTACTGTAAGGGTCCCAGGCCTCCCAGAGCAGCTGGGAACCTGCTTCCCGAGTTCACAGATATCTTCTGAATTCACCTCAAATTGGGGTGAAGTCTGGCTGCTTAGAAGGCACCACCAGCCCCATGGAGCTGGCTGACACCGTGCCCCTGAAGACTGTTTTGGGCCATTTCCTCTCTTTTTCTTCCACTAATCTGAGGAGTCTTGATGAAGCATTAAGGCTAGCAGGAGCATCCCCGCTCCTAGGTTTCTGAGCAGGTTAACAAGGCCATCACTTATAACCTGACATTATTTATAATGTCTTGGTCACCAAGAGGAGGCCTGAAAAATAGTACTGAAAAAGGGATCAGGTAGCTCGGATGCTATAAATAAAGAAGAGAAAACAAGACAAAGCATCAAGAGTCTTCTGAGCTTACTTCCACTCTGCTGCACTGAGGCAGCTCTGCAGATGGGAGGTGCTGGTGAAGATAAATTCAAACCAGACTCTTTAAGTAGCTGTAATCAAACAAAGTCTGATCAGGCAATTCAGGGAAATGCAGGGAAAGATTTTTTGCTTCTTGAAAGCAAGAAATTCACTTTAGCTTTGAAACATCCAATTTTTGATATTGTGGAAAAATATTTCTCATAGAAAAGGTGTATCTGAAAATATTTTTAGTGCAACAGTTGCCATTTTTATTGTACTTTATAATTGAATTTCCCGGATTTGCAAACAGGGGGGCACATGGCAAGCTGTGGGCCTGGGACGTTCTTCCAGTGCCAAGTACTTGGATTCAGCCGTACCTTCGGGACAGATCCGCTCTCTCGTCTCAGGGAGGGAGTTGCTGTCTTTCGGTGTCTGTGTTACCTTCCCTCTGTGCACTGTTTACCAGATAAGCCAAAGCTGGTGCTTTTGCCATCGGTTGGATGGCTTAGCTCAAGCTTTTGCACGTGTTGTGGCTGCACGGGCATGGAGTGGTGCTGAGCTGGTGCAGTCTCCGTGGCACTCGGCGATGGCAGGCGAAGGGCACGTGCAGCAGGGCTCACCAAGCCTGCCGGAGCGCTGCCTCCCAACCGGTGCTGCAAGGATGTAAATTAGCCTGTAATTTACTTTCAGTAGTGTAAAGAAAAAAAAATCACTTTGCCTGAAGTGTATGCATCTTTCTTAAGGGTGTACCCAGATTTTAATTATCTAAATGTAAATACTTAACGAATTTTACTTAGAGTAATGAGCTAAAGTGCACACTACATAAATGAGATGTTCTAATTAATCATGTATGAACTACTGGTTTAAAGAAAAGCTATGTGAATTCTGCGAATGTTGGGCTATTGCCAAATTGCTAATCAGCATTTGCATTCATAGATGGCTTCACTTAATAAGTTGTGAGACGTTCAGCAAATGTTATAGGAAATTATGAGTTTTTAGATGCATAAACTTTTCACTTTTAACTCTTTTCCTTGCTCAATCTATTGAAATGCAGCAGAATCCCTGAAAATGTAGTTGTCAGACAAATTTAGTAGATATTTTTCACCTTGGCTTTAGAGGAAAAAGGGAGCTAGAGTCAAACAGATAGGTAATGTATGTGGTCTGGATGAGATGCTGGCAGTGTTTGCTCCATGTGATTTGCTGGCTGCTGAGCATCATGCTCATCGCCCACCACGCTAGATGCATGAGAGTAAAATCCTTTGGCTCTGTTTGGCTGTGGTGGCAGGCCATGGTGTGCTGCGGTGGTTGGCCATCGTGCAGCCGCTGTGCAGACCTCCCGCAGCCGCGGGATGAGGGTTCAGGGAGCAGAGAGCAGTTTGCTTTGTGCTGCTGGTGGAGCCTGTGGAGGCCAGCATGGTGCCCAGCCTCTCTCCTCTGCCCAGGCCTCTGTCGGGATGGGGGGGGTCAGTGCCCAGAACATGCTCCAGTACCAGGCTGGCCCCCAGGAAGAGATTAGCCCCACGGCTGCTGCACAGCTCTGCCTGGCAGACAGCAGGCCCGGGGTTTGTTTTTGAAAGAGATAAGGGAGACATAAATCAGCAGAGTTGGTGGCAGGTTCCAGCCTGCGTGGGGGGAGCCAGGATGCCAGCGTGACAGCCGCCTGGTTGTGCGGGGGCTCGGGTCTGGCTGTGTCTGGTGGTGATGCAGCCTGGAGTTCACATCATCGTGCCCATTCACCGGCATAGTCTGGACCGATACCGGATGGCTCCTCATGCCTCCCCTCCTCCAGTGCCTGGGTAGCACGGTGTGGGCCAGGCTGGGGCACAGCTTGGCTGAAACCCACCCTCTAAGGGGACCTTAGGGTGTCTAGAGACCGTTGCCTGCTGCGGGGTGCCAGCCCTGCCTGCTGCCCCCCTGGGCTGGGCACAGTGCAGGACAGGCAGCCCTGGCCAGGCTGTGCTCACTTGGCTGCTGAGCATGTGCTGGTCCCCGCTCACATCCTCCTGCAGCTATCACTTGTGCTGGTCCTGACCTCTCCTCTCCACCCTCTGGCTGGGGCCTTGGCCTGCTCTGAAGGGGATGAGCGTGGCAGGAGCCATGCTGCGGTCGCTGGGCTCCCCTGGCTGCTGCAGGACAGGCCTGGGTCTGTGGACAGGGCATCTGTGTGGTGTGGAGGGGACGGGGCAATGTGAGGGTCCCCCAGCCCCCCGGTGCTGCCTCCCCCTGGCCGCCAGGCTGGGCTGCTTCTGTCCTTGTGTCCAGCACCAAAGTGTCTCCTTCCTTCACAGGCATGTAACGAATTTACCACGCATGTGATGAACCTGCTCAGAGAACAGAGCCGGACGCGTCCCATTTCTCCCAAGGAGATAGAAAGGATGGTGGGCATCATTCATCGAAAATTCAGCTCCATCCAGATGCAACTCAAACAAAGTACTTGTGAAGCAGTAATGATTTTAAGATCAAGGTTCCTCGATGCCAGGTAAGGCAGAGGCAAGTGCCCTGGCTCTTGCTGGGGGAGAAGGGGCAATTGCTGGGCAGCCTGGCCCTTCGTCCCTGCACGAGCAGAGACCTGGCTGGCAGAGGCTGCTCTGCCCAGGGAGCAGCCAGGGCCCTCGGCCCTCACCCAGCAGCTGCCGTGGAAGGGGGGGTTCCTGCACAGAGCTTTCATAGACACCGCTGTCTTTTCTACATGTTTTGGTGCAAAGATGAGGTTTGCTCACCTCATGCTTTCTTGTTTACACTGCTTGTGTGGGAGTCACCCAGGATTTGTGCAGAGGGCTGTTTTGTGACCCCAGCAGTGGTTTCAATGGCTGCCAGTGTCGATGCCTGACAGCACAAGGCCAGCCTAGTAAAGCACTGACCCCATGATGGGAGAGTGGAGCTCTCTGTTTGGGCCGTGCCCACAGGCTGCAGCTGGCGCTGCGCATGCCCGAGGTGAGGCGGGCGATGATGCTCCCGACAGCCAGACCTGCTGGCCTGTCTCCCAGCAAGCTGTCGCCTGACTGGGGTGGGGGACAGGCACCATCTTCCCAACCGCTCCCAGCCAGCACAGGCGTCCCTCGGACACCCACATCACTGCCAGAGCTCAGCGCCCGTCCCCTCCAGCCTCTGGAGCAGGCTGTGCCTTCTGCGAGGAAGCAGGCAGGCGGGGATTAAGAGGCTGTTTATGGGCACAGCCGGATTTGTTTGGAAACCCTGACGAGGTGGGCTATCAGTCCCAGCCCCAGCCCCTTCGCAGGCTCCCCTCAGCAGAGCAGCTGGCAGAGCCCAGTGGAGCAGGAGCTGAGCTGGCGGAGCAGGGAGGAGCAGCAGGCACCACGCAGAGCCTGCCTACAGCAGCAGCTCATGCTTCACACCTGAAAGCTGTGAGGAGCTAAACAAGAGCAAAATAATTTTATTAACAAGGAGGTCACTGGCAGGTGTGGCAAATTAGGGTAATTACAAACAGTTGGAGGAAATGTCTATGGAGAGCTCCAGTAACTGCAAAAGGTAAAGCTTGCAGATGCACATTTTAAAGTGATTTCTTTAAAAAGGAGGAAGGTAAATAAGGCAAAATGAGCGGAAGCACAGTAATGAGATAAACATAGCTCTAGGGAGAGAGTCTGCCTGCTCCAGGATACAGTGTAGTTAGTAGCGTGGTGATACTGCTGGAAGAGAGGCTGGGGATTGTGCTCGCTGCCTGCTGGCCTGGGGCACAGGCAGTTTGATTGCAACCAGCCCTGAGGGGAAGGGAGCTCTGAAGGAAGTGTTTAACTGCTGCTTTCCAGAGGATGTTCTGGGAAGAAGGAGCTGTGCTGGGCCCTGGTGCTGCCTCGCTGCTGGGCAGGGCTCTGGAAAGGCTTCGCCTCCCAGTGAGGCTGCAAACCTCGGGACCGGCCCCACGCTGTGTGAGAGCCCAGGCCCTGCTCAGCCCCCAGCAGGAGGTGTGCAGATGGGGCTGCCTCGCAAAGCCCTGGAAGCCAGTTGCTCGTGGAAGCCAATTAGCTCAGTGGATGCTATGTGAGGACACGGCAGCGAGGCCACCCTGTCCTTATCTGCTGCGCTCACCCCAGGCTGCTGCGAGAGGGAAGGAGCTTGGTCAGCACAGAGCCCTGGGGCAGCCGGGGCTGGGCTGCACGCTGGGTGCAGTGGTCCTGTGGTCAGGCTGCCCAGCTCACTGCCCTGCCTCACCTTTGCTGCATCGTGTCTTCTGCCACAGCACACAGCGTGGCCTCTGTGCCCGTGGGATGGAGCCCTGCACAGAGGTGAGAGCCCTGTACAGAGCTCAGATCCCGGGTGTGGGCGTTGCAGCCTGCTGCCTGTTCTGCCCAACACCCAGAGCCCCCATGGAGGGCTGCCTGAGGGTTTTGGAGTACTGGGACGGTGCTGTTGGGTTGCTGCATGCTGACCCAGGCATGTGAAACAAGGGTCAGTTCCACCCCAGCTGCCCCTGCTGGAGTCCTGTTTGCATCTGGAAGAACAGATGTGGTTTTCTTTTCTCGTTTCAGACGAAAAAGGCGTAACTTCAGTAAACAAGCCACAGAAATCTTGAACGAGTATTTTTACTCCCACCTCAGTAACCCCTACCCCAGTGAAGAAGCCAAAGAAGAGCTGGCAAAGAAATGCAGCATCACGGTATCGCAGGTAAGCAGTGGGTGGGAGCGGTTCCTGGCCCTGTCCCTCCACTCCCTAGGCAATGCATCACCTCCCCACTCCCCTGCAAAACTGCCATCTCCCTCCGGGCTCTGGGATGTGCTCCCAACAGAGGTGTGCAGGACGGAGAAGGTCCCTGCCCAATGCACCTTTGTAGTCCCTTCAGCTCTGCACTGTTGACCATGATAAAGCTCAGCAGGGTGATGGAACGTGGCTGAGCTCTGCAGGGAAGGCAGTGTGCCTGCAGGTGACTGGGGTGTGCTGGGGTGAAAAGAGTGTGTGTACAAAGATGAAGATGGAAATAAAAAGGTTGTGAGGTTATCACGCTGCTTTACATCAGGGCTCCCTTTGCACAGTCAGTAAGATTCCTCGCTGAGCCTTACTGTCTGTTATGAATTCATTACAACTTACCAGTATTTTGGGGGAAGGCCAGTTTATTGAC
The DNA here is from genome assembly GCA_013398125.1 of Aegotheles bennettii. Classification (NCBI taxonomy): domain Eukaryota; kingdom Metazoa; phylum Chordata; class Aves; order Caprimulgiformes; family Aegothelidae; genus Aegotheles; species Aegotheles bennettii. Next base: position 345,561 of record VZRW01007391.1, read on the forward strand.
AAACATATAATCTATCTCTATAGATCAGAACTTCGTTGATTGCTTGAAGTTGTTTTTCTAAGCCAGCCAGAAATTCGGCCTCTCTGTATCTGAAGTGACATGAGTGCTTTCTCTGTAGCAAAAATGTATTGGGCAGATTTGCTCGTTTTATCACATATAACAGATGTTACTGTGAAGTTAATGCAAGAAAACCAGCATCTCCCTAATCAGAAATGCACACCGTCGTTGGCTACGGCTGCTTTCTGTGGAGACCAAAGTACAATTACAGCTCCAGGCTGGTGTCTCGCAGCGATGTTCAGGACAATGAGATTGCTCCATTGAGCTTTCCTTCCCCTTGCCTTCACCAGGTAGCTCAAAAAGCGAAACACTTTGCTTTTCTTGTGGCCTGTATGTTTGATGCAAAACCAGATTATTCCCACAGCATATCTGGCTCATACAGCTTGGGAAAAGTTGTACGTGGGTGGCAGGGAAAGCTCACCAGTGGTTCCCAAGTTCTCCAGCCACCCCATTGCCCATGGCAAGGGCTGGTGTGCCATCTCCTCCCAGCTCCATCAGCTCCGCTTATCAATATTTCAGGTCCTTTGGAGGAACAATGCCTGCGGCGAATGTGTTAACTATTAATGATTGCAGGCTGCAGTATTGGCATTATTAGCAATGCAACCTTTAGCTTTATAATTAAGACCTGAGTTGAGATTTACTTTATAGGTCTCCCTTGAATGCATGAGAAGTTCAAACTCTTTATTGAAGACTTTCAAATGAAAGGCTGCCCAGCTCCCCCCAGTTTGATATTACTTAATTGACTTTGGATGCACCCTCAGTACAAACTCGAGCACAACTGCCCTCTGGCATGCGAGGCCAGCAGGGACGTGTGTGTGCCTGGCTCTCTCCTTGCTCATTCCTTGGCACGCAGCATGTATCGTGCTCTGAGTGGGGTGGGAAGTGTGTGTGCCTGGTGCTAGGGGATGATCTCCTGGTCCGCTTATGAGTGGCTGTGGTGATGGGCAGGAACCTTCTGGGGGAATTCAGCACCAAACTCATTCCCTCTTGTATTGCTCCATCACACTGCTCCATCGTTAGCATCATGCAAGTGACTGCAGCCCTGGCAGGTACAAGGGCAGCCGTGGTGGCCACTGGGCAGCTCTTCCATGCCCACAGGCATCCTTGCAGTTGTCATGGATGCCTGGAACCAGCCAAACAGCCCGAGAGCACACAGGTACCTGGGCATCTTGGACTGCAGCACTATGTCTTGTTGCTGGTTCCAGTCCTCTTGACATGAGTTTATAGCATTCCTCCAGTAACTGGTGTCCAAAAATCTTCCCAAATGAGCCGAGGTAGCCTGCTGTGTAGCAGAGGCAGTGCCATCAAATCCAACTTGGAGAGACCAAAAGTTCTTCAGGTCTGCTGACAAAATGTGAATAGGAGAGTACACGACAGAGAGCACTACAGACCTGCTGGAGAGCCATCTCTGCCCACCCAGCGGATGGGAATTGTGCCTGGCAGAGAATGAGTTAGTGATCCCACAGAGTGGACAGATAAAAAGCTAGATCTAGATAAGGCTGAAGTGACTGAAGGAAATGAGATGGAACGTTTGAGAAGCCATAACTGATTGCTTCTAGTGCTAATAGATCTGATTTCTTTCTTAATTGGTTGTTTGATAAGATTTAATGTATATGTTGTAGAATGAAATAAAAGGCAGGCAGATGGTCCAAAAATGTAGTGGCAGCAGTGAGCCTGTGACATGAATATAGGTTTGTCTCTTTAATATTTGATACGAGCATGAATTAGTTGTTTCTTGAACCATTAGGAAGTCTGGGTGAGCGATGGGAGTAGCTGCATTGCATCCGCTGTGGCTCTGTGTAGCAGCCTGTGCTCTGCAGGGTGACGTTTCCCAGCCGAGAGCAGGGGCAGCACTGCCCACACACCCTGGGCACGAGCTGCTGGAGGTGTGGGTTTGGGGCTGTGGCCGGAGCTTCACTCTGGCAAGATGTTATAAATGGCTAGGAAAAGCTCCAGCCTGAAAACGGGGCAATGCATCATCTAACGGGAGAGGAGCGTGTATGGGGGAGAGGGAGTGCCTGTGATCAGCTGGGTACTTAAGTTCCTGATAGATCTGCTGTCACAGCTAGAAAATATGAATACTGTGGATATCCTAATCTTTGGTTTTCAAAGGCACTTCCAAAGGCCGCACGGCGGGACTCCAGGGTTGGTTGGTATTTACTAGGTCAAACTGGGTTGGAGTTGTCTTTCTTTGTGCTGAAAAATGTATATATTTTTGAGGCCATCTAGCAGAAAGGCTCTGAGCAAGCACTGTAAAATAGCCCAGTGCACACTGCTCTGGTGGCTGGCAGCAGAAGTCAGAGGATACAATCCGGAAATCGGGGGTGAATTGAGCAGTCATTTAAAATACTGGCAGGAGTAGCATCGCATGGGATAAGCAATGGCATCCAAGCGAGTGACTGAGCTACACCTTGCACAGGGCTTTTATGAAAAATCTCTGAGTTCACGTATTTCCAGCCTCAACCAGGAGTCCCTCAGACATTGCCGTGCCTGGCACCGTGCCCTATCCACCTCCCGTGCTACAAACGCCCTGGAGGTACAAAGAGCTGGAAAATGAAAAAAAAACCAAACCCAACACGTTAATGATGGCTTTCCAAACTCCTGGAGGTTATGGTTCATGTTTGATGAAGAGGCTTTGTCCTTTTGCTGGCTGAGCCAGGCTTCCCCTGTAGCCTCTCCTACCGATGATCCAAGGTGTTCCTTCCTTGTACTGTCAGTGCCTTGTAAATGCTGGGGGCAGATTCATGGCAGAACATTTTCTCCCTCAAACACCTAATTAGTGAGTGTTTTGGGTCGTCCTCCCCCCAGATTAAGCAGCTCACTGGAAATCTTGCTGCCATAGCACTTCACTGAGCTGCGAAGAAAATTGTCTCTTGGAATCATTTAGTTGCAGATGGGAGATAGATGGTTTCAGTTTGGAGATTGGTGTTTAAAATAATATGTAGAGAAGGTTTTTTCAAGAAAAGCATAAAAGCAAACTATTTATTAAGATGAACACCTTGCACAATTTCATTTTTAAGAGTATGGAAAAGGTAATTCTAAGGAAAAAAATGTCCTTAACAGAGAACACTGTCGGCTGTAATTTAGAGCTACCCGATCAGAACGTGTTCGAGGGAGATAAACTGTATCATCTGTTCTCCCCTTCCCATGGCTGTGAGGCTGATGTTTTATACTTTTGCAGATGAGCCTCTTCCAGGGTGTCATGAACAACTATCAGTCTATCATGTGGGCTGTAGAAAGGGCATAGTCATTGCTGAAAGCGTGTCAGTGGATTACAGCAATAAAATTTTTCACTGCTTCAAACAAAAGAAGGATGTGCTTGACAAGATAATATATTTAAAAATCTTTTAAAGAAAGAATGCAGATGCTGCTTCTCAACACCCCTCCTGCTCCTGCTTCTCCCGAGTCTGTGTTGGTTTGTTTCTGTAAGCAGACTGACAGGGAGAGCTGTGGCAGTATGGGCTATTACTCCTTGACTTCATATGTGAAGCAAGGAAAAAAGGATGCAAGCTTAATTAAATAGTTTCTGGAGGTAAAAATGTTAGCTTCAGATCATGTATCACAGTTGTGCCGCATTGATTTTCAAAATTTCTATTTTGTGCCGTTTGATTAGGTGTGGAACATAAACTGTGTGCTACCAACACTTGGAAACACAATGGAAACATTTCCATGATCCATAAATGCATAGTTCACTGCTTGCAGCACTGATGCTCTTGTGTCAGCTGCATCTTTTGCAGAACGAGCACTGATTCATCCCGTGGAATCAGCCAGTGCGGGCAGGCCTGCCCTGTCCCAAATCCCACATTAGGCATCTTGATGATTTAAGTAATAATTTATTGTCTTTTTATTTAACATTGCAATTAACATGATAAATAAGTGCAACAGTATTGTTTGAAATGTAATATACAATTAAGCCCAATTAATTAATTGGCCTTCAATGATCAGGAGGAGAAAGATGTTCATTGTTTTTTTATGTGAAGAGATAGTTTATTTTAATGAAATATGTGTTGTGAAGCAGCTTGTGGTGCAGACAGCTCTCATTTTTAGGGTGGGCTGGGGTTGGACGAGGAGCCAGGGCACTGCGGCTCCTGGTCACAGTTCTGGCCAGGGGCAGCCCAGCACCAGCATCCCAGCCCTCCCCTGGGCCGGTGCGGTGCCAGAGGCAAGGGCAGGGTGAGGTGTGCCCTGGGCGGGCAGGGATGCTGGGGGCAGCCAGCACAGCCCCATGGGAAAAATGCCACGGTGGTAAATCCAGCCTAAAATGTGCCTGGCACAGGCTCCGCTCGAGCAGTGCCCTGGCCCTGCCCTGCACATGTCCAGCTGCCCGTGCCGGCCGTGCCTGGCTGTGGCTGCAGCCCCTGCACGTCCCAGGGCCATGGCAGGCTCTGCCTCAGCCCCTCTGTGGGTGTTTGGGGGGAGCCGAGTCCTTTGGCTGGGAGGCAGAGGGCCCTGAGCAGGCGCTGCGCTGCCCTGGGGGTGCTGCGGTGCCTCGGGGCAGCCCTGGACGCTGCACTCCCCCGGTGCACGGGGCATGGGCTTTAATCTCAGAAATAGTTTAACATTTCTGGATACTCATTTAGATGTGGTATGCAGGTTAAACATAACGTACGATCACTGCTCCTCTCATTGCTTCCAATTAAACCTTGCTTGTTAGTTTAACCTCTAGGTAATCCCATCAAACAATTGATGTCAAGGAAACACTGCCCACAGTGGCTCTGGATGAGTGGCCATTAATTTTAATTGTCTTGATATTAAAGATTAAGAAGTATTGGGACTAGCAGAATGGAAACGATCTGATGTCAAGCAAATCCACTCGTTGAGGCTTCCCCAGGCTGCTGGTGATATTAAAATTTTACTGTGAGAATTAAATAAACCTTTATTAGTGATGGCTGCTGTTTGATTGGTCCAGGGGCATGCATAAACAGAGGGGTCTCGCACACATCCGTGGACAATACAGTTGATATACAGAGATTCCTCAATTATGAAACTGTTAATAAAGCATAATCTGATTGTCCACAATAATTATTTGCTAGGTTTCATTAATGTATTATTGCTTCTCTGACTGACAAGGTAATATTAAGTGCAATATATAGATACAGTGGAGTAGTATCTAGGGAGCAGAATGTATAAGGTACCGTTTGTATTGCCTTCAAAAGCTAGGGGCTTTTCATTAATTGTGTTTAAACAAAAGCTATAGCTACATAAGATACGGTAGGGTTTGCCTCCTCCCAACAGCAGGTGCCTTCCTAGGTGCCATGATGTGGGTACTTACTGGGGCTGTGTTGGGCACAGGGGTGGGAGGTGCTGCAGAGCCGCCGCTGCGCATGGCTGGGCACAGCCGGGGGGTGTGGGACCCCAGCCCCTGCCTAGCCCCGTGCTGGCGGCTGGGTCCCTCGCTGCAGACATGGCTGATAACCACTTGTGTTATTATCGTCCCCTCCCCTGTACCTCTCTGCTGTGGCAGATGCTTTTTTGTCTCGGCAGTCTTGGCCATCATCCGTGTTACACACTGGGTTTGTTTTTATGGGCACTGTTACCTCAGCTGAAGTTAAACAAAGCTGCTGAGAAATATTGTGTGAACTTTTCTGAGCAGCTCCAGCCGTGACCTCTGCGGGGGTTAATAGTGCCCTGTGAGCCACCTTGGCTTCAGTACAGTAGCTTCAAAGGGAGATGACAAAGTGACTTTTCAGCCATTATTGATTTATATGATTCCTTTCATTTTCAGCTGACCAAACACGATTCTACGAGTGGGCTGCCAAGGTTGTTCCAGCCCAAAAATAAAGAACAATTGCTCCCAATGCCCGCTCATCTGCACTCAGCCAGACCTTGGTCCCCCTTCAGCGGCTTTCGGGGTCTTGCACTGCTTTCATTGACAAATGGCTCATAGAAGTAGGAAACAATGCTGTACGAAATGCTATAGCAAGCTCTACGATATGTGTCATCATCAAAGAGTTGCCCCTTGTGCATCAGTTTGCCAACAGAGAAGCAGAGCCAGGTCACTCTCACATCCATAGTAATGTTTAACTGATCCTCGGTTACTACTCAGTCAACTGGAGCACCCAGCAGGTATGGGCTGGGGGCTGAGGCACAGGTATTTGCTGGACCAAACACGACATCTCAAAGTGACGATGCTTTGCTGGGTCAAACACTTTGTGCCCTTCACCCTTCCCATCTCTCCCCGCTGCAGGTGTCCAACTGGTTTGGCAATAAGAGAATCAGGTACAAGAAGAACATCGGGAAGTTCCAGGAAGAAGCCAATCTCTATGCAGCAAAGACGGCTGTGACGGCAGCGCACGCCGTGGCTGCGGCTGTCCAGAACAACCAGACAAACTCCCCCACCACGCCAAACTCTGGTACGTACCCGGCTCGTGTGTTAAAGCATCCCGAAGGGCAGCCCGTAGAGGAAGGCCCTCGTTGGAGTCCAAGGGAGTTCAATTGGGCTGAGAAGGCTGCAGCTCCCTAGCAGACCTGATGGTGGCATGGGGAGTGGTACCAAGCCCATGGACCTCTGGGCTGGACACCACAGGGGCTGAGCTCTGCCGTACGTGGTCCCAGCGACTTTGGTGGCAAAGCTCCTGTGACCTCGTGGGCGAGCGGAGTGGGGCCTGTGTAATTCCCACAGCAGTAACGGCCGCCTGGCTCGGGCTGCTGGCACCTTCTTTGTTTCTTTCTGCAGATATTTTAAGCTTTTTCTTATTCAATGAAAATAACATAAAATGAGGCAGAGCTCTAAATCTGGTTTTGTAGAACTTTTAAATTTATTGTCAAGATAAGAACAAAATAGAGGAATATTTTTAGCATGCACTAATTAGAATTTAAACCCTGGGTTGCTTGAAATGGAGTTGATATTACAGGTAGAAATCTAAGGATGCAGCTTTTATTTTGGAGTTGCTCTTCCCATGTTCTTCTGCAGTATTTAAAAATTGTCTCACTACTGTGTTGTTGACATTTTGCAAATATAAGCATTAAATTAGTAGGGGAAATGTGTAAAGAGGGAGTCGCTCCATAGGCAGAGGTTTCCACAAAGCACAGATGTGTTTGACACTATTTACAGTGAGTTTTGCTGCGACTTAGCTGTAGACAACTTTTAAAGGGTATAAACATCCATGGGAAAAAAAAAAAAGAACTTTAATCAAAAGAAAGTGAGGAACAGGTTCCTCCTCTGACGGTACTAAATCAGCTAATTGGAAATTGCCAGCCATTTCCTTTTGAAGGAGACATTAAGCACAGACTCAAAATGAGGTTTTTTGTGAGTGTTTGGTGAGAGCAGCTCACGATGAAGTGATCCACCAGAGGAAAGCTTTCGACATGAAAACCCATGGTACAGGCTGCTCTTCCAGAGGGAAATGCTGACCCAGGTCACACAGGGCTTCCTGGCTTTCCCAGCAGAGTACTCTGGGCAGCAGCCCCCGCCAGGACCGAGCCAGTGGGCGGGGGGCTGGTGGCCCAAGCTCACCCCATGCCAGGGCCAGCAGCCATCCCTCTGCTGCGCGCTGCCTTTCCTTCTCCTCTCCTGTCGTCTTCTCCTTCCCCTGCCCTCAGGTCTCTGGGGTTATATATTTGCAGCTCTCTGTTATTCAGCTACCTAACTCTTTCCTTTCCAGGTTCTTCTGGTTCTTTTAACCTCCCAAATTCTGGGGACATGTTCATGAACATGCAGAGTCTGAATGGGGATTCTTACCAGGGGTCCCAAGTCGGAGCCAATGTGCAGTCACAGGTAGGAGAAATGCCCCAAAGTAGGGCCTTTCTAGCAGGGTAGGGTTTGGGCTAAAATTTCCACCTTACTCTGGCTCTATTAAATGGTCTGTGCCTCGCTGCAGAGTGGAGGCTGCATATTTCTGAATGTGACCTATTCTTACCCCAGCATTGAATTTCACAAATATAAAGGAAAGAGTGATTTTTTTCTGATTGAAATTTTAAGCTTTGTGAATGCATTCGGCTCTGGCTTGAGCTCATGGAATGGGATTGGGTGCGTCTGACTTCCATGGACACTGTAAATCCACTGGATTTTCTTTCTTTTTTTTTCTTTCTTTTTTTAGCATCTTTCTTTCATTTATTGGGCAAACTTTTATTTATTTCTTTATTTAAATGTCAGAACACATCTAACTGAGCTATTAAAATACAAATCATTCTCAGTCACTTCTCCAGTCCTTCAGACAGGGCTAACTCCATGTTTGATACGCAGTGTATATGCCATAATCTCTTCCCATACATGCGAGCACATACAGACGTATAAATATGCACAGCACTTTGCTGCAGACACTTAAGAAGGACCTACAGGACGCAGTGCTGTGAGGAAGTTGTTGTTTGGCTGGTGTGAGAAGCTAAGATGTATGGGTTTTACCATGCAAGGATTTGTTGAAATTCTGCCAGTCATTCTTGATTGATAAATTTGCCTTTCATAGAAGATGCTAAACCCTTTTGGCTCACATAATTCAAAATGTTGCCTATTGTAAGTGCTGATGTTTTAATAGATTTGGAATGGTGAATTTTGTTTCCCCTTACTTTAAGGTGGATACCCTGCGTCATGTTATCAATCAGACGGGAGGATACAATGATGGCTTGGGAGGAAATTCACTGTACAGTCCACATAATTTAAATGTGAGTACCCAGGGGAACAGTAGTTTGGAGAGCCGTAAGCACGGTGTCAGGTAAATGCAGTCATTAATACATGTTTTAATTACTCTTGCAATTACATTTTTTAATATCACATCTTTGGGGATGAACCACAGAATAGCCCTTGGTACAGCTCTGAGTCTTGATAACCTAAGAAGAGAGAAATTCCTGGAGCTGTGACTTAGAAAGCGATTCGAATTTTGATATTTTTCAGCCTTATGAGTTAAAAAGTAATACCCTTAGAGAGAAGGCTCTTGTTCTTCGCAGAGATGGTCAGATAACGGCACTTGTGTTTGTTATTGCCTGCAGTCAGACAGCAGGACTGTGCTTTTGATATACTTTTAGCCATTTCAAGGGTGCACATTTTTCCTGTGTTTGAGAAGTACTTTTGGCCTTGTTGCTCCTAACGGGAGAGAGCAGTAAGTCTGGCAAACAGATGCTAGTAAATTGAGGGATTATAAGCTTGATGGTGATAGGTGCTAAATGTCCTACCCCTTGCTGTAAGTGATGGGATCTGACAGTGCTCAGACCCTCGCAGGCTGGACCCCGTAGCTGCACACGAGGCACCAGGATAAATAAACGCGGTGATCTCTTCTGGCGGCATGAAAGCCTGGGATGCAATACCACCCACGGCAGCAGCCTCTGTGCTGAGGGCTCCACGGCAGAGCCTCTTCATCCTTCATTTCCAGCCTGCTTCTCTCGTTTACAATTTCAACAATTAATGCTTGCCTTTTTTTTAATGTTTCATATTTGCTTAAGAGGTGACTTTGATTTGTTTTCCTTCATATTGATGGACTTGAAAATTCCTGTAGAGAATTCCCTGTCCAGCAGCCACCTCCCCCATCCTGGGGGCTGCCTTGTTTTTCCCAGCCCGCTGTGGATTGGTGTGTGGGTGCTGAGCAGCATTGGGAACCTGCAGAGGTGTGGTGGCTGCAGGAAAACGGGGGGCCCCAGTGTGAGATACTGCAGCCACAGGGAAGGGGAGGTTTTTCCCCCTTTTTGGGTTTCCACTTGCCGTGAGAGTAAATATTAATGATTTAAAATGTGATGAAAGATGTTCAATTGTAAAGGGAAAAAAGTACCATTAAATACTCAAATCTTTTACATTTGAAATGTCAAATCTTTCTTTTTGGGTTTATAAATAACTCATAATAACCCACAACAAACCATATAAAAAGCCTTTTAGTTGCTTTTCTCCTTTTTCATTTAAGTGTTTTGAAATGCTTCAGAGAATTTGCGATATCCTTATCAACATGATAAAATATGAAACCGTGATTGCCTGCAGCATTTTACAGACATGAATTCCATCTTCACTGATGAGGCCTGATAAGGCGCTGTTGTATAATACAGTGCATAATCTCAAACCACCAGAGTAAGGATTAATTTATTTGAAAAAAAGAATGCTTGCTGACAACCTCTCCTCCAGCTGCCAAGCCGAGTAAAAATATTGTACATTTGTTGTTTATAAATTTGGATAAAAGAGGAATGATGTTTACTTCAGATGGAATATCTTTAGACTCATATCTGCACGAGAGTTTTTCTTTCTCTAAGTAGATTCTCGTATCTTTAAAAAATATAAAGCAGTGGTGCCTCTGCATTCAGAGCAGAATTTTGCATGTTTTCAGTCTGCGTCTGAGCAGTTGGGTGTTTTGAAGCAGGTTGGTGAGGTTTCAGCCCTGGTGTGATTGCAGGTTGGTGTTGCTGCTAATTTTACTTAAGAGAAGCTGAACCTGAACCTTTGCATTTGTCAGGATAACAGCTCCTCTGTTTGTTGTTTTTCATCTGCAAAGGAGATAATTACTGAGGCTTCTTTCTCCTCCTGTTGGAGTCATAAAGCATTTTCTTCTGTCATGAGAGATGAACAATTTTTTTAATGTAAAATCTGGCCAGGCTGGGTGCGGGGGCTCACGGGCCGGCCGTGCCGAGGGGCAATGGCCGGGAGGTCCCATGCCACGCCATCACCCCCCCTGCCCCTTCCTCCCAGGAGAGCGTGGTGTTACCACAGCCCAGGGTGCTGAGCCAGGCCCCTGATGGTTTTGGTAATGAAGCACGTCATAAATACATTAGCATAGGCTAACCTTTCCCTGCCAGGAAGCGTCCCCGCCAGGGCCGGGGGCGGTGGGAGCGCGGGCCGGGGTGGCTGGGGCGGGCTGTGCAGAGAGGCCTCCCCGTCACTTCCACTCAGCGTCCCCCAACTCATGAGCCCCACACCTCCCTCTTCTTGACTGACATAAAAATATGTAGCGACAAGCTGTCTGCCACAGCAGAAATTTGATCAGACATTGATTTCAGCAATTGCCTCCATCGGCCAAGACATAAGGCAAATTTGTTCCTGAGCACTGCTCTTGCTGCTGCAGTCTGAGGCGGTGAGGGCCGGCGGCACGCGGGGGCACAGAGCGGCGTCCGGAACAGGGGCTGCGTTTAGAGATAATTGGAAAACCGAGCTGAGCAGCCCCTTCCCACCTCGCAGCCCCACGCCTGTGTGCTGGCAGATGGTGTTTGCAGGGCTCAGCAGGTGGAGCAGCTCTGTGGAGGGCTCTGCCAGGTGGGCAATGGCAATGCCGGACTTTGGGAAGCCAGGGGAGACGAGGGGGTTAAACACGACAGCCCCAGACTCATCTCAGGGGAAAAAGCTAAAGCGCCGGCTAAAGGGATGTTCTTCATTAAAGTGCGGATGGTCTTTGCAGAAATCCCAAAGTCCTAATTTGCAGCTAACATCTGGCTAAAAAGCTGCTGGTTTCCCAGCTCGCCTTCCCGTGGAAAGCTCGGTGCTGCCGCAGAGCCTGCTGCCAGCATCCCGCGCCTGGCGCCTGCTGCTTTGTCCTGTCACAAATTCTGCAGCCAGAGGGAGTGCAGGAAAATCTCCTTCCCAGAGCATCTCCTCCCAAACCCGGGGCTTGCCAGTCTGATACTTCCAGTGTATGGCATAATTAATATGCATAATTGTATCAATTGAATTGTTTTTCCTTTTCAGGCTAATGGAGGCTGGCAGGACGCAACTACTCCATCTTCTGTGACTTCCCCTACAGAAGGGCCGGGAAGTGTGCACTCTGATACCTCTAACTAATCTCCTAGCAACACTTTTTCCCTGAGCTGAGATGCCTTGATTAGCGCATTCAGAGTCACAGGAGAAAAAGGAAAGAGTTTTTTGTAGCCAACCACCTACAGCTTTACTGTAAAACCTTGTCTTATTAGAAAACTTGGTAAATCTGTTTTTTAAAGGTATCATAATCATTTGTATTTATACTTAAAACACACAATGTTAAAAAGCACTTTATCCAATTAGGCCAAGATTTAGCATTGTTTATATCCCTGTAACTATTTTATCATAATTTATTATCAGCAGTTTTAACGATGTTGGTCTAACAGTTGCCAATTACTTGGCCTTAAGGGTAAAAGTACAGGACAAGCTTAACCTCAATAGCAAGAGCAGACACAAAGAAACACCTCACCTAAATTTAACTTTGTGCATATTTCCATGGAAAATCAAATGAATTGCAGACTTTGATTGTGTTTAATCTTTTCATATCTCATCGAGTTGGAATAAAAAGAGCTGTTCGGTTATTTCAGTTAACAGTGGTTGTGTTTAAGAATCCTTATTCGTCACATTTTTCTTGTGATCTATTGTCTTACAAATCAGATTGGAAACCAGGAGCATCTTTTCTTGCTAAAATTACCCGGACCCCGAGTCTCCTCTCTGTGTTTCGACACCGGACACAGGTTGTTCTTAGGAGATGAAGAGACTTGCTGCTGATCTCTGGGAAAGCCAAGACCTGGGGTTTTACAGTACGAGCTAGGTGCTGCACACGCCTGCCGAGATGTGTTACCTCTTCTTGGCAGCAAACCACAAACAAAGGAAAAAAGCAAAGGAAAAAAGCACCATCATATGGAGTGTTGTACATAGTGTAGCAAAAGAGTATTTATACATCTCACCAATCAAACACAGCTTTATTACCTCATGCGAACTCATACAAACCAATAGACTTTCAACATGTTCTGTAGCTTAGAGTGCTCACTTACTACCTCTGAACGATACTCACGCTGTAGTTTGTCTCTTTCTTATCTTTTTGCATCTTGTAATTAACTCTTTGTTTCCCCATGAAATGTAATGTACATTGTAATCTTTTAAAAGAATCAGGGTTGCATTGGCAACTTTTAAAGAAGCGAAAGTGGAAACATGGGGACTTAGGTTTAACACAAAACAGTGAAACTGTTGTAAATACTGAGAAACATTTTGAATGTTCTTCATCTTGTTACTAATCCACACAAAACCCAACAACTAATTGTAATGCATACAAACTCAGTATTCAGTACTGTATATTTCCCCCTGTGTAACAGGGGCCCTTTCTCTCTCTTTTGTATTGTATGCGATTCTGAAACTGATTGAGTCATGAAAATAATTTGTGGCAGTGATTCTAATGTATTAAACCGTTTCGTGTTACTTTCTAACTGGATTACACCCTGGATTGAAAAGTCTTCCTCGTGGTAGTTATATGTAGTTTCAAACATGAATAAACTTTTTGCTTTCATGATCAAACGTTGGTGTAATTTCTTCCTGCTCAGTGTAAGTCAGACCTAGGAGATGAGTAGGCTACCAGAAGTGCAAGCTGTCATGAAACAGGAGCTGAGCACTTCTTTAAACACCAGTAGCTCGTGGTGCCCTCTCTCCCAGCAGAGACTGGAAGTCCTGGGAGAGGTGTGTTGAGCAGGGGCAGGAGCAGGGCCGAGGCTAACCCCCCTGCCAGCTCCCACCTCTGTGTCCACCCTGCTCTGCTCAGGAGCAAATATTCAAGTGGAGGCGAAGGAAGGGGTCAGTCCTTGAGATGAGCTTAAAAATCATCATCATATTCACTCTTAATTACCATCTGTATTTAACATTAACTTTGAAACTACTGCCTCAGCTAGCGAGTATAATATGATTATAAAAATATTTTTCTTTATTAAAAAAAACTTTTTTGGAAGGATGTATATATATAAATGCTAATTTTATATCTTTTTAATAAAGTAAAGGTCAATAACAGGTAATAGCCTATTTACCATATCTCAAGGAAATTGACTCACAGGAAATCAAATTAACGTTAATCACTTGCAGCAAATGGTCTTTGATAAATACAACTACTTACTACTTGGGTTAGTGTAGCTAGGCAAGAGGAGGGCTAGCGCTCACCAACACCAGCCTGAGCCAGAGCCAGGCCTGGGCTGTGCTCAGAGCAGCCGCCTGCCCATCGTGTTTCCTTTCCACTCAGCTGGTCAAGCCTTCAGGTGTTGTTTTGGTGGCTAAACGATTATTTGCATAATTCAATTAGCTCGTGAGTCAGCTGTTCTTATCAACAACTCTTGTATCAGGTTATTTTGTAAAGTACCTTTGTTTACTGGCTCTCACCCCCAGGGCCATGGCCACACTCTTCTCCCCCCGCATCCCATGTGCCCCAGTGCACCAGTTACTGCTTCTGCTTATGGAGCAGCACAACTTCCTGATCAGTTTTAGAATTGAATGTTGCTTCTTTCACTACAGGTGGTGCATTTAAATAAATAAGTAAATAACTAGATGTGCATTGCAAAGCCTTCGTTATCAGTTAATGAGAGTTGAGGCAGATGGGAAACTTGGACTTCTGAAGACTTCTGTGTGCAGAGGACAAAGCACTGAATGATTTGCATTTGCTAATGGAGCTCCCCAAGTCCACATGCTCCGTGTTTATGCTCCAGCTCAATGGAAACAGTATTTTAAATGTAAAGTGTGTCAGTGGAGGCATAGGCAGCGTAATGAACACACAGACGTCCCTCATCTTGATCACATCTCTGCTGGCCACAGGCAAGGACCTGTCACATGCGGAGGAGGTTCATAGGAAGGCCATCAACAACCTTTGGGCCGCACTTGCATGCCCCGCGCCCGCTGGGCATCATTAGTGTGCTGCTTTACAGCATTAAGGCTTTGGGTCCCTTTGAATTACAAGTGCAATTTGGCCTTTCCTTACATTGGAGAGCAGCCATGTGGTTACATGGCAAATAATAAACATCTTATCCTTGAGGCGTGATCACACATCAGAAAGGTTTACTGCAAGCACCAGTATTAGGATTATGCAGTCGATGGTATTGTGTTTCACCTGGTAGCTACACCCCAAAGGGCCATCGGAGCCTTGCGCAGGAGCAGCGACTCGTGCAAGGATCCCTCCTCCGTGTGGCCCCCGGCCGTGCGGGACCTCTGCTGCAGCACCACACGCCTGTGCCGGCGTGGGGAGGAGACCCTCAGCTCTCTGCCCGTGGGACTGCTCCGTGGCATGGTTCCAGTTCCCCACACCCAGACTTGAGCTGTTGGCGCACGAGTGTCACTGTGCCCTGTGTCCCCAGCGCACCATGGTGGCAGAGGAGCGAAGCCCACCAGCCCTGTGTCCTGTGGTGGGGTCCCACCAGCCCTGGGAGGTGCCAGCTGAGACCTTGCACAGCGGGAGTGCCCGGGGGATTTGCAGTGGATCCCAGAAATCACCGTCACCCTTGCGAAGGCTCCTGCCACCATCATTGCTGTGCTGTCCATCATGGGGCTGCAACAGGCATGAACGTGCCTGGGGAAGAGACCCACGGCCACGGCTGGACCAGCCTCTGTCGGGACCAGCCCCAGCTCCGTCCAACCTGCTCTGCATCCGGCCCAGGGGCCGAGGACACAGCCACTGCACCCGGGAGCTGCCGGGCTGTGCTGCCCGAGGGGTGGCAGGAGCCCTGCAGCCGGGCAGATGCAGCGTATGGCACACCCAGAGGCAGCTGGGTTTGCGACTCGCAGAGCTACGGGAGCAGCCCTGCAGCCCCACGAAATAAAAGCAAACCTTTGTGTGCCAGAAGCACAGCAGGTGATCTCCTCTCCCTGGCATTCAGATGCCAAGCTCCCGGCTCCCTGTGTGTCACGCCTTGGGTGCAACAAAGGATCCTCAGCCCAGGGAGGGAAGTCGGGGAGATTGTGACCTTCTGGCACAGCAGAATCTGTGCCCCAGGGGACTGGTTCATCGGGGGCAGCTCTCGTGACGATGTGAACTTGGCATTCGGCGGGCGAGGCTGAAGGACGCGGGGTTGGCCTGGAGCGAGGTCTCTTGCAAAGACCACACGCGAGTCGGCTGTGAGATGCTGGTGCCAATATCTGTGCCATGTATTCCAGTGTGATAAAAGTAACTGAAGATGTTTCCAGTTTGTGTTAATAAAATACATCTTTTTAAAGAATGGAATTCTTCAAAGATTGGCAAATTTTCTTTTATTTCATTAGCTTTAATGTCACTGCCATATGGACTGTGAAGAGAAGTGAACTATTAGATCAGAGGGACTGAGTTATCAGCGTGACACAGAAAGCACTGATACAATTGTTAAGGGTGAGCCCTGGGAGTGATTTATTGCATGCATTGTATTAGCCACAGAGGAGTTATGATATGCTCCCCATTCCTGTATCATATTAGGATTTTATTAGTCTAATATGACACGGTAATATAATATATGATTAGAATTCCCATCCAGTTATCCTTCCCTTGGTGGAGGAGAGCAGGAGAAGGTTTTTTGTGCAGCAGCTCCCCAGATGTCACCCTCAGTGGAGAGGGGACACCTGGGACAGCACAGGTGCCAAATTGGTCTCCTGGGCTTTCCAGGTGGGACGTGGGTGCTGCTGGCCTCCCACGGGCACCCTGGGCATCCCGTCTGCCACCGGATTTGTTTTCCCTGTGCACCTGAAATAAAAAGCCACTCACTGCTTCCTGCAGTGTGTGATGGTGGGAAGGATGGTGCCGGTGTTTAAGATGTGTGCTGAGCTGTAGTGCTGGGCCATATCCAGGCAGAACCTGGGAGATCAGCTGTGACATGCCAGAGTCAAGCCCTGCCGAGGTGTCCCGCAGCACTGGTGGGGCTTGGCATGGTGGGAGGAGCGATGTGCATAGACCAGGGCACAGGCTTTGGTGTAGGATGGGGTGGGGACAGCCAGCCCCTAGGGCTCAGGGGGCCCAGCTCTCCCCTCGCCAGTCTTGGCAGGGCTGGATGATGGCACCATGTGCCCCTGTGCCGGGGTCTGTGCAGCCTCATTACAGCATCCCCCTGCCCCCACAGCTCTCCCTGCGTGACCCTACCCAACAAAACCTGATCACAAACTTTTCTTCAAAGTTTCCCTGGTGTCCCCTGTCCGTTTGTCACCAAATCCCCTGCTGTGCCCGTGAGCCAGCTCCAGAGCAGACCCCGTCTGTAGCCTGGGTCTTGCCTCCAGCAGCAGCAGCAGAAGTTCAAGCATATCAGTGCTACAAGGTGATAAATCCCAAAATCTGTATCAAAGCCTATTTGATCATCTTCCTGTCATTGACATAATAAAAAGGATTTATTTATTGGAGACTGCCAAAACCCTCATGTGGCAACAAATTTAAGAATCTCGTTTATGCTGGCTAATTAAACCCAATTAATTTCATTCATATCTGTGGCTACTAACATGGGTGCAGATGTGAGTGCGTGTGCAGGGGTGCTGTGGGTGCATTCATGGCACATGTGGCTGTGTCCTGCCTACATGAGACCCCTTGGCGGGGCGGTGGGGACTTGCAGGTTTCCCCAGGGAGCCCACCTCGGGGCCAGTGCCCTCTGCACCAGAGCCACCTTCACCCCTCAGAGCCCAGGTGAGGCATGGGGAGCGCACGGGGCTGCCCGAGATGTGAGCTCCCCTATTAATGCTGTCTATTAGGGGAATAAAAGACTGCTTTTTTTTTTTTTTTTTTTTGTGGTAAAACTCAGCACAAAGAGCACGCATCATTAAATATGGAAATCCAGAATTTTATTAGCAATCTGCTAGATCTGAACTGACGCCAATTAAACAAAAAAGATATCATTTATAAAAAGGCAGAGTTCAAGTTGTATTAAATATGAAATGCAATTTTCTGCTGGTTGTGATTTATTACCGGTGGTACATTGTTCAAAGAAGCATGTTATATTTCAATAGAGAAATATTGTTTATTCATTAATATTTTAAAACTTGCTTACTGCTGTGTATGACTCTCCTGCAGAGTGAAACTTATGATTTAAAACATGAATTAATAAACACATTTGAAAGTGTTAGACAATATCATAACTGCTCATTTTTCATTTTACTGAGAGCGTATGAAACTTTTATAATTCTGTGTGTACTATTATTTTCCAAATAAAGGTATGGACTCTAAATTACTGAGTTCAGATAAAGATGAGAGAAAGCGTGTGTTGGGAATCAGTCACTCTGTCGTGCTAATACAGGCTCAGTAGTTTTGTTGTGACATTATTCACAAATCCGCTGCTCAGTGCCACGTCCCCCTGTGAGGGTTCCCGGGTGCCCCAAGTGCTTCTCCCATGGCAGCCGTGGGGTCCCTGGGACACGGCGCCGCAGGGATGCGTCACACTCCCAATGCAAGGAAACCTTTGATGGAGGCTGACATCCTAAATGAGGCTGAAAATATTTTATACAGAACGTGATAAAGCAATAATGATCTCCGGGGCCTCAGGTTATGTTGGCTATTACCTGCACCCACCCCTTGAATCAGCAGCATTAGGGGGGCCAGACCCGATACGCAGATACCTCTGAGCTCATTAGTCCTGAGTGCTGTACGTAGCCTTACCCATCAGTTGCTCGATTTAAATGAACCTTTTTGTATCTTAGAATCCCTCCTGCCGCAGCCTCACTGTATTACCATAACAATAACCGGTATTCCAATTTTAAGAACTCATTTTTCCTCAAATAGAAAGTGCCAATCAATGTAAAGAGCAGAAGATGCACACTGGAGGAACAGGCAGGGCCTGTGCTCTGGGGTCTCGCCCTCCTGCTCCAAGCCCGTGGCGGCTGGAGGTGTTCCCTGCTCGCTGGGCTCCATGGCACGCGCCGGGTGGGAGCTTCACCCCTCACCTCTCATCACGCAGGTGCAGGGTGGGAATGATCGGACTGGATGGGAAGCTGACATCTGGAAACCTTCCCCAGCTGCTGGTGGTGCCGCTCTGTGTGTGACCGATGGCAAACCCCTGCCCCGGAGCTCTCCCCAGGCACTCCGGCTTTGCCCATTTACAGCAGCTCCAGCCCAGGGCCTGGGATCTCATGGGGGTCCAGGACACGTGACAACAGTGGCAGGAGCACGTGGGATGTGGTGGGGTCCCCGCGTGCTCCTCACCTCACCCGATGGATGGTGCAGAGTGGGGTGGCAGCCCTCACCTGACAGCTAATGTAAATTAACTATTCACTTCTTCGTTGGGCAAAGTGAATTGGCAAACCTTATTACTCCAAGCCAGTCAATTAATTACAGCTCAGTGCTTAATCAAGTTCCAGTGGTCATACACGGAGCACAGGGATTTCTCTCTCCCGAGCGCCATGCTCAGAGGTTGGATGAGGAGCACATGGAGGGGCAGTGCCGCTGAGCTGGCAGCACACCGTGCCCAGCACGCTGCCACCCAGCTCCTCCCCAGAGCCACCACCTTGTCCCTGCTGTACCCAGGCACCGTGCACGGGCTGGTCGCTCCCGGCAGTGCTGGGCATCGGGCAGCTCAGCAGGGAGCTCCGGTCGGTGGCTGAGTCCGGCTGCCCATGGTGCTGGGGGCAGGGAGGCAGTGCCGGGCACCACAGGGGTGGGAGGCAGTGCCAGCCCTGAGAGCCCCTCTCTGGAGGGGGTCACACGGAAACCTGTTTTCCCCCACCATGGCTCAGCAGACAAAGAACTGCAATGGAACTTGCTCGTGGTGAGGAAGGAAGGGCTGCAGGACAGGGAGGGCTGGGCTCTGCCAGCACAAAGCTGGGGAGGACGGGGCTGGTGGGCACAGGCTGCACAACAGCATCCACACTGCAGGTCCCCCAACAGAAAAATGGCTTTCAAACAGGCCTGACCGTGTGTTTTAGTTACTCTCAAGCCCATCCGTAACCGGGAAGGAGATGCTGTCCAGCGCACAGGGCAGCAGATTCAATTAGGGTTCTCTCTGCTCCAAATGTGGCACGAGAAGCAATCTCTCTTTTTTGAAGAATGTAATAACAGAGTGCAATGGAAATGCATCAAAGAGACTCGGCGAACAGGATCCCTGCCTTAAATCTTGAAAAGCAGTCAAGAAAAATATGTTGTTTACCTGAATTTGTTTTTCATAAAGTCTCCCAGTGGATTAATAAACTAACCTTTGGGCTGTGAACACCTGGTCCTACACACCATCAATAACACAGCGTCACCACCGCATTAATCCACGCTTAGCGCGGGGAGGCAAATTGCACAAACCCAAAGGGAAGTTACCAGAAAGGCTGTGCTCATGACAAAGAGGTCACCCAGGGCCTGTGCCCATCTGGGGGTTTGTCCAGCTCCAGAAACAAGTGACCTGGTTTCAGCCACCTTGGCCTGACCTTGTGCCATGCTGCCCTGCCCCACTGCCCAGCTGCTGCCACTAATACAACTTATCAAGGACTGAAAGGGAATTTTGGCTGTGCGATGTATCCACAACAAGTAATTAAGGCTGAATACCGTTTCTTTACAAGGTTTTTCATTCTTTTTTCCAGCAGGGGTGTGGGGACACACTAAAGGAGCGAGGTGCCCCGCGGCAGCAGACCCACAGTGGCACACTCCCACCCAGGCAGCCTGGAGGCTTGAGCCTGGCATCCCTTAATTGATTGATAGGCTCGGACTGTCAGCGCTTAGAGAGATAATTCAATTTATAAAATCCTATTAAGTAGTGAAAGATTTTTTGATTGTTGAATTGTTTCCTATGTTATGCAAGTCATTTTGGGCCCTCCCAGTTGGAAATCCGCTTCCCATTTGTGAGGGGGCTGAAGATGGAGTTGTTCCTCACTGCCAGCGGATGAGCAGATGCTCAAAGCATGGACAAGTGTGGGGCTGGGCAGCGAGGGCGAAGAAGATGCCCCAAGCCCACAGCATCCCAGTGTCCTGTGGCAGCCTGGTGCCCCACAGTGTCCCAGTGTGTGGGACCATCCCTGCAGCTCTCCCAGGACTCTGATCTGGGGCACAGGCAGGGGGTCCAGCAGCAACCCCTTCCTGGCCCCCCCATGACCCTTCTCCTATGGGTGTGACGGTGCCGGAGCAGCACCACGACCCACGCGCTGCCATCAGGGTGTCCCTGCATTGGGGTCCCCACACAGCCCCCCCCACTTTGGTGACCCCTGGGATGCTGAGCCCGGGTGCAGGTAGGAGCCCCTGGGTTGCCATGTGACAGCTGAACTTTCTATTTTCTGTGTGTGCGCTTTGTTTCCATCCACCACCCCCACACTGATGCAAACTCCCCTCTTCAGTTTGTTTCCATAGAAATCCTCAGCTGTAAATCCTTAAGTAACTTTTTTTATTTATAGTGTGCTATTAATGTCCTTTCAAGCCGAGGACTCCAGGAAATGAAATAATAGAAAAGGCACCACTTTGAAATGCATCCAGGCATTTATTGTTAGTAAGTGAAAAAGTAACATGAGCATTTAAAGAAAATATTGGCAGATAAATTGGGTTTTAAAGAAAATATAATTGGATATAATTTCTGCTTCATTCAGTTAGATATTTATTGTTTTATTGACTTATTTTCTTTTATTTATAATAAGAAGCTTAAGCTGAAATTTAATTTTGTTGATATAAATATACATTTTCATAGAAAATCTGGCATTTAAAAATGTTATCTAAGACGTTACTGGCTTTGATAAAAGCACTCAGCTTTTGCAAGGGTTTGTTTTAAATATTTCCAAACTCAGTAAATATGAAGTAGTGTGTATAATCATAATTATCATAACAATTAGCATTATTTTAATTAATGGGCAGGGCTAATGGCAATGCATCCACGTGGAAAATCAGGGCTTTCTGCATGTTTGAGTCCTCCCCAGTTTTTGCTGAGATCTACAGAACTGGAGTTTCTCCTTAGGAAAATGCCCACTGCCAGCCGCGGGCTGTCCTGCTCTGTGGCCGTGGGGTGAAGCTGCAGGCTGTGCCCGGCGGTGGCTGGGGACAGAGGGCTCATTTTCTCAGCAGCCAGACAGACTGGATCAGCAGCACCATCGGAGGCAGACGCTCTCCATTAACCTTCATGGGAGGGTCAGCCATCAGGAGATGTCACCCGGAGGCTGCGGTGCCACCACTGCGGTGGGATGTGCTCCCAGGGCCTGGGTGCCGGGGGGGGGTTGTGATGGAGCCCCCCTGACCACCCTGCCCACCGTGCCAGGGCTCTGCCCTGGGAGTTACCACTGTTACTGCAGGTGAACACTGGACAGGGGGATGTCAAGGGGGCAGCTCAGAGCCGGGGGGGTCTGGGCTGTTGGGCTCCATGTTTGCCACTGCAGAGTGGGTGACAACACAGCCCCGGTGCTTTTGGCATTGCCACAACTTCCCTGCAGGTCCTGCTGGGGCCTCCCAGCCACTGCTGCAGCCGCAGGTGCAGGTCCCACTGTGCCAGGCTGGCTGGACACGTCAGGTGGGTGCCAGCACCATGTGTCCCTATGGCCGGCGATGCCCTCGCGGGGTGGCAGTGCCCCAGCACCATGGCATACTCTTCCACCCAGCAAACACAGCCATTTCCATGGCAACAGGTTTTCCAAACTTTTCTCTGGTGTAGAGGTCCCTGCTCAGGTAGTGATGGGACTCGGGGCTCCCCTGCTCTGCTCCCCAGGAGCTGCAGTGGGACAGGGACACTGGTGCTCCTGGTCCAGCCCCTCCTGGTATAGGAGGACTCGCTGTTCTTCAGGGAGTCCTGAGCACTCCTGTCCCTTGATGGCTGCATCAGTCCCAGGGGCTCCTGGAGGCAGCAGGGAGAGCTCGACCCCTTCCCCTGCCCTCTCTGCCCCTCCAGTAGGATGACCAGGCTCCGTGCCAGCGGAGGGGGACCTTTTCACCGCAGGAGCACTGGGTCATTAGGACAGAGAACAGCCCAACTCGTAACAGGGATGCTGCCAAACAACATCCAGATGGTAATAGCTTTTGGATTCAAACCAGTGCTCCAGAGGTGAAAGTCTGCGTGCTCCATTACCAACCCCCTGAGTCACCCAGTCCCCCTGAAATATGTCATGCACACTTCAAACCTTTCCGTTTTTATAGGCAGATTTAACTGCTGCACATAACAGCTTATATCAACAACACGTGGAAAAAATGTCCAACAAGAACAGGCCTGAAACGGTAAATATTTAACAGGTTCCTTCCTTATATGTATTAAAATAATTAGTCTAACAAAGAGGACTTTGTTCGCCTGTGTTTGAGGCATGATGGTGCCTGGTGCAGTGGTCCAGCTGTAATTCTGTCTCGGGGTTTTGCTGGCATTTCCACACGCTGCTTGGAGCTGTGCTCCCAGTTTATAGTGTCAGCAGAACATCTTGATTGAATTACAGCCTTGTATTCGGTTAGGAGCCGTGTATTATTCTGGATGCAGTTGAGTTGTAGGTATCTGTCTTTGCTTATTTGGGGAGATAGACCCTCAGGAAAATGAGGAGACCAGATGTGGGACAGACGCTGCTGGTCCCGTGTGGCAGAGCCCGATGTGCTGGCATTGCCCACGGCAGCTCCGGGCAGGTTGTCGAGCATCCCCTGCCCACTGCCCCGGCAGCACTCAGTGGGCACAGGGATCCATCCTGGAGGTGACCCAGCACCCTTGGTGTCCCCAGGCCACCCTTTGGTCTGTCAGAGGAAATCCTGTCCTGCTATGGCATTGGTGCACGCTGCCAGAGACCCTGAAACAGCCGGGTGGGTCCAGCTCATCTCTTACCTCCATTGAACTGAAGCTGGACTCTGGGACACAGGATGGGAGGGATGAGGTGNGGGAGGGAAGCACCAGTCCCTGGGGACAGTGTGGACTGCGTGATGCCCCATGTGCAGGGGGTGGCAGAGAGAACGGAGCTCTGCCCAGCACCACATGCAGCACCGGAGCCACCAGTGGCCTCCATGCTAGTGTTCACCAGGGGGGTGGGTTTCCCCCCATGGCCAGCGTGTCCCACTGAACCCCTGGGTGCTCTGAGCAGGACTGTGCGTGCTGTGCTGCCCTTCACCGTGGCACTTCGTGGAGACAATGCGGCTCCTCCCTTGGGACAGGCAACAGAAGGGCAGTGATGAGGCTGTGTTCTTCACTGCCTTTGCAGGAGGGAAACTCACGTGTGTGGGGAGAAGCATGACCTCCACACAAGGGAAGCCCCAAGGGCCGCTCCGTGCTGGCGCCACTCCCTCCCTTTGTCCACGTGCCGGGATGCAGCAGTGGCCCTCGTCAGCCATTGTCGTAGGAATGCCCTTCCCCTAATTTGTCTTATTAATTGGAGACAGCACATTGATCAGTCATCTTGAGAGCTGGGATAATTGCAGACTCAAAATAGCGCAGGTTTAAATGTTTCAGATGATGACCAGCTCTTGCCATGGAAATACTCACGCTGGCATGGCGGCAGGACCGGTTGCTCAGCAAGCTGCTCCCTGGGGATGCTGTGCAGGGAGCAAGGCAAGCCCGTGTCTCCAGCTGGGGTGGGGGCTCTTCAGCCCCATGTTTCACAGGGACCCACACGGGAGACCCAGGGATGCCCTTCAGGAGCAGAACCTGCCCGGGCAGCAGCTCCGAAGGCTCCAAGCTCATTCCGATTCCACCTCTGCCCTTGCTGTGGGAGCCCACGTGAGCTCTGCCTCCGTAATGGGTTTCCTCTCTCATCTGCAGTGCCAACATTTCCAGTAGGATCTATATCTTTCCATAGGCAGTTTGTTTCATCACAGTAACATAATAATGTGCTGAGAAGAGCTCATAGTTGTGAATTAATGTTTAAAAGCTCTCACTTTTGGGTTGTTGAAATGAATGTTAATTTGACAAATGGCAGTCATTGGGATTGAGATGGCATTAACATGGAAATAAGAGTTAACCTCCAGCAGGGCAGATACAAGGTGAGGTGAGCAGACGCTGCAGAAGCTGTAGTTTTTCACCTGATGCTCATACTGTAAATACTGCCAGTGTCCTATCTATTTATAGAACTGTAATTTAAAGGCTAGTTCAGGAAAATCTGAATGACATCTCCTTAAGAGAAGCAATCGTAGGGTATCTTGGAATATGTCAGGCAGCTCTCTTGCTTTCTCTCTCAAAAATACTCATATGTCCACTAAATCAATTTGCCTTTCTCTTGTAACTGCATTTGTGGGGCCATTCTTTTCCATTTTCTGTCACTGTCACACGCTAATTCATGTCACTCTGCAGCATGGGAGGGCCCAGCTGCCAGCTCCACCACACCAACACCAGCACAGCTCGCCTCATCCCTCCTGGACGTGCAGGGTAAGGAGGTGCCCACTGCCTTGGGGAGATGTTGCTGTGCACAGGGTGATGAGAGCACTTGGTGTCCTTGGAGAAGCGGCTGCTCCTGCCAGCCCTGAGCCTGGCTCCGGGTCCAGAGCACGCCTGTCCCTAACGCCACTCTTGGGGTTTGTCTGCAGCCACGTCCTTGCTCTTCAACCTGCATTCATGTATGTCCAGCACTTCAAACCAAGATACTGCCAAAGCCCTAAATCCTGGGAGTAATTAGAGCAGAAAATCCAGGGAAAAAAATTCTGAGCTTCAGGCATTGACTCTTGAGTGAAACTGCCCCCATGCAGAGACCTTCTAACGGGACACGTACCTGAGTCACCCTGTGCACCCACCTGTGCCTGGCCAGGCAAGCTGACAGCTTAAACAGGGCTCCAACGAGCCCCTGCTGTGCTGACCATTTTCCCGGAGGTGACATTTAATTTGTACCTAAACAAACAAGAAGAGAAGGCCACATCCAACCTCTCCACCTCTGGTTTTTGCAGCCACTGTTTTCTACAAGCGAGGTGAGGAGTGTGTGCCCCAGACCATCTCAAACCAAAACCAGCAGCTTTTTTTTTTTCCAAATATTTTAATGTTTTCAAATATCCCTTACATCTCCAGATATAAATATTCTGACTTGCAGCTGGGCAACTTCCTTCCAAGTTGTTTTGTTTGTCAGGTTCAAGCACAAATTTTCAGTTAAAAACCTTCTTTTCTTGACTCTTAATAGTTCCTGGCCAACAAATGCAAAGGAGGAAAAGGGAGTGAATTACATGACCTGTCTCTTTTTGTTTATTAAGAACTTCTTTCCAGCGTCTGATTCTTACGGAAATATGGTTCCAATTTTCTCTTTGAATTGTGGATCAAGAAATGTTGCCAATACATATTTTTCTCTGTCAAAATTTTATTTAATCTGGAGTCTGTAGATGTCTTGAGAGCCGTCTCCTCACGGGGTTATTACCAGCATTGCTTCGCTCGCTGGGCTCACGCTGCCCCGCTGGGTGCTTTGGAGCCACTCAGGTCCATGAGGCATCACCCACCTCACAGAGGCTGAGCACCCCCGTATTCAGTTGAGCTCCCCAGCAGAGCAGGGGGGGGCTCAGCCTGGCCATGGCTGCCCCACCACCGCACACCACCCCAACACACAGATGGCAACAGTGGCTGCAGCTGTGACAATTCATTCCCTCTGTTATTAGGAGTTCTCTTGCAGGATTAGTGCTTCTGGAGATACTGCCCTGGCCAAGGACTCCTCTGGCATGGTGAGAAGGTGCAGCCCCTCGCCGCTAGTTGTGGTGATTTCAGACTTTCAAAGGATTAACCTTTCCCATCTAAATGAGAAGAAAAGGGAAGAAATGACTCACAGCCTCTCCCCAGCCCCTGAAAAGAGCTTTTTCTGATGGAATTGGAATGCTGGAAATAATCCAGAGGAATTCAGAAAATGAACCTGTCAGAAGAATATTTTAATAACCCCCCTTTGCAGCCGCAGTATCAACAACTCACACTCCTCCCGTGTCAGCTGAAGGGAGCCCAGGCAGCCGTCAGAGAGCAAAGCCAGTGGAGGAGCTGGACCCCATAGCACCATGAAGGGGTGTCGGGGAGTAGCTGTGCCTTTGTCTCTGCCCCTCAAGCACTTGGAGGTTACAATGCAGCATAAGCTCAACTGAATACAGGGCTTTGGCTATAGACCTTCCCAAGAGACTTTGCAGAAGCTGTGCCAGGCGCTGGTGCATCCTCCCGGTGCATGTGGAAGGTGTTAGATCTTCAGAGAGGAGCTAAAAATCAAAAACCCACTTTTCGAAATGGCAGTGATGGTCTGCAGAGAGCAGTGCTCATGCTTCTGGGTTTGGATGGCGTCTGGCAAGGACACAATGGGAAAAAGTGAGCATCCACTCCTCTGCCAGGTAGAAGGGACCCACAGGATGGATGCCCTGCACACTGCAGCCCCGGGCTCTGGGGATCCCGGGTGGGGAGGGCAGCGGCAGTGGCCGCAGAGCCCGATCGGACACAGGTGGGTGCCAGGCACCTGGCCCCTCGGATCTCGACATGCTGTCGAGTGTCTCGGTCCTCTCGGTCCTCGCATGGAGCCGCGGCTCATCTGGGAGATCAGTGTATAAGAAGCAAGGTATCTTTATCAGGTTGGAAATTCATTTCCTGGTGTCGAGGCTGCAAGGACGTGAACAGATAAACTGGGAGGCTGCTGGCAGGGTCTGCAGCAGAGCCCGGGGTGGATAGACACGTCAGTGACTGTCACAGGGGAAGGCGGCCGTCCCGCTCCAGGCAGGAGGTGTCCTGGGGCTGCAGGAGCTGCTCAGAGGTTCCCAGCATTTCCTCCCCAAGCACCTGGACAGCCCTGTGCCATGAATTAAAGGGGAGCATCTTGAAGGAGGCTTTAATCAAAAGTTAGGAGTTGCAGCCAGCATGTCACAGTTCCTCATTAGATTGCCATTATAATGCTCTGTAATTGGAAAGACGTTAATATTGACAGTGTTGTGAAGAATGTCCTGCTTCTCCTTGCATGCGTGGATTTGATAGAGTTGAATAATGGAGCAGATATGATGGATTAGAAAAATTCCCCAGTTAAGGTCCCTAATTATAGAGTTTTACCTGCCCAATTAAGGTGGAGTACTCGAGAAAAAAAATACAGTGACTCTCTCCAGGCACCCACGTACTCGGTGAAATGCCAGGAACCACAGAAGCCCTGGCCTGCAGGATTGCTGGAATTGTATCCTACATGAAATGTTGTCTTCCTGATGTCCCTGAAGTATGAACCTAAAATCCACCCAGAGACTGGAGGCCCACCAGCCAGCCCTGCCCCTGGACACAGTCGGGAGCTGCACTGTGTTTCACCCAGCCTGGCTGTGGATTCAAGAAGTGGGAGTCATTTCAAACAGCCCCCCCGTGCCCCACAGCCCTGGCTGCCTTTGCTCTTCTATTACAAACCCAAGTGGTTCTGGGAGGACGAGGCTGGCAGGACTGGGGGTTTACACTGCTCCTACAGATGAGAAATGATGATTTTCCTTTCTGGTTTTGGAAGACATTTTGAAAATGTAAAGATAAAAAGGCCAGGGCTGGTTGGAAGGGGAAGCGTGTGAAGCCAGGTGGGGGACAGCAGTATGGGGCTGGCAGGATGAGGCACGGCAGCAAGGACCTCTCTCCTGCCCAGTACCCCGGGCACACTACAGACATAATTTTTTGAAGTAAATAATAATTTAGCTGTCTGCAGCCTAAGGATGAATCATGGCAGTTTTCCTTTAACCATCTTTTTTTTTTAAAAAAAGGCAGTGTTGGTCCTGGAGGAGCTGGTGGGTGGCACCTGACACAGCCAAGGGGCTGGTCCAGAGCAACAAGCCCTGCTCGCCCCACTTCCCAGCAACTGCTGCCTTTCAGTGTCCAGGCGTCCCCCTAACCCCTTCCTGTAGAGGTGGGAAAATTATCCCATAAATTAGGAAATAAATGTTCTGAGAGGGCTCTGGAGTTTGTAACTGTTTACTCAAGGTGTGCTTCCTTCTCCAGAGATATTCCTGCCAGGCTGCTGAGGGATGGAGACGTGCCTGTGCCTTTTGCTGTGCCCCTGCCTCCCTTTCGTCTGCTCTTGTGATGAATTGTAGGGAAAAACTACCCAAGCCCGTCTGTTTTGGCTTAGATCAGCTTTTCTTCTCATTATAATTTAAGTCTTTAAGGGTCTTCAGTAGGAGCCTGTAAAAGTCAGATCATTCATTGCTGTTGACGCCGTGTGTTTCATGGCCATCCGGGCTGTGATTCATCGGAGGTGCCCAGGACGCCTCCTTTGTGCTGTGCAGAACAACGCCTTTGTGCGCCTGGCCGGGCTGCAGAGGGTTAACCAGGAAAATCTTGTAATAGCTGAAAACTATGGATTGAGCAAAATCTCCCTGTCAGCTCTCTGTGATTTTGCTGAGAGCACTTGGACATGCTGGCATTGGATTTACAAATTGAAAATCATTAATAATTCTAACCAGGCTGTGATAAATCTGAGATCAGTCTCGATGAACCTGGACACCATTTCATAAATCAAAAAGATTACTTAGGAATTTTTTAAAATCTGACGTCAAAATGTCATGGTTACTAATGGTTTTTGTAGATCTCTTACAGTGATATATCATTTATCTACGCTACATCTAAAATGTGACACCAGGGCAGAAATGTGATGTCTTTAATATCATGAATACATTTTATCCCATAATAAAGGTATTAACAACTTCTTGCTGTGACTTGTACTTGAAGTTCTGTGTCTGATTTAGTGCTATTGTTATCATATTAACTGTTTTCCCCCCAAATATGTGCAGG
This sequence comes from Aegotheles bennettii, assembly GCA_013398125.1. Classification (NCBI taxonomy): domain Eukaryota; kingdom Metazoa; phylum Chordata; class Aves; order Caprimulgiformes; family Aegothelidae; genus Aegotheles; species Aegotheles bennettii. Next base: position 374,751 of record VZRW01007391.1, read on the forward strand.
CAAACTGTTGCTTATTTTACGTGGTGCTGGGCTGAGGAGCTGCCCACGCAGAGGAGGGGGTGGCTCCCCCCTGCCCCAGGCACCACTTGCCCCACGGCGTGGGCACAGCCCCACACAGCTAACGCAGCGTCCTGCCCACTCCTTCCCAGGGTGTAAACACGGAGCTGTTTGGGAAGGGAAGGATGGACCTCAGTACCTTGTGAGGCCGGTAAGACGTGGGAGCACTACAGGACATTCCTCAGCACCCAGCCTGGGTGAGCAACACTGCGAGGGGTGTGCAACGCGGTGAGAGACAACAGCAGAGCCAGAGGGCAGCCAGCCAGCAGGCACGGCTCACAGCACCCAGCTGTGGTTTCTATTGGGTCTTATAAAATTTCTCCACTTCTTTTAAGTGGCTGTTCTGATAAAAGTTTACAAGACTTATGGAATAGAGCAAATAACCTCCAGAAAATTCCCTTCGAACCACTCCTTCTAATGACTAATGAAGCTAGTGCTAAAACACATTGCTGAGGATGTAGGTAAGGTCTAAAATAAGGGAGGAAACTGCAACTGTGCCACTGCTTTGAGTCTGGAATCAAGCACAAATGCTATTTTGCACAGACTGCCCCGATCTCCTCGGTGAAGCTCAGTTCTGTGCCCTAAGGACAGCTTTGCATTTCACACCATGTGCTGCGTTGGCTCTGGCCGTGGGGCACAGGCAGGAACCCGGAGGCACGGGGAGGGCGGCCGGACGCAAGCGGCACTGGGGGCTCAGGTCCACTCTCACGTGTTTAACCTGGCAACCCAACCAATCACTGCAATGCCAAAGCTCAGTGTTTGAGGAAGACCTAACGAACACCATGGAAATGCTTTCCTCATGATGGAAGCAGCCCCCCCCTGCACTCACAACGGCCGTGCTCGGCTCGGGTGGGTGCAGGGACACACACACATGTGTGATTCCACATCTCCCCACATCACACCTTCCACGTGCACTGGCATGGGACAATGCACAGGCCACGGGTGCTGGAGCACAGTACAATGCAACTTCCTACAAAGCATTGTTGTATTGTAAATGACTTCTGGAGACTTTGCTATAAAATGTTACATAGCTGTGGTACACTCTTTTTTAAAATTAATGGTTCACCTGTTTAAACTTCAAGAGCCATTCCCAGTCTCTTCCCAGAGAGTCAGGAACCCGGTGCAGGAGCAATCAGCCCAAACACTGCGGGCACGGCTACAGAGCCAGCAGAGCCTAACAGGTAGCTGAGGTATTTAAAGCAAAGCTTTATGGGGAGAGATTACATTCAGAGGTGAACAAATGTTCGTACCAAGTCTATGCAAAGCAAGTGACAAAATGTAAAAATCCTCCCTGCATTTTGAAGGAAAATATATCTTTCTTTCTGCACGGTTCCCATGAAAAATAGGCTTTTTTATTTCCTTTTTTCATGCTAGGAAATTAATATTTGCCTTTAAAAAAGATTTGGTGGAGGTTTGCATGAAGGTCATTAGCAATCTCGCTGGGGAATAAAGAAGGGAGTGATTGAAATCTGCATGGGTTTGTTACTCATTTGTGGCTTTGCTTTACATGTAACATTTTTATTAAGAAAATAATACTTTGGGGCTGGTAATTGTGTTGCCAGCTGGGCCGCGGAGGGGAGAGGAGGAAAGCAGAGCACTGAAACCTACTATTTATGTCCCTGCTAGGTACAATTCCAGGCAGGTATGTATATGGTAAATCTCCTTGAGCTGTCCCCAAAGTCACCCTGAAGTGCCACAACTCTTCCTGGCACTGAGCACTTTGCTCCAGGGCTGCAGCTGTGCAGGGGCCCGGGCGGAGGGGTGGGCATCAGAGGAAGGTGGGGTGCTGGCCCCACAGACCCCTGACCCCCAGGAGGGGACAGATAACCCCAGCTCCTCCTGGAAACACCAGACACTGCCACTTGTGCTTTCTGTTCCATCTAACCCCAAAATACCCGATTCAAGCTGGACACCCCTGGCATTGCTTGCAACTCGTCTTAAAAATTAGCATAGCACGGAGTAGCTCCAATCTGAAGTCGGCTTGTAAAATCTTTTGGAAGGATCATTAAGGGTATTTCATTATCTCCATATTGCCAAGGTCAGGCTGTCCATATTTCCTCTTTAGTGCTGCAATGGGAATATGCCGCGACTGTGGTATAATAGACCAGAAAATGTCCACACTGGGAATGATGGTAAATCAATAAAAACTCATCAATATAACTCCCACTTTCCCAAGGTACTGCAAACAGCCTCAAGTTTGTAATTTACTTACGTATCTTCACCTTTTTCCCAACATTTTTTACACCAACTTCTGAACTTTTGGTCTGTGTAAAATCTTTATGAGAGACAATATATATAAGGGATAAAATGCTTTATTGAAAAGATTATTGATTTTTTTCAGGCAAGCTGCTTGTGCAGCAGCTCCACGCTGCTCTCCCAGCAGGGAGATCTAAATTTGAGTGGGGCGGGGGCAGCCGGGGAGGAGCAGACATGGGCATGGCAGCACTGTGGGAGGGCCAGGCAGGACAGGACACCTCCTGCCTGCCACTGGCCTGAGAGGGGGCAATGAAGGTCTGCAAAGCCAAAGCCACACTGCAAACGGGAGGGAGGGAGAATTACACAGCTCAGGCACAGAGAAGAGGGTTACACATCTCCCAGGACTGATCATTAACACTGTACTGTGGCTGTGTGGTACAACCACCTGAGCAATAACAGACAGGCTTTAGTCCTGCTTCGAAGTGCTTCCTCCCAAACCTGCCCTGCCTGAACACCCAGACCAAGCCCAGAGCCAGGGTGGCTGCTCCTATCCTACACACCCCATGCTGGAAGCACCCCTGCAGCAGCACTGCAGGGACCCAGGTGTGAGCCTCCAGATCAGACCGGATCACTTCGGCTCCTCAGGAGGCTCAGTAAAACGTTGAGCAAATGGAAGGTGAGGGGTGGTGGCTCTTTTTCTCTCCATAGTACCTTGCTTACACCCTTCCATTTCTCAATCCTTTTATTCATCTACTTTCCTCCTTCTTTTCTACTCTACATACTTTGAAAAAAAAAGAAACAAAACCAACCTAAAAGCATAAATACACTGTGTTTTTTAGGCTGGCAGAGGGACATCCTCATCATCACAGAATCACAGAATCCTAGGGGTTGGAAGGGACCTCGAAAGCTCATCCAGTCCACCCCCCCTGCCAGAGCAGGGTCACCCAGAGTCCATCACACAGGAACGCATCCAGGGGGGGTTTGAATGTCTCCGGCCAAGGAGACTCCACAACCTCTCTGGGCAGCCTGGTCCAGTGCTCTGGCACTCTCGCAGTGAAAAAGTTTCTCCTTATACTCACATGGAGCCTCCTATGCTCCAGTTTGCAACCATTGCCCCTTGTCCTATCATTGGACGTCACTGTAAAAAGCTTTGCTCCATCGTCCTGACCCTCACCCTTTACATATTTGTAACCATGGTTGCTCCTCCCACACCTTTCTCATCAGGAAGATGTATGGTGTTGGGACCTCTACCTGAGTGCCAAAATCCCAGTGGATCCAGGGGCATTTGTACTGCAAATGACATCCCAAGGGAAGAACAGCACTGCACCAACATTGCTCCTACCACACCTTTCTCATCTGGGCCAGCCATGATGGTGGAGATCTTGGCCTCAGTGACAAAATCCAGTTAGGGTCAGGGTTGGGGTTCAGAGGCGCTCAAAGCCTAAAGGTCCAGAGACACTTGTACTGCAAACAGCCTGGCAAGGGGAATACGGCAGCACACCAACATTCATCCCATCACACATTTTTCCTCATCAGGGACAGCCATGATGGTGGAGAACTTGGGCTCAGTGACAAATTCCAGTTAGGGCTAGGGTTAGGGTTCAGAGAACCACATTGCCTATGGATCCAGGGACATTTGTACTGCAAAGGGCATCCCAAGGGAAGCACGGCACTGCACCAAGGTTGCTCCTCCCACACCTTTCTCATTATCATACAGCACATCCTGCTACGGACAGCTGGACACTGGCTCCTTGCTCCTTCCCTGGTGCTCAGGGCCATGGTCCCTGCGGATGCAGGCAGGAGGTTTGCAGGGTGCCAGATGCCTGGGCTGGGAACAGCCAGGGCTGCCATGGCACACACAATCCATTCTGATTCGGAGAATGCTGAATCCTTTATTATGAGCCAACCACTGAAATAAAACCAATCCCGTTTTATTAAAAGCCCAAAGACACAATTAGATCTTGCATATTATGCAAATGATGTGTAGCCCTCTGACTGCTGGCAATTTGCTGCGTAGACCTCTGTGCGGCAGCGTTCGGGAAGCCTGGTCTGAACACTGGATAGGGACCCTCATCCGTTTGCATAGCTCTGGAGCCTGAAGCCCTGATAAATATTCCACAAAATACAAACAGCCTATTTTCTCTTGCTACTCTGACCTTTTCCCTAAGACGTTAGAATGTATTTTTTTGCCAGCTACTGTGTGCTTATCCCCAGGGGTCAGGGACCTACAGGGCTCTATTAACTGTCAGTGGGGTTTTTTCCTGATGTCTGAGTTTACCCATAGCTAAGCTAATGTACTGAAGAGAGTCTTGGCAGGGGCAATAGACATCGTGTCACTGGGGGCATAAAGGCCAAGGAGTGGATGGAAAAACCTGGTGGTGAAACTTAATCAGCAAGTAAAGACCTGAAGCCAGACTGCATTTGATCAGAGGGACCCCACGAACACCCCGTGGAAGTAGAAGCAGCTGTTTTCCCTTTCCCCTCATCGCCCAGAGCCAGCAGCAGTAGGCAGAGGGGTGCCAGTGCTCACCCAGCACCAGGGAGCCATGGCACCCAGGGCAGCAGCCTTGCACAAAGCACCCAGCTCTTGGCTTTGGGGTTGCTGACAGTGCTCAGGTACTTGCCTGGGGGATAAGTGCCTTCTCTCATTCAGTCCTCTATCTTCTCATTTTTTACTTTTATGGCTTTTCATTTACAAGTCTAATCAGAGAGAGGCAGCAGGATGGAATAGTGCAATCATTCAACATAGATTAACAATAGAGTCAATAGCCTACAAGTGTTTGCAGCATCCCCAGTGCAGGCTCCTCCAGCACCCAGTCAGGAGAGATTCTGGGAGGCTGAAGCAGAGAGGAGCTGTAGATACACAGCTATTGCTTGGAGACCTCAGCTAAACACACCTGCCTTCTGAATGGACCAGCATCTCCTCCAGGAGCTCCCCTTGCCCCCCCACCCCGAGCGCGGCTTCCCAGGCAGAGTGTGTTTATACAGGTAGTTGTGAACATGCCCTCGGGACTGCTCCTCACTGCTCTACAACCACACAATCTGGGGTTGAATCTCCAAATCCAATTTTTTGCAGGAAAGAAATAATTAGTTTAATCATATTGGTAAAAACACACACCACTGAGTGTACAAGTCCCTGTCAGAGAGATTCTGAAGAACATAACACCCAGGTGAGGTCTGTAATTGCAACCCACTGAAAAAGTGATTAAGGGCACAATTCAGCAAAGCATTAAAAACCTGGGCTTTGTTTTGGTTAAGCACTTGTGCAAGCAGAGCACTACATTGAATCAAGACTGAACACTGCACAAGGCTGGGTAAGACTTCACACAGCCCTCTGTGCAGGGCTGGCATGGCCAGTGTTACACTTGGCTGTGGAACAGCAGCACATTGTGTGAGCCCCCGGGCAATGCACCACGCTGGCACCGAGCCCTGGTGCCCTGGGCTGTGCCATTGCTGCAGCTCAGCCCTTCCTGCTGCCACCCCACTGCTCTTGGCACAAACCAGCTTCAGAGCTTAACAGGCTAAAAGCGGGTCTTTAAGAGTGGTCTAAAGTTAAAAATAGTTGACATTTTGTAAGTGACTGCAAGGTAAAATTCAAGCTTCCACTAGGTTTGTTAGCAACTGGGAAGTGCATTGAATACAGGATTGTGTAAAACATGATTGCTGCTAAAGACCACAGCTGGGAAAATGTCACTTTTTGTAACTGCTATATACCTAAAAAGTATAATAGATTTACTATCAGCTGAAGGATAGACTGGTAAACAATGTAAATTAAATCCTGGGACAAAGTTTATTAAAGTTCATGGCAGTGCCCACTGAGACAGGAAGGGTAGAAGTTATGGGAAATTCTGAGCCCACCACCTTCACTTCCCATGTCATTTTAAACTGTGGTTGCCCAGAAAGGTGCAGGCAGCGGTACCTGGATATATACCCACATGCCAGCTCCATGATGCGACTCACTACACCTGGCCCATAACTTACCAGCTTTAACCCTCCTGTGAAGTGACATCTATATAAATATTGTTAACAGCACTAACATAACGTTGAGTCAGGTTTTACTGGACTCCCTCATACACCCTTTGGATTTATTAGCTATAGGATTTGAAGTAAATTTTTATCAGCACAAGTGAAACCCAGCTACCATGGGCTTGGCACTTGTGCTTTCTTTCCCTCATCTTTCTTCCTTTATCTGAGCTTGGGCCCCCTTTTCTCAGCCCAGTGCTTCCTCCCTCAGACCGAAATGTCCTCTGATAAATCTTACCGAATGAAATATTTATTAATTTTCCTAACCAGTGTTGATCTCATAAATTACCAGGACTTTTTCATGAAATGGTTATTAACATCCATGGCTGTATGTTAATGGCTTATTGACCAAATATGGGATAATTAGACCCTAGGAGCACTGGCCACTGTGATCTATGAGAAGCAAATTTGGCCCTTATTACACCAATGACCTATTTAATATCTACTGATGAATTTAAGGTAGAATCACAGGCAGAATTTGTTTCAAGGAGCTGCCCTCCAATTAATGAGCAGAAAGAGTCTTGTATAAAATCTATTGATCCAGAAAAAATATTAGCAAAAATCATTTTTTGTAACTGATGATTAATTGGCTAAATAAGTGTCTGACTGAGATACACCAAGAATATGCTGGTAACCAGATATTTCCTGGGATTAACAAAACAATGAGTCTGTTCAACTGGAGGGCCCTGCGTCTTCTCCCAGCTTTGAACGATTTAGGTCCTAATTTATACTATGAAGATTTATGCTAATATTTTTAAAGAATTTAAACATTTATCCATACTATGGTTTTGGGAACAGCTGCAAATAAGCAAGCTGTGTTTGGTCTGAGTTCCTAAGCATGCTGCACACTTGAAATGGGAGAGTTAGCATTCCGTGTGCTACTCAAGGAGACCCTTTCCTCTGTCATCTCACAGCATTTAAAATCAAATTAAAGATAAAAAAGAGGAATCAAAGCAAAGCCAGAAAGGAATACAATTTGTTTGAAGTACTTGAGCTATAGCCTCATTGTAGGCAGGAGGCACAAGCCTGAACACAGTTTAAAAATTAAGCTGGTGGTGGTTTTGTGAATACAAAACCCCCTCAGCTGATCCAGCAGCCTAATCTGCACTCTGATCCAGAAAGGCTCCTATAGAAATGTGGGTACTTGCAACTGTTACAGACACCTCTCAATCCATCAGAGGACTTACTTGAATTCCTCTTTGTTTTGCACCCAAAGAAATGCTGTGTAAGTGACAGCCCATGTTGGGTGGGAGCAGTGGCTCCGCAGTGCTGTGCCTCGCTGGGCACCCCCAGCCGGGCTCCCACCCACCCCTCGCTGCTCAGTCCAGCTCCCAAAGCCCAACTCTGGCTGCTTACCCTGCTCGCCTGCTTCTGTCACAGCCTGGAGTGTCACAAATGAGGAGAGACTGGCTTGGCAGGTCATCGCTGAGATCCTGGAACACAAGTGATGGGGGAGAGGAAACAATTTATTGCCCCAAATAAATGCTATAGTTCCAAATATCAGGCAGCTCCCACTCTTCTTATCCCACTCACTAGAACTTCTAGGTCCTGTGCAACTGCTAACAGTGATTTTAAACTCTTTCTCCCTGCCAGACTCAGCTTCTCTGTGAGAAGGGGTAAGCCCAAGAAGGGATTAACTGATTGCTGCAACCAGGAACGCTGAGGGTCCTCACAATTCAGGCCTGGCCAAAGCTCCAGGACACCACAAGCAGTCATTTTAACCTCCAGTGCATTAAAAAAACAAAAAGTCTTCTGCAGCAGATCCTCCATCAAGGCTGCACAAAACAGAGCTCCCTGGGGTCAGAACAGGTTCAGTCTCCCTGCTGAGGCTGCACTCAGTGTGCCCATGCCTGCCGGACTGCGGGAGCCCTGCAGACCCCACACCAGAGCCGCCGGTGCTTGGACACCCCAGTTACTGCCTCAGCACATCCCTGCAGATACAGCAAATCCAGTAATAAACATGGAGTGCAGGAGCAGACAGCCGGGAGTAATTCACAACAGCTATTGCACCCTCAATTCACTGTACTAGGGGAGATGGACTGGAGATAGAGAGGGGAAATACTGAAGGTGAAACAGGGAAGTTTCCCTAACTGAGCCAAGGACAAGACTTACAGGCTAATGAAGGGACAGATGACACAGACAAAAAAAATACCACAAGAGATAAAAAGGAGGAATTAATATACAAAAAATGAAAGCAAGCAGATTAAAAAATAGAAAGCTACCAGCACTCCCCTTGCTCACATAATATTCTCTAATTACAGATGAGAACCCAGGGGCTGCAATCAGACATACAGTTTTAATCATTTTTATACCTTTTCCTTGTTTCTTTTGCCCTCTCTCAAGGAACCCACTAACAGCCACCACCAGAGACAGACAGGACTCCCAGCAGAGATGCCCACAGGTACCATTCCAGCCCTGGGAAGCTGAGGCTGCAGTGGCCATCACCATTGTTCTTCACTCACCTCTCCCTCAGCCTCCCAAGGAACGTGGTGGCAGTGGCTGAAGGGCTTTAATACCTCCCCACCCTCCCAAATGTGTGACTGCCAGCAGGTGAGGAGGTCTGGATCAGGGTGATCTGGGGAGGAGGAGGTGGGCTCTGAGTCTAGCCCAGGTGCAACCCAAATAGCAAAGGTGATGAGAGCCCAACCTGCAGGGGCTGCCCCAGCCCTGAGGGGAGGTGGTCAGTAGACCAGGGGTGCACACAGAGAGCTGCTGTTGGTGTAGCTGAAACACCTGAATGCACTTGGGAACCTCCCTGGGCACATTTCCATCATGAGGTATCTGAAGGTCTGGCACGCTCAGCCCTCTCCTTGCTCTTTCTGCACCTCATTACAACAAAGTTCCCATTTAAAGAAGTAGACACATGTTTTTTCTGGGACAAAGTTGGTTGAGGAAGATGCCACCAGGCCCCAACACTTTGTTGCCAGCCCTGTGCCACAGCCCATGGCTGTGTCAGCCTGGCGTCAGTGAGGCTGGGCCAACCCTGCCATGCATGGCTTCCTTCTCCGGGAGGGGACACCTTCCTCCCCTAACCCTAAACCATGCTGTCAGGGGGCTGGCAGTCTTACAATGCTGAGGACAGGCAGGACTGAGAATGTTGAGCTGTGCTGCCCAGAGCAGAATGATGACATGCCAGTCCAGTCCCGACCCAGTCCTGGCACCGTGGGGCTGAGCGTCCGCATCTGGCTCAGTTTCCTGCACTCAGCTTTATCACCAGCCAACGAACACCTAGATTTAAAAATTAAAGACAAAGAAAAGAAAAATAGCTTCCTTTCCAGTATCTATCGAGTTCAAAAGGAAAATGCTGTAGATCTTCCCTGTTTCCTCACAAAAATGGTGTCACTTTTGAAATGGATCACCTGGCTGCGCCGGGCTCTGCGGCTGCAGAGAATCCCTCTCCCTCCTATCCCTGGCAGCTTGTGCGATGCTGCCTCCTCTCACCTTTCCCTCCTGAAATTCCCTCTTTCTTCTTGTGATGGGGTGTAAGAAAGAATAGGTGCAGATTTTAACCTCTATAATAAACACTAAATCACATATATTTGTTTTCCTCTATACTGGGAAAATGTCCCCAAGGAAGCCTGTTAAATTTGGGCTTTAAAAGCACCAATTTAGCTATTATGAGTTTTCTATGCTTTTTCTATTCAGGGAATGTTTGGCTTGAATACAGAACATAGAAGAAATAAGATCAGCTCAACTGTTTTAAAGCTGATTGACACCTTGGGTTTTTTCCCTTGTAATCTTAAGCGAAAGAAAGAAATATAAAGGGAACCAGACACTCATTTAAAAGAAATTATTTCCTTGCCTGCAGTCCCTGATCAGGGCTGCCTGTGCAGGGAGAATGAGATCTCATAAAAAGCCTTTCATGGGTCCTTTTTCACATCATTTTGGTTCAGGTTTTGGTGGCAGATGAACTGCATTTCATCAGAGTTTAGAGGAAATTCAAAGTGAAGTTAAGGAAGTTGCTGTAAATGAGAAAAAAAATTCCCAACAAATCCTTTCATTCTAGCTTAACAGATCAGCCAAATCAGGAAACAGCTGTAGCAGAAATATTGTTTTTAATAATCGGAGAAAGTGGCAGAGACGCAGCTTTTGTTGGAACAGTGACCCCCAATGGTGAGAGAGGACGGGCTGCCGGGGAGGAGGGTGAGGGGGAGGATGAGGATGGGCATGAGTGAGGATGAGGATGAGGATGAGGATGAGGATGAGGATGGGAATGAGGGTGAGGATGAGGGTGAGGGTGAGGATGGGAAGGAGAGTGAGGGTGAAGATGAGGGTGAGAGTGAGGATGAGGGTGAGGATGGGGATGGAGACCGTGGCCTCACTGGAGGAAGAGGGTCTTGCCAAAAACCTGCCTGTGTGCCCAACAGCTGCAGAGCCTTGGCAGGGCAGAGGCGAGTGAACCTCAGGCAGTGTCCAGCACAACACAACAGCACGGGGTTAGAGAGGAGTCCTGCAGAGCAGGTGCCAGGGTGTTCCCATTGGGAGGGTGATGGGGGCATGGTGGGAGCAGGGGCCGCGGTGGCTCATGGCCATTGTGGAGTGGGTGGCTTGGCCCAGGGAATGGCACAGGGGTTGTGCAGGAGGCAGCTCCAACTGGGGGATCCTGGCCTCGCCTGTGGTTCTTGCTGGTGGGTGGGGGCACAGCAAAGCCCTGTCACCTCTCCAGCAGGGTGAGCACACAGCCCAGAGCTGGGGTGCCAGGCGCTCTTCTGCTGGCTGCAGTGTCACAAACGTCTGGGTCATTTGGTGGAGAGCGAGGACCGGGACATTCCCTGCTCATCAAAGAACAAGGGCACAATGTGGCAGTGGCTGCACCAAGGAGCCTCTGTCGGGCTGCTGAATTTATGGCTGCAGAACTGGAAGTGCCCGATACGCTAGGTGCAAGACACTTCCTTTCCTTCTGGTCAGTACTCACAGCCTCGTGGTTGAGTGGTTTGTTTGTCCTGACAGAATGTCACCCAGCTTGCCTTTGATTTTGCAAATAATGCACCTCCAGCTATGAATGCTCACTCCGAGATAGCCTTAAATTCCCTACTGCCACAGGGCATGGGATGATTTTGTGATGGTTAAGGGGAGATGAAAGGATTTTTGCCCCTGTCCTTTTCCCTTGTTTTGAGAAGTAAACAATAAAGTTTAAGCATTCCCACAGAAAATTTGTAAAAATGTGAGAAGACAGTAGAGACCACATAATTATCCATAATCAATACAGTTAAAGTCAATGGACTCTGCATGTCCTCTTCTAATAGACTTTGTTCTGGGTTGTACCTTGACAGTTTATTTAGAAATATGAACTCTGTAAGGAATGGCTATTTGACTATGTAATCTTGTTAAACTCATAAATTCAGTTGGTCTGAAGTCTATATCACTGAAGTCAGCTGGAACTAAATGTTTTGATAGCTAAAAAATGGTTCATTGAAGAAAATTCTGAAATAATGGGATTAATAAGTTGCCAGGAGAAGTGTTTACATGGGCCTAAGTGAAATTATCATAAGGAAAGGGGAAAAATTTTTGACCCACATCTTAAATTCTTGCTTAGTCAAGTTATGCAGGCAAATAGATTGTATAATGGGGCATATTTATAAAATAAAGCTGATTAATGATGTTGATGTCTTATACACCCTACATCCAGCATTAAATCAGATTAATTTATAGGTGATTTTGTTGATGAGCACACACTGATGCTCCCATGGTGTGAATTTCAATAACTTGCTTTCCTCTTTGGAATCCATAATTCTATTATTTGAGACACTTCATTGTTATAGATAACACATTTTAAGTGATATTATTTATGCTGTTTCATCTTGTCACTTAGGTTCTTGCTCAAGTTCATTAATGTATTGTGCTCCTCTCTGTACAAGAGGGTGCAGTGAGAGCAATTGATTTTAAGTCCACATAATGACTGATGATATCACGCATGTTTACTGCTTTGACACTGCAGACTAGATGCTAATGCTGCAGAGATAAACATGATGTCATTTTATGCAATTAAACACTTAATATACAGCAGGTAATGATTTGGTAAGCTCGGCACATGCAAGCAGTGGCTTTTAATCTTATTAACAGGGGCGGGATGACGCCACAAGTGATATACACATACCCAGCCTGTATCAATAAAAAGTCTTTTACAAGCTTGGGTCATTCTGCTGTGTTAGGATGAAGCTACTAAAATAAGTCCCCATCACCTCATGAGCAGCTTTTACAGGATCTAGGAAGAGATGTCAGATTTGGACCAGCCTGAAAACACGTAAGTGAAGTGTTCCTCACCTCCCTCCATCCTCCTCTCCCCCTGCTGTAGCTGGCACTGCTTGCCCTCCGAGTGTGTCACAGCACGCCACTGTCCCACCCCCTTCCCTGAACCTCTCCAGCCCTTCCCCGTGGTACTGCGTGTCCATCTATGGAAGCTGCCAGATGACAACATCCCTGCTGTTGATTGAGGACTGAGTGTGCCTGCTTTCCAGGGGAAAATGTCTCCAAATGCCCCTCAAGCTGCAAGACCCGGTGCAGCCCTGTCCCTCTGCGGAGCGGGGTGGCCTCTGCTCCCCGTGCAGCTCCGCTCTCCCTCCTGCTGCAAGCGCTCGCAGCAGCCGGCGCTGCTCAGCCTTTGCCTCAGGTCCATGGATGTGACAGCAAATGGTCTCTTCCACAATAGTCAATATTTCCCAGCTCTGACAGATAGCCTGACTAATCACAGATTTTATATGGCACAATTAACATACCTTTTCCTGATAGCTATTGCACATGAATTTGTCTGTGATAGGCAAGGTCGAGCTGTGCACCAAGCCAGCACCATCCCTTAGGGCACTGCTCCCAGCAGGACATGTTCCCAGGTGGCCACACGCAAAGTTGCTTTGGTAGCTTAGCAGCGAGGTCACTCCAGTGCTTGAAGAAGTGCCACCTCTTCCACATGGTTGTGTAATTTGGAGGTGGCAGGCACAGATTTTAAGACCTGCTTATTGTATTACTGGAAAACTGGGCAATTCAGCAGTCAAGGGAGTGGGCTGGGGACTGGGGGAGGCCCCAGGACCATCACAACTGGAGCTCCGTGCTTGGACTTGGATCTACTAGTACATGACAACATGGAGCAAAGCTCTAGGAACACAGAGGACAGGATTCCCTAAGCCATCCCCATATCCTGAAATAAAAGACCTGGATTTGTAAAGGGCATGAAACAATGCAGTGATTCTGAATTTCTGGACTCTTCATTTTATTTTTTGCCCCTAGAAATGCTCCAGCTGGAGGTGGAGAAGAAGCCGAGGAAGCTGGATCTCATTGGGCAGACCCCATCTCACTAAGCCCCCATGCTACTCAGTTCCTGTAAGCCACTGTCCCCATGCTCCCTCCTGCGAGAAACGCCAATGCTCTCCTGTGCTGCCCTTTCTGACAGATCCCTCGGTCCCTCTGACCTCTGTCACAGCTCACCCCTTTCTCACCACCCTGAAATCAATTACCCACTCTGTGCTACTCCATATTCATCAGGGCTCCAGCCACTGACCTGCAGCCCCCCGCTCCCTCTCCAGCCGAGTGCTGCTTCCAGGCTGAGTGGAGGAACGGCTCTGTCTTCACTAATCAGGCACAGAGGGGTCAAGCCAAGAGGAGTGCTGGGATCTCCTGGGCTGGTCCCGCTCTGCTCTGGGGTGTGCTGCTGTCTCTGCCTTGCTCCAGAGCTGTGGCATCGAGCTGCTCTGTGTGAGAGCAGAGCTGCTGAACGTGCCCCGAGGTGTGACTGGTCTTGGTGGGGAGAGGATGCTCCTGAAGAAGGAGGGCAGTCCCAGCCACAGGACCTGTGGGCAGGAGGGAGCTGGTGGCACCAGGGCTGAGTGCTGCCATCAGACAGAGCCCAGCAGAGCAGAGAGCTGAAGCCCTGTGCTGCTCTGCAGAAGATGGTGCCATTTCTGGATGGCGTCCCAGAGCCTGCACAAGCACATGTCCCTGGGCCACAGCGGGGGCTGAGCCTGGACCTTTGTTTCCCTTTTAGGTTTCCTCTCCAAACAATGGCACCAGGGATCATGTTTGGATTTCATTTCGTCTTCTTCCCAAAGTCTCTGGGACACGCCTGGGTTAATATTATAGTTTATCAACAGTCGGTGCTCAAGAAATAGGCTCTCTTTGGGTGATATTTAATGAGCTTGGAAATGAGAATATGGCTGTGCTGTTGTAGGAGACAGGAATGAGAATTTTAATGAGGGTTTATGTTTAATAAAAGGTTAATAAATTTTAATTAAATTAAACCAATAAAGTTCAATGTTTGCTTAGCATATCAAAGTTGTGTTTGGCGTGGTGGTGTGTGAAATGCTGGCTTACACTCTGCTAACACAAGGGTCCACCTCCTGCTTCTACCGGCACTGCCAGCTCCGGCAGAGCAGGTATGGGAAGAGCCTCTGGTTATGGAAAGGGACTGTAGGAGGAGTGTGAATTCGGGCATTTTTGAGGATGGGTCATCATCAGAGGTACCAAAGGCCCCTCCCTGGCTCACAGACCCCACATTTGCTGGCAGCTGATGCTCAACTACCTCTAGTGTGCTGGGGTGAACTGGTGGCACACAGAGCAATGGTGGCTTTCTGGCTGAAAGCTTTCCTGGGCAAAATGACTTCTAGGTCATGGAAAGAAGCCACGCACCACAGGGACCTCGCCGGGAGCCCAGACATGGTGGGACCTGGCGCAGCAGAGGCATTATGGTGCTGTGGGCTGGACACAGGGACAGCCTCAGCCAGCCCTTTATCCCTGTGGCACCTCCTGGCAGTGACCTGGTGCCCTCACACAGGGACCTCCGGAGAGCTTCCGAGCACTGCTCCTCCACTGTAAGCAAACAGCTGGCATGAAACACGGCTGAACTGCTCACAGGGGCTGGGGCCAGAGGTGCTGTGTGTTCCCTGCACTGGGCCATGGCTCAGCAGCTGGAGAAGGAAAGCGAATGGGTGAGCTGAGGCAGCTCCTGCTGGGCAGGAGCCAGAGCCCAGCATGGCCTTTGACATAGACAAGAGGAGAGCTGGTGCCACACGGCATGGTGTGGCACGGCATGGCATGGTGTGACAGGGCACAGCACCACCCGAGTGCTGTGCAGCCCCCAGCACTGATGTTGCTGGCATCAGTGAGGTGAGGAGCACCCTCAGGGCCATGATGGGCTCTCACCTTCCACAGGGGTGTTAGGGGCTCCTGCCCCAGCACACTGCACCCCTGCTCCCCATTCCCTGCTGCGGGCAGCACGCACTGGCACAAGGCATGAGTCCCGCTGGATTTGCCAGAAATGGGAAGCTCGGGGTTTATCTCAGAGCAACACAGACAGGTAAAGCCACAGCTCTGTATGAGCTGGTTGTGCCACTCTGGGAGCCCCTGAGCTCAGTCCCTCTGCTGACTCCGAGAGTTTGGGCTTCAACTCTTGGTGGCAGCCACCCTCTCCCAGCACGGCGAGGGAGAGTGGCAGGCGGGGAAACGATTAAGAAATGTTATTAGGAGGCTTCACAGGCAATAAATGTATTTCTTCTAAAAGAACTGGAGGAATATTTGGATTATTACATTTATTAGAGTGCTCAGCAAATGTGTTACACCCATATGACAAATAAATGTGATGGTTTCAGATTTCATTAGGCAGCCCCGGGCAGCTGCGCTTTGTCCCAGCCACAAATGAGCAGGGTCTCTGTCATCATTCCTTAATGGTCATTTTTGCATCAGTAGTAATGAATGTGCCAAGTGTGGGTGTTGTGTCCCTTAACCCTTGCCCAGCACTGAGTCCATGGTGCCGGAGCCCCAGGGATCCGGATGCTGCTGATGGAGGGATCAGCCCCTTCGGTCCAGAGGAGCCACACACAGGAGCCAGTTTGCAGGATGAGGCGTTTCTGTAGCCCCTGGGCAAGATGGCAGCGAAGGGGAAGGAGCTCTGGGCACCCAGCAGCACCTCCGACAGCCCAGCTGGGGCTGGGGACCAGATCCTGAGCAGCAAGAACCTCCCTGGCTGCAGGGGAAGGAGTGCGGGAGAGTGGGGGCTGGAGAGGGACAATAATTGCTCTTTTTAAAAAAAAAAAATTTACCAGTGTCAAAACCAATCTGAGCTGTGGATGCATATATTTAAATTAAAAGTAATTAAAAATGTGTTGCCAGAAAAATGCATGATGGATTCAATGTAAGAAAATGAAGTAATAAAATACTTTATGGATTAACTCATATCAGACTGTTTTGCAAATTTATTTTTCATTATGATACATCCATATCAGATAATGTCTGAATTTATTATGCTGCCTTCAGGCAGGCAGTGTCTGAAACCTCCACAGCCCCATCTGGGTCCCGGTGACTGGTGAGCAAGGTTTCTGTCATCATTTCTTAGTGGTCACTTCACCTCAGTAATAATGAACGAGTCAAGCAGGGCTGTTATTTTCTTTAATCTCTTTCCTCATATTAAAAAAATACAGCCAGCCACATCATTATTGCAGCAGGCCCAGAGGACTATTTCCAGGTCATTACTCCAGTTCGTCTGAGCGTCTCAAGGTCCTAAAGGGTTTGGGGTTATATGCAATAAGGCGTTCGTCGACAACATTTCCCTTGAGCCCTAGGTGTTAATGAGAAAGATTTTCCATGTGGCTGTTAACACTGTGCAGTTTAAAAAGTCACAAAGAAAATGGGATTTCCTACTTCAGCTTTCTGTCTCTTTGTGGATCTTTGTGTTTGCAGACTGCACGAGGATATTTACCTCCCTAATTGCCTGAATTCACGTGGTTATTTTTCTGGAGGGGGAATCGTAACCATGTGCAGGGTAGATTGCTGCCAGCCAAGTTTCAGATTTTCTGGTTTATTCGCTTTTGATTGTCCCCATATTATTCTGATGGAATATTTTTTCCCTTCATGGACAGAAGAAATGTCAAATTGCCAACCTACAACAAGGCTAATGCCACCAAAAATTCCATTTGTTGCCCAAGACAGAGGCCCCATGTAATAATAAGCATTTGAATGTTACAAGAGGGTTTTAGATTGCGGTTTGGTGCCTCCATGATGTGCCTCATGGGACAGCCCGGCAAAGCAATTACATGACTGGAATGTGCTGTGGAAAAACCTGGAGACTAAATGAGACCGTACAGGGCTGGGTCCCAACGCCTGGGCAGTGGCACAGCCATGCCGGACCCAGCGGGAAGGGATGTTCTGGGGATGCCACACTGCTGCACAGCCAGAGCCCAGCGCCAGAGGAGGCGTCCGAGGCCATTGCCAGGACCTCAAGACTGCACAAGTGAACTCTCCCTGGGCACAGCTTGCCCAGCTGCTCGGGACTTAAACTCCTAACCTAACTTCTGATGAATATTTTTGTCTGTTCAGCATCTTCAGCTATTTACCAAACCAGAGCCCACTAAACTCGTGGTGCGCTTTTAGAGCTGCTATGAATTTCAAAATGTGTGAAAATGACAGAATATTAACAAAAGCATTGATTTTCCTATTTATTTTAATGCATTGTATTAACTAAAACACTTTAAAGTGTAACCACTGTGTATTAAATTTACTCTGTGATGTTGGATATGAATCTAAAACAATAAAACAAATTGAATTTTTTATAAAGCAGAAATTTTTAAAAATTACAACTAAAAATCTGCCTGCGCTGCCAGGCAATGGCTGCAAAGCACTGGCCCTGCGGGCAGCGGCCTGGCTGCCAGCTGCCTTTGCCTGGGCAGGGGTTTGCTGAAGCTTCTCACCACACAAGTTCTTTATAGAGTTGTGAACAAGTATATAATGCACCAATAGATGATTTTTGGACTTTCCCACCCGAGGACAGGCTTGGAGCAAAGATACACTCTTATGTTGCCAATTTTTATAACAACTTACTCAAAAAACCCGAGCTCCTTCATACTCCAGACCAAAGGCTTGAAATTGCCTCCCCCCATCCTCAGAAAGGACATTTTACAAATTCTTTGAAAATCTACCATAGTTTAGTGAGAGCACTCTGCTTTGAAGCTCTGCCTTTGCTCATACTCCAGTGAATTTTGCAATAAAACTAATTCTAGCTGTGGAGAGATTTTGGTGGATGGAGTTGTGCTCCCATCCCACAGATCTCACAGCCATTTTGTCATTAATTTAAAAAAATCCCTTGAAATATCAATATAATCCCACCAGGAATGCAATTGAGCAGGGCCGTGCTTGGAACACGTGCAAGGCTATAGAAATGCAAAGTGCTCTGGGAAGGGAAAAAAGCACCTTAATCCAGGTACTCAGTTACTGAATACATAGCAATTTTCCTCTTAACCTGCTCCTTCAAAGCTGTGCAACTGTACAAATCTAGTTATTAGCAAAACTTAAATGTAAGATGAGTGCAGAAGCATAAAAATATCTTGGTTCCCCACTGAGGATGATATCAGCACGTCACTGTACAGTGATGCTGTGCAGCAGAGTTTGATGTGTGCTGGTGAAGCGCTGGTGTTACACTGCTGAGCATTGGGAAACACAGGGGAGGAACCTCATAGCTCTGCTCTCAGTGCCAGGGTCACCTATCCAGGGTCACCCATGGCCTGCTGGCTGCAGAGGAAGTATTTGTCCAGCTACAGAGCCCCTGAGATGGGCTCCCTGAGTGCTGGGGCAGGCTCGGGACTTGTATTGCTCAAAAGCACCCCGGGTGTGTGGCCGCGCGGGTGTGAGTGCGCAGCAGCGTGCAGGGGGTGGGGGCCAGGGGCCAGCGGGCAGCCCTCGCTCCAGTGCTGCAGAATTTTAAAGCCCTCTTGACTCGGTACCTGAAGTGACAGCAGTGGTGTGCAGCTTTCCCAGAGGGAGCATTCGGCTGGTGGGTGGGAGGGGAGGAGAGGCCCTGGCGCCAGTTCCCATGCAGCAGTGGGAGCCGGAGTGAGCAGCCCCGCAGCAGCACCGCACGCGTGCTACAGGGACATCAGTCTTGGGCCCTAATGAGCCCACGGTACCCAACCTCCCGCCCACACCTGTGCTTTTGAATCTGTGTTATGGTGCTAACCTAATTAACAGCAGATCTTAGAGGCAAGCTGCAGGCATGGGCATAAAGCAGAGTACCGTGAGCTGGAATACAAAATCTATATATAGATCCCTGTATCTTCCTGACTCTAAATAGGCTGTACATGAGCTGTTTTGGGGAGGAGGTGGTGTGGGGGAGGCTGCCCCGGGGCAGGGGGGAGCGGGCAGACATGCAGCACAGCCCAAGTAGGCTGGTTCATGCTCCTGGCCCTTTCAGGGGAGATTTAGAAGGACTCTGTAATCTGCAAATTCTAAAGAGCTGACGGAGACAGTTATTAAGGGCTGGTAGGTGATGGCTGCTCACTGTGTTATTAAAGTGCTAAAAGATTATGTCTCTGATAGCTGTGTGCTTACAGTGTCCTTCATTACCACTTCCACAGGGACAGAGACAAGGAGAAAGGAAGAGGATCGATAAAAGGATATTACCACTGGGCCAATCCCAATAATAAGAGAGGTGATATATACACACCATTTAAATTGTCCAGCACATTTAATGTTCATTAACACTAATTTTCACAGTGCTGGTGTTTAACATATTATTGCAATGAAATTAATAAAAAATACCCCACAGGAAATATAATTTAACTGTTTATATACTCACCTTTTGATTGCCGATTTCCTGCTGAGCTCTGCTCCCGCATTGGTGTTTGCAGGAGGTAGCAGCCAAGTGACCTCCAGGCCCCAGAGCCCCACACCCGGCAGCCCTGGCATGGCACTGACCCCCTGGACCCAGCAGAAACACCCGGCAGAACCAGGGCTACCGGCACCGCGGGCACTGAGCCATCAGGGGGAGGGGTGAGGGTGCCGACAGCAGGCAGTCCCAGGGGCTTCCCTTGGGTCATGTTTCTTCCTTTCATACTTCCCCCCTCTTCAGAAACCTGCCAGAATCTTCCTTCCTTCTTCTCCTTAAGAACTTCTTTAGGGTCAGGTGGATGAATGTTCTTCATCCTTGTGAAAAACCTCCACTCGGATTGGGTTTTGTGCATGGGCATTTTTCACTTAACAGGGAAAAAATAAACATGCAATAGTTTTGTTATTATGCAGTAATTACTGGGGAATTACGTATTTATTTATCTCTTACGAAGCACGTGGAAATTGTATTTGGCCACAGTGTATAAATTGTGGTATAATTACTGTAAAATTTATAGTTTTTATACTTCCAACAAGTTAGCTTTTAAATCACACAACCCCCATGTAAATACTTTAAAATTATTCAGTAATTACTTATTTACATCGTAATTAAAATAAGTAATTAGCATACATTTACAGAGGATTTACATACTTATTTGTGAAAATAGTTTCTTGGCAGATGCAAAAGAAATCTTTAGCTGATGATAAAGAAAACCAGAGAATGTATGTGCATTGAGGAGGAGACATCGCCGCGGTCTGAAGGTGCTCGCACCCTGCTGGGGCTGGGTTTGCCGTGGCTGTGCCCGCCTGGGGTGAGGACATTCCCATAACGGCTGGCTCTGGGCAAGCCTGTCGGGATCAGGAGCACGGCAGGCTGAGAACAGATCAGAGTGCCCTTGGGGAGTCGGAGCTGGCTGTAGAGAGGGCTGTACAGGGCAGCCAGCACTGACCTACATCGAGCGGGGCCCCTCCGGCCCGAGGTGTCACCCAGCATCCACGTGTCCCCATGGCCAACAGCCCTGGGGGATCAGCAGAGCCTCCCTTGCCCTGTGCAGGAAACCTGGGTGCTAGTTTGGAATCCCAATTCAGGAATGAGCATTTTGCGAGTGGTGCCTGCAGAGGCTGCTTGGCCCACACTCCGCCCACGGGCTGGCACAGGCTGCTGCTCCTGGAAATGGCTGGAGCTGCTCCGAAGCAGCAGTTGTGTTCTTAGAAATTGTGTTGGCATGGAGAAGAGCAGGCTGTGAGCCAAAACTGGACCTTTAAAAACACACGGAGAGGGCTTGGTGTGCAGGATTAGCAAATCAGCCACTGACAATCTTCAGGGCCATGTAGTTACTGTGTGTGTATTTCAGCTAAACAAGACAAATCTGGCTGATGATTGTGTCCAACTAGGAAGAATGATTGAAGGTCTGTGCCCTCGTCTGTAAGGATAACATAAATGATGATTGGTTTGTGGCAGGAACTCCCAGGCCAAAGCCAGCAGGCACAGCCAGAGCAGGGTGCTCTGTGCAGCCGCCCGCAGAGGGGACCCCGGGGCTGCCGTCCCCTGCCCCGCGCTCTGCCGAGGGGGAGGCAGGAGGAGCCTGTGCCATGGCCCCAGCTGCTCCCCCGAGCCCAACACGAGCCTGAGCAAGTAATTCTTACAGCACAGGATTAGAGAGGGGGTTTTTCTTACAGGTTTGCATCCCCTGTGGGCTTTCCACTGGAGGAAGGTGCCAATCCTCAAGGAAACTTTTCCAGCAGATGGAGCATTTATAAGGATTTGGGCTGCTGTGAATGTGGGCTCTGGTTTAACATGGGCATGGCAGTGCAGTGGGATTTCCTGGGCCAGGAACAGCTTGCAGATGGACAGCTAGGAGCACGGAGGTGCTAGCAACAACGTTCCTACTACCAACAAGCTAACATATCTACACAGGTTCTTCCTGATCCTTCTCATACTGGGCCCAAGGCGACAGTGGGTCAAGTGGTGCCCAGCTGGGGCGCGGGCACAGGTCTGCCCGACAGTGGTGAGGGCTGTGGGACTCCCAGGGATGTCCAGGGCTCAGGGCATTGGCCTCTTGCTAGGGTCATGCTTGAGAGCTGCTCTCCTGAGCGTGGCAGCGGATTTCCATCCTCACATGCCAGCCTGCTTTCTGGGTTCTGCTCTCTGACTTCAGATGCTGTTTTCCCAGACTTGTCATTGTTTTGTCATGTTTCTGGCACCACTTTTGTCTTCATTAAAAAAGCACTAAAAAGCACATTTCTGTAACTGATGAGTGCTGGTGGGAAGCGCTGGGGACCTTACAGGCATCCAGCATCAGTGTGAAAGCAAGGTATGTTTCAGGAAATGAAGGGTCCAATGGGCACACCAATGCTGGTCAATGAGCAGGACCTCGTCGCTGCGATTGCGTTAGCCACATTCAGCCAGTTCACAATGCAAGGTGTGCACAAAGGGAGTCTCCACAGCAGAGGCTCCGCTCTGGAATTGCACTCCCTCCCCAGAGCCCTTTCGCTGGGCCGTTATCACATGTACTGTATTATTGGATTTCTCCAAAGTCTCCCTTTATCCTTATTAATGCTGCAAATGTTGTAGCAAGGGGTGATATGATCTAACATTGGATAAAATCACAATTTGTCCTTCTTCTTGGTGTAAATGTAACAGGGCTTAACTGTACAAACAAATAAGCCTAAATAGAAACATTTGTGATGATAAATGGGCAAGGAGAGCGCTCTCTGCAAGGTGAGAGATGACAGTGCCTGTGAACAGAATAGAGAATCTTGCTGCTTCAGGGTCATTCTCAGGCAGCCTCAAGGTCAGCTCTGCAGGCTCTCCCTCCTCCTCCTCCTCCTCCCCACAGTGAGGGCAGACATCCCCACACCTCTGGCTCCCCAGCAGGCTCCTGGGTGCCTCTGCCAGCGTGGCCAGGGCAGCGAGGACATGCTGTGCCACACTTGGGGCATGGTTCAGTTCTGCCAGCTCCTTTGGATGGTGGAGAGACTGAGCCTCACCAGGAGAGGAGAGAGCGAGTCTGCTCAGCAGCACTCTGATGCATTGCTGGTGTATTATTGAACTGTTTATATTACTGGATTGGCATATGGTGTAAAACATTTCCCTTTTTTTAACTTCTCAACTTCCATGTTGAGCAAACAGCACAGAGCTTGGCGTGGGGAGGAGGAGCTGCTCCGTGCCTGGTGTGCAGCACAGTGAGCTGCCCCAGTGAGCCATCCCGCACCCACCCGCACCCGCCCTCGGGGCACCAGGGTGCAAAGAAAACAGAATAAAACCCATCACGTCCCCAGATCAGTGCCAACCCTGCACGTGTGAAGGGGGCAGAGGCCATGGTGCCGGCGGGGAAGGCCGTGGGGAGGCCTGTGGGGATGGCGGGGGCGGGGGTGCGTGGTGGGACCCTCTGGTCTCCCACCCCGGCGGTGTGGGGCTGGGGGGCTCCAGGCAGTGCCCGGTGGAGGAGTGGGTGCCGCGGTGCTGGGGTGAGGGTCGGCGGCAGCCGAGCAGCGTGCGCAGCGCTGACCCCGCGCTCCCGTCACGGCACAGGAGTGGTGTGTAATGAGGCCCCGTGCGGATATTGATATGACAGAACAAAAGGCCAAGGTGCAGTAAGGACAGCAATCTGCAGGTCTCAGTCCATTTGTTTTTCACATCAAATCCATCACGGTAATGGGTCACCTTTTGGTGGCAGCTCATGATTACCTGCTCACCGGGCAGGTGGGCGGCAGGCCGGGCCGAGGACGGAGCGGGTGCCGGCCGCCTCTGCCACCGCCCAGGGATTTATGGCAGGTCAGCACTGAGCATTTCCCTGATAGATCAAGTGGATTGGAGTTTATTTGGGTCACAGCGACCAGCGTTGTTTGCTGTGACAAAAGAGTGATGGGGAGAGCTGCGGGGAGCTGCTGAGGGAGCCGGGTCTGGAGGGGAGCTTGGGGCTGGGGCTGCCAGCTGGGCAGCAGCGTGGGCTGGAGACCTGTGCTGCACCCCTTGCCCCATGGCGATCCCTCACCAAGCTGCCCTTGCCTGCACCCTCGGCACCAGCAGCCTGGCACAGAGAAGGCTCAGGAGTTGTCTTCTGCCATGGCATACCCTCCCCAAATCCCTTCACTCCAGGACTGAAGCCCTCATGCTGCCCACACTCCTCCTCCACCAATGGCTCAGGGCACGGTGAACGTCGGCCTTTCAGGAGCAAGGGCAGCATCTCTGGGACCCTCTTGTGCCACTGTCACAGGAGGCAGGACTGGACCCCCCAGGACATCAGTCCAGTGGCACTGGCAGCTGCACCAAGCTGAGAGGAAAAATGTTCCTTTCTGTAGTGTCCTGTTCATGCACATTCCTATTTAATATTCATGCACCAAAATGAGACAAGTGCTTAATGAGATCAGCCAGGAGTTTCATTTGAACTCCACTAACAAAGGAGTCCTCAAAATTGCTTTGCAGTGGATGTGCTAAAAAGTTTAATACTCACACGCTGACAACCTCTGCAGGGGCCTTGGTGTGCTCTGCTCAAGGCATTTCCAGGCACTCTCCATCGCCGTGGAGAAGAGGGAGCTGGAAATTAGTGCTTATTAAAAACCATCCCTCCACATGCTTCAGCAGAGGTGTGAGCAGGTTCAGTAAGATCACAAGGAGCGTATAGGTCGCATCTGCTGTTCCACGGGTTGTTTGTTAGGGTTAATGTTATCAGGGAAGGCATGGACAAAAGCTAAACAATGCTAATTATTTCAATGCATAGAAAAACCCAGCCTCAGAAGACAGAGCTAAATCTCACAACATCTTAAGGCATGGAAGCCATCTGTGATAAGGATGGTTGCTTTTCAAAGATAAGGAATTAAAATTGAAACATATTATACATAAATGGCTTCAGGCAATGAATCATTCTGCAGCTTCCTCGCTGTTGGATTGTGTCCATCACAAAGTAAATAGTAATAATAATAGCAATGATAGTAACAATAATTAATACTTGGGTCCTTTTGCTGCTCCTGGCTGGAGGGTCCTCAGCCGGATCCCAGACACTAGTCCAGGAACAGTAAACATACATTTATGGTAATTTTATTTGGACTCCTGAGAATACGTCCCACACCACTATGATTTGATGGCTTATTAAACCCTGCAGGGAACCTGCTCAGGACGGGAGTGCTAGGAGCAGTCACAGGGAGAGAGAGAGCCATCAGCAGGGACCAGCATCATTTCCTTCCTAATTAAAAGTCAAAATGTCATCTAGGTTTTTGTATTGTAATTGCAATGGTCATTGCAAAGACACCATGAAATCTGGCTGCATTAGAACTTCTTTGAGGGGAGGTCTGGTGAATGAAGATGTACTGAAGGCTGCTCTCTAGCATTCTTCTTGGGCAAGTCCAGGCTGTAAGTGCAGTAAATGAGACCCCTGCCAAGAGCTCACCTCACCTCTGGGCCCCCCCCAACTCTATCAGGGGACTTGAATGAAAAAAAAATCATACATTCCAACCCTAAACGATACCAGTAAGTTTGTGCAAGCTTATGTAAATCACACAAAAAGTGACAAGTTTTCCTATTAAAAGATAATTGTAATCAGGGTGCTGGACGTGCGGTGCACTGATGATTGGAGATAGACGGGCAGCGTGAAAAGATGGATCGTTTTAATTTGCACCAATTAAATTGAAGTTCATGGGATCATCTTCTTCAATCTTCATGAATACTTTATTTTCTGGCTGCTATGGAGCTATTAAAAAGAATGATTGAGCCAAGAGCTAGGCATAGTATATTTTATGAAATATCACCTTTAAAGAATTTGAGTGCGCCATTTTCATAATGAGTTTTCTAGTACCTAATACCCTTCTATATTACTACATTTTTAAAGTGGATTGATCTGGAAAGTGCAGAAAGTGCAGGTAATGATACATTTTGCTAGGATAAGGTGGCTGATAATGTATCATGTTACTGCTCTGAGAATAATAGATTGCCTTGTGTTTGAGATGTGGCATTCTTATTTTGGTGCTTGCCTGGTGCAGACAAGGGGAATCCTCTATGTGTCCAGAAAAAAAATGTTTAATTGTTTGTGCAATTTCCTTCTTGTTTCTTCTTTGTCTTTTCTGTATAGTTTGTGACCTCAGAAGAAGATTTCTGAGGTCTGAGAGAGGCTGTTCTCAGGTATGCATTTGTCTTGATGGATGTTGTTAGAACAGAACAGCATGTAGGAGACAACACACTATGGGAGATAAAGAAATACACAAACCTATATTATTTACCAGTGCCTCACATTCTCTTCCCAAGAGAAATGAGTGATGATAGCTTCAAAAGGATAAGTCAATGAGAAGGGTGGTCATCTCTCACTCACAAATGCCAAAAAGGCCCCAAGTCTCACTATTTCACACACAGACAAATCAAAGCTTCACAGAAAACTGGTGATGCTCAGCAGCGTGCAGGATTTGAGTCTCCCCTGCTCTTCTCACCCAGCTTTTGTGACTGTGGAGCTGAGAAATTCCTTCCCTGGTACCCTCCAGCTGCTCTGCTCTTGGTTGGCCCTCTCTGCTTGGAGCCAAAGTGGGACCTGGCTGTGGGTCCCAGTTCTGGGCACCAGAGGCTGTGCCCATGAAAGCTGGCCAGAAACTTCTGGCCACTGTGAAAGCCCAGGGTATCTGTCAAGGTTGGGGTTGGTACCGGTCAGTGATTGCCCTCTTACCTTGTAAACAGCTCATTTTAGAGTTACACTGGATAAAATGTGGGCAAATATAGAGGAAGCCACAGTCTCATCAGTGCCTGTGGGATCAACTGCTGGGTTTGATTTCACCACCGAGGAGCTGGGAGGTGCCACCCTTCAAGGAGGCACTAATGGGAGCAAGCAGGGACACGCTCCGAGCTCCCAGCACTGCAGGGACAAGCGAGCGCGTCCCACGGGGACAGCCGGCTGCTAACACGTGCTGGTCCCAATTCCCAGGGGTGTATCCTCAGCACTGCAAGTCACAGCAACATGATGCCATAGGTTTAAGCAACAGCAATCATAATTAACCCTGCTAATTAATCAGGGCATAACATATTAATTGCTAGCACACAAGGCTCCAATTGAGCAGGTGCTGTGTGGGAATCTAATAGGATAATGAACAGCCGAGCAGTGCCACGTGCAGCAGAGTGGCGTCACTCGCAGGGACAGGCTTGGCAAGATCCAGTGCTCGGCCAGAAATCACTGCCTCCCAGTGTCACCATCTACAAGGGGGTGGCTGGAGTTTGGGCTGCCTGGGGTGTGAGCCAGAGAGGGAGGTGGGCAGGCAGGTGCCCTCCTGGAGCCATGTGGTGGAGTCGCTGGTACAGGGGGCTGGGGAGGGGCAGGACGGAAGGGCCAGGGCTGGTCTGGCAGCTCAGGGAGCCAGGGTTCCGCACCAAACCATGGGATGTGAACCTCGGCAGCGGGTAACAATTGGAGCTCCCTGCTGGTGCTGGTGGACCAGCCTGGATGCTGAGCTTACGACAACAGAAACCAGAAGTGCCAGGGGAAGCTCTGCCCCTGAGCAGTTCCCACTGGGTGAGGCAGGTCTGCCCTCATTGGGGACAGCCCATTGCCACCTGCCTGGGCAGAGAAGCCTTTTGCAGTGATCAGGGGTCTCCTTAACAGAGGTGGGGGTCACAGGCTGTCACATCACTGCTTCAAGACCATGGAGGTGAGCCAGGAGCCTGTCCTCATGTTTGTCCCCTTCACATCCCTAATATTTAATAACATTTTATTTAGGGCAAGAGCATTTACTAGGATTGCACAGGACCCTCTGTGATCTGCTTCACCATTGTTTAATTTAATTGTTCTAAAATTGGCAATAGATTAAAAGAAAATAATTATCCCTAATTATGTTAATTAAATGGCTAATTCATTAACGAGCTTAACATCTTTTACTTGGACCATCTCTGCTGTGCAAGATCGTGCTTCCAAGAGGAAACACCAGGCGCATGCTGCAGTCTGTGTAAACTGAGTTGCAGCGTGTTTAGTGTGAGCTGTATGAACAAAATCCCCTCATTATTCAAGTGACAGAGCAAAACTATAAATAGTGGATCGCAATTAAAATCAGAACAATTACTTTTTATCCATTATGCTGCCTTTTGCACAATAGCAGCCTATAAAAGGAAAAAGCGCAGTCCTTTTAGATCTCTCTCTCTCTCCCCTTATCCAGAACTGTAGCTGGCTTGCTAATTAGGAAGCTTTTGAATTAGATTATTTGCATGTCTGAACAGGGCTAGGGTATTAAACATCCCTGAGGACATACTATAATAACCTCTTCAGTGGCTTTTAGGATCCCTAAGGAACCAGGAACTCTGAAAAAACCTCCAAAAGGAGGGAAAGTGCATAACGATTTCATCCAATTAGGTGTGGATTAGTCGGCTCTGTGTCTTTGAATCCTGCTCACTGTGAGAAGGTGTTCTCCTTCAGGAACATTTGACAAAACCATCGGGGAAATTATAATGCAGTACCTAAATGAAATTGCAATACCTTAGTTTCTCCTCCAAGAAAAAATAAACTACAAAATCAATACAGTGGTGTATAAAGTAAAAATAAATGCATCAGTCACTTTATTGCTTAGCTGCAAGCACAGCCTCTGCGTTTATAGCATCCACGAGTGACTAGCAAAGTCAGACTCCAAAGGACAAATGCTGCTGCTGCTATGATTGGCTACAGCAGATTTTAATTTTTAAATACCACTGGTATTATCCTCTTCTCAATGGCTCTCCACACTCTTCCAGTTTTAAGAAATCACCAGCCCATTTATATTTAACAAGACAATTCAGCTGCCCGAGCTCTCCAAATGCAGCAGTGGTTTGCAGCAAGGCCCCTCTGGGATGCTGGTTTGGTACCAGGGTGGTCCTGTGTATGGTGTCTGCTGCTGCGGGTGCTCTCCGAGCAGCCAAGGCTCTGCCACGGAGGGACAGAGAGCTGCCAACCCCCCCACGCCTTCGGTCTGTCCATGCGACCCACGGCCATTGCACAGGGGCAGCGAAGGACAGCAGGGCTGCTGTCCCATCGGCCAGTGTGGTGACTTAGGACAGGGGAGGGAAACCCAGGCATGTGCTCAACCTCTCACTACCAGAACCTTTTTTCATGTTTTTTTTGTTGTCGTTGTTTGGGGGTTTTTTTTATGGTTTTGGTTTGGTTTGGGTTTTTTTGTTTGGCTGGGGTTTTTTTGGGGGGGGGGGTTTTAGTAGTGAGATTTGATTTGAAACTCAAAGTGAGAAACCAGAGCTTCATGGGAAGTATGATTATTATAAAATGCCTGTGGAGCTCAGCCGTGCTTATAAGACTGCACCTGCAGGGCCCACTCAGTGTCACCTCTCTGCACTGCATCCTGCTGTTTGGATTGGAAGCCCGAGTACTGGGATCTAATTGGAACGGATTTCCAGAACAATAAGAGAATCTACCTAGAAAACTGAATGTGCAGTGCTAAGCTTTATAAATCAAAAAATGTGTGGATAAATTGCCCATGCTGGTGTTCATACAGTTAGTGTATGGTTTTGCGTACTTGGAGCTGTAGTGTTCAAGCATCACTGCAGCAGCCCCCCCTTACCCAAAGCAATCCATTTATAGATAATGTAGAACTGATTTCTGACATCAGCTGTACAGGGATTCCTCTCACCATAACTTTCTCTCGGCCAGTAATACCAAGCTTAGTCCTCTCGTGGTCTCTGCAAGAAGCCCCACTCACATGGTGTGAGAACATCACTCCTTGAATTCTGGATTTCCACCTGTGAACTCCTCTCAGTGGCCCCTTGTTCCTGTGTTGGGAAGGGGGGCAGCTCCTGTTCAGCCCATCCTGGAAACACACACAGTGTTTCACACTCTTCAGACAGAGTTCCTGAGACTCTGGGTCGCTTCTTCTTTGCTTTCTGAGACATCTGCACACCAGCACGTGTGCCATAGCTGGAGCAGAGCTGCTTTATTTACCATGCTCTCCTCATTCCCATCCCTCTCAGCCCCTGACATCCCATTTGCCATTTGGCTTTGGGTGTACGTTGTTCAGGGTCTCAGCACTGACCAGCTTTCCAAATCGACCTGTTGTATGCTGGGGAAGTTCTGGTTTTCAGAGCATTCATATTTATCAACATGAAACTTCACTAGCTATCACGTTATTCATTCTTCTGCCTTGGCCAAATTTCTCTGAATTTCTAACATCTTTTCTGAATTTAACTGATCTGTACAATGGTTTCCTTTTCCAGGACAGTAATGAATATATTAATGCCATTAGATTGAATGTGTAGCCAGGTAGTACACTGCTAGTGACCCTTTACATTGATTAATAAAAGACTATCTACCACTTTTGTTTCCTTCCTCTTAGTCCATCTTATTGATTCATAATGTTACTGTATCTCTTACCCCCATTTTTATCTTGTTTCCTAAGAAATCCTGTGGGAAGACCTCATTAAAAGCCTTTTGAAAGTCTAAAAATATGTCAAGATATTCTCTTTTATCCATTTATATATTGGTAGGTTCAAAGTATTCTAACAGATTAATGAGACATGATTTTCCACAGCAGAAACTGTGTTGATTGGATGTGATCTTCAAGGTATTTTATCATTCTGTATTTAATAAATGTTTAAACCATTTTGCCAGATACCTGTGCAAAACTGACTGGTGTCTAATATTCTGGATTACACTTAGAGTCTTTTAAAAATATATAACATACAGATAAAATCTCTCTGCTCTTCTTCCAGAGAGGGAAAACAGTGCAAATGGTGATGCTGTATTCATTTTTTTCTTAAATGAAGTGAATATCTAAGTATGTGGCCTTTTATTTGCTCCCAAATCAGCTCTAGATGAGACACATTGAATATGTAAATAAACTCTAAATTTGTCTACTTATATACACACATACACTACAGCCCCCAGACAGCTCCTGGACATCGCTGCCCACTGTCCCTGCCTCGGAGGGCTGGGAGCATCCTGCAGGTACCCTGCCGCCTTCCACCCTGACCTGCCAACATCCCCTCTACACACCCACCATTCCAACTTCGGATGCTTTCCACTTCCTTGGAGATTGTTCATTTTTCCATGAGTTTTTATGAGAATTCTTTACCACTTTTCCCCACCATTTTTTACTCAAAAGATTAGCTTGTCAGAGTTTGAAGATTGAAACTATAAAACACTTTTTTTCTTCTCTGTTGGAGAACATTTAATTTCTTTAAAATTAATATCATCTTAATTACAATCCGCTGTTCATTATAAAACAAATTACTGGGAAATTATTTGTCCTTTCAGTTGCTTATGTCTCTGCTTAACAAAAATGGGAACTTCTCACAAAGTTCTCCGCAAGCTTAGCCCTTCCAAGCGCCCCACAAGAGGCAGGTGATGGCACGGGGGACAAGCCATTGGTGTCCTGCCTTTGCCTCCTGCTGGGAGGTGTCTGCTGGTCACTGAAAATGCATCCTGAAAATGCAGTGTGTGAGCCAGCATGTGCCGTGTGCTCCCGAGCTCAGAACACCCCAGTGCCGCCTGGAAATTCTGACACAAACAGCATTTGAGGTAGGCCCTTTAAATTGTTAAGCAGGAGATTAAAAAAGGAAAAAAGAACGAAAGTTCCCTGCAGCCTAATCACATCTCCTTGGGAAATTCCCTCACCAACCCAGCCGTGAAACCAGCACAAATCAATGTGGCCCAGGGGATCAACATTTTACATATATATAAAAAATTGTAAGCATCTTTTATGTATGCAATGTAATAACTACAGTCAGCATCATGGGCTTTAAAAGCAAATGTTATGGGCAGTTGTATTGCAATAAAGTGGTTAAATGGGAAAGCTTTGAAGGGCCGATAATTTGTACTCTTTTCTTTACTGAACCAACTTATTCTTGTATGAGCGTGACAAGTTAAAACATTCTTCTATAGGAAGAAGTTTTCATTCATCAGGATTTTTTCCCCATCCTTTCCATTTTCTGCCACATTTCAAAAAGAAGTTGGTTACGATCCTGATTATGCAAATGGAGTTGTAGATGTAGGTCAGGCAACAAAAAATGTCCAGGCTGGGAGCCTAGAGCCTGCAGCCCATCAGCGGGACAGCAGAGCCCGCAGCTCCTGGGGACCACGGGACAGGAGGAGACAGGAGTGTCCATCCCAACGACTGACCGGCTGCACACTGAACTGCCTCCAGGTCAGCTGGGTGTGTCCTTGTACTAATCCAGTTGATTTATACACAAAGGCGGCACATAGGTGCTGCTATTAAAATGGTCCCTGAAGCCAGCGGATTTTGCTCTGCCCCATCTCGTAGCTATAACACTGTCTACAAAAATATAAACTCATATTTTAAAAATTTATTAACCAATAAATTTAACAATCAAATATTATTTATGACTCACAAATAAAAAGAGTGATGGGGGTTTATACTGTGCCACACTAATTAACGCTGTGGCCGTATTCTCTGGGGCCGTGTCACAGCTCCTTCTGGACCAAAAATCACAGCGAAGCCATGGCTCTGGTGCACTAAATGGACAGTAAATAACGTGTTCACTGCCTTTAATTATTTAACAAGCACAGCAGTGACCCAAGATAACATAAAATATGTACAAAAATACTGTATGGGAATGCAGTACTGTTGAAGATGTTGGGGTTTTGCACTGCAGACAAAGTTCTGACTGCATTTAAAGAGGCAGCAGTTCTGTCCCCGCTGCACTGCTCAGGAGCCTCAGCTGTCCCCAGAGCTGAGCCCTGGTCTCACTCCCACGCTCAGTGCATTGTCTCTCTCTTTAAAGAATTAGCGGGACTGATTATTTTATCTTATTTTACTATACTTTGAGGCATTCACCTTCCAGTTATGTGCCCCTTCTCCTTTTATGTTTTTGGGGGGATTGCCCTTGTTGTAATGCAAGTACTGTCGAAATGCCATACCCAGCTCTGGTGCTCGGTGTTTAATAAGCAACAGAGAAATGCACTCTTTGGCATAGTTAACTTTAATTTGTCCTCTGAGATTTGGCCCCAAGTTTTACAGAATGACAGGAGACAATATGCAATATCTCATGCTGCTGCTTTCCAGCGTGGACAGGACTTTTCCTGGGAGCAGCTGAGTACTCTCATGGCACCTGGCAGCCCTTGGACTGAGCAGTGCTCTCTGGCCATGTGGATCCTTGTGGAGATTGAAGAGCTGAAACTGTTCAATAAGCCAGCGATGACACAGTAGAGCCTGGATGTTACTGAACTGTTCATAAGCTGTGTGCCACGGGGCACCTAAACTGGGAGCAGAGGCACTGCAATAGTTGTTGCCTCTTCCCTGGTTTGTGCAAATATGGTATAAATAATCTGTAAAACTTTGGACCATTTGAGGAGAAACTGTCCTAGAATTTGTTTCCACAGGCCGTATCAAGGAATTTTTAAAAGTTAAGCTTTAAATAAACAACAGGATTTTAGTCTCCTAGGTCTTACACTAGTGTGAGCGGCTATGATCAGTCCTGACAAATACTGCCAGACTGTGTGATATGGCATCACTGTCCGGCCCCGAGCACTCTTCATATGCAAAATCCCCTATCGTGAGGAATTGGAAAGAAAAGCTTCCCAATATTACAGACTTTGGAAACGTTTATTAGCAATTTGATAATACTGTATGTGGAGGCTTCATGCTCCTCAAATGACTCCTTAGCTTGGAGCAGAATGATTTCACTCCGTTTGCTTTTAACTCCCTTGCATTTATCTTGCCTGAGTGTCTCCACTGGATATTGTTTACTCTTTGGATTAGTAAACTCAGGATTAATTCCACTCTTTATTGCTGAATGTGGCAGTAAATCCAGTATCAGGGAGAGCCAGGAATCTGCTTAGCTATGCTACATGACCCTTTCATGGGCAATAAAAACACACACCTCCCAGCACGAAGGGACGCAGTGCTTCGAGGCATAGCCGTGTCATTAGGGCGTGGGTATGCACAGAAGCCCTTGCTTAGCCCTTGTTTTCATAAGAAATTATAGATGCTGTAGGATTATTGGTGTCTCTCAAGGAAAAATAAAAGGAAAAAGAAACCACTCAGTCCCGGTCCGTGCCAGCCAGCCTGCCCAGGCTGCAGGCTGCTTGCACCACCTGCGGCTGCCTTGGCCACAGAGAGGAGCAGGGGCTTCAAAACAGCCTCTGGCACAACTTCAGGGTGTGGCGAGAGCCCGGTTGTGCCTTGCTTCTGCTCTGAAATCACGGCATGTCATGCAGGGAGGAAGCCGCGAGGGTTAAATCAACCAAAGCATGTGAAGCGCCTGCTCCCCCAGCTCCCGGCTTTCGGGAGGGCTGGTTTATTCCTGCTATTAAATCAGCAAAGAGGAATGTGGGGCCAGGAGCTGAAGAGAGCTTGTTGGAAAGGTTACCTAAGTGAACCACACAATTTTTTTCCCTCAACTTTGTTCCATCTTAGGGTAAAAGGTTCATGCAGAGGGCTATAAATTCCTGTCACATTTTGTTGTAATCTCTCTATGGTTTTATTACTTAAAATGCTGCACTCCCAAGACAGGGAATTTTCCAGGGGTTTGAGGCTGACACGGAACCACATTTATATTGTGCCAAAGCTCCTCTGGAGTCTCCTTGAGACATGTGGCCGGCAAGCCCAACGTGAAGGCCTTATCAGTCACTCCACCACGGAGTCAGACCATGAATTATACGGGGAATGGAGGTGGCTCCGCGAGAGCGGGATTGCAGGCCGCCGGGTGACAATAAACATGTCCCGGGAATGTGTCCTCCATCACTCAAGTTCAGATAGCAGATCTGGACCTTAACTACAGCTCCCCATCTCTAAATCTCCCTGCGACCTGAGCAGGAGATGGAGGTGAGTCTCAAGGATATCTGTCTGCAGGGAACTCCTGGGGGAAGTTGATGTCTGGCGTGTGCTGGCAGCCCCATCGTGCTGGGAAACTTCTCCTCGTGACATCTCCCTCCACGATCGGAGGCGAGAACTGCTGCAGGGGGGACAAGGGAGCAGAGGAGCCGTGGGCGCGGGGCTCTATGTGCTGCAGCACCTGGAGCAGCAGCACCCGGTGCTTCTGCAGCACAAGGACATCCCTGGGGTGCCATTCTCCATCCCTGGGCTGGCCATGCCACACACCCAGGCTGGGCGACTCATGGCTAGGGGGGCCAAGGCTGGGGATGAATCCCCTGCAGTGTCCCACACTCCTCTCCGCACAAGGGCAAAGCAAGGGCACGAGGTGTCCCCAGGCTCAGGTCTGCAGTGGGCACCTGGCCCCTGTGCAATGGCAGAGACCAAGTGGCTCCCCGCAGAGACAAGAAATAAATCAATTAAGACTGTTCCTAAATTAAAATAATCATAAGAAAGGGTATAAATGCAAAGTGTTAATGAAGTAATGAAGGAAAGCAGCATGCTCAGTGCCACAACTAAATACAGCCATTAGAAACCATAACCTTTGTAAAATTTGTGATAAAATTACAATTTAATTTTATAAAGATAATTTATTAGCTAATACCTCATTGCACATGTTAATAGCTTGTGCTTAAATAATAGTAATCTTGATTGCTATGTGGTCATTAAACTATTTTTTTTTACGTGCTGTTTAACTGACCATTTTGTATGTGGTTTGGGAAGAAAAAAGTAATTATTGAAGTCTTAAGCAGTGAGTTAATTTCTAATGAAAGGATAATTTTATTCCAATGATTTTACATTTAATTAACTAAAGCCACGTGTAATTTGAAGTTCTAAGGCAGTGCTGATTCATTTGTGTATTGGACGGAAGGTGACGCCGTGCGAGCCCCCGAGCCCTGGGATGCGCAGGAGGTGGCCCCGGCAGGAACGGGGGGATGTAACAACCCCACTGAGCGAGCTGGAGAAATTTCACGGCTTTGTGCCGTCCTGGGGTGGAGGTTGGGGCTGAACTGGAGGGGGATGCAGTGATGGGCTCAGTGGCCGCTGCTCTCAGGCTGAGGATTTGCACAGCGCTGGAGCAGCGCGGGGGGGGAGGCAGGAGGCGGATGTGGAGCGGGATCTGCCGGGCAGTGCCCAGGGACACGCCGGCACATCCTGGGAATGACTCGGCCGCTTCCCGGAGGGCACGGCCCATGGCACCGCAGCTCGGCACGGCCCATGGCACCGCAGCTCGGCTCGGGCCAGGCAGCGGCCGGGGCCGCTCCCGTCGGTATCCGCACACCGTGCGGTGTTTCCGTGCCGCAGGGGAAGCGCTTGTCAGGCTATTGATAAACAACAGATCTGTGTCAGCGCAGATGCCTTTTTAATGGCGTGTCCCGAGGTGCAGACATCAGGGTTGTATCCTTCTGCCTGCCAGGGATGTGTGCAGCTATCACTCCTCCTCAAGCAGAGGGAGGGCTGCCACCCAACCTGCTTCCCCTGCCTTATTGATGCATCTCCCCTGTGCTAATGCAGACAAGGAAAGACAAATCCGTAGCCCCACGTGGCTGTGGGACCATGGTGGGCTCAGGAGGGCTGCGTGGTGCCGGAGGATCCACATCCGCCCAGCGTGCCATGGGACGATGCGAGGGCAGGGGCGAGGGGTGCTCGGGATCAGTGAGGAAGAGCGAGGATGGTGCTCGGTTCATCACCCCAAGTGTCTGCCCACACTGTGAGCAGGACAGCTCACCCTGCCACAGGAATGGTAACACTTGGTGTCCTGTCTTGGGGCAAAAGCCTGCCTTTGTACTGCTGATGTACAGAAAATATTTGTTTTGGATGTCATTTGGAATCTAAAACAGTTGCCATCGCAATTCTGATCATTTGCACCAAAATATATTTTAAAAACTCAGAGAGAGAGGTGTCTGCCCTCTCCAAACCAGTGGGAAACTGGAGAGCTCTGCCCCACAGGGGGTCCCAGCGCACCCACCTCCCAACAAATTGCCAGCCTGGCATTAGGGGTTTTTGGTGTACCTTCAAAGTACTCCCTAGCTGAATGAAGAGCTAGTGATGAGAAATATCCCATCAGTGTCCAAGGGCCATGTCAGTTGGAAGCCCTTGTAAGGGAGCCAGGCACTGCCTCCCCGGGACCCCCACAGCCCCCACAGTGCTAGGGTGCTCTCCCTGCCCAGGGACCCCTCGCCCTGGCAGGACCCCACCCTCCAGAGCTGCATCACAGGACCACTGCCTCTGGTTGTGAGTGTGCCCCGATAACTTAATTATTTATAAGGAATGTTTTATCCTGGCTTTCAAACTAACACAAACAGATGTTGCCAGGCCAGAGTGGCTCTTTTTGCTGGAGCGTGATGGATGGTCACAGTTGCGGAGTAGCGCGGCTTCATCGGCAGTGGCTGTGCTGGTGTGTGGGGGGACTGCAGGCACATCCCCTGCTCAAAGGAGAGCCCTTTTTGCTTGCCTCTGCCATGTTTGGCTCCTGCTCAGCAGGTCCTGCGGCTCCTCTCAGTGCCGGAGCAGCAGCACAGAGGTGCCAGTGTGCCCATGGGCACGGCTGCTGCCCCGCTGCCTGCACCCACTCCCCAGCGGCACCAGCCTCCGCTTCCCATTTGAGAATAAAGATGCTGGTCCCTGATGAGAGCAGCAGCCAGCTGATGTTTCAGAACCTGAAGCAGCTCGGCTTGGTTCACGTTTTAACCCTGTCGATAGGTTTGTTTCCCTCTTCCCAAGAGTTGCTGTTGTCTCAGTGGCTGCAGCTTGCCAAGGCGGGCAGGTGTTGGTGCTGGGCCACATACAAACACTCAGAGGAGTGTGCCCCGATATCAGGGCTTACTTTGCAGATCTTAGTGCATCAGATCCCAAACGATTGTGTTCATAAAGAAGCACTGAGGTCAGGAGCATTCGCCCACTCGTCAAGGAGAAACAAACCCACGCCGTGTATCTGGCTGATTGCAACTGGACAGCAGGGCTCACATGTAAAACAGTCATGATTTAGCCCAGAGTAAATATTTCTCAAAAATATATCGGCTGCAGGAATATTAGCTCTGGGAGCCACAGGGAAACTAGGAACCATATCACATCGTGCGTCGACTGCTGCAAAAGATTACGATTCTTTAAGAAAAATCTCTCACAGCCACAGTTTAGAGGTTTTAATATTCTGCCCATTACCACAACCAAGCACCTCCCTTGAAGCACACATGCAAATAGCAGGGGAAAACTGAGAAAGACAATAAAACTGGAAGCAGCCTTTGGAAGGACAAATAAATAATTTGATTGCAATGTGAAAGTGTTTTCCGGTTTGATGGGCATTTCCCTTTCATTGAAAATAAACCGGACTAAATGGCTCAGTGGGTCCCATGCACCTAAAAATGGGCCCAGCGAGCCTGTCCTCTCGGTAACAGTGGGTATCATGGAGGTACATAAAAACATAGTTTATTGTTAAATTAAGTGTCCTGTTCTTGAAAAAAACCCTTAAATTTAACATTCCAAGGCTGCTGCTGTTTATTTGCACTCTCGGAGCACTCTCAATGCTGTCCACTCAACTACTTGAGAAATACATTGTAATAAAAATAAATGGACAGTTTGGGTTTCTCTGAAATTAAAACAGGATATACAGCAGCCTTGCACTTC
Source organism: Aegotheles bennettii (assembly GCA_013398125.1). Lineage (NCBI taxonomy): Eukaryota > Metazoa > Chordata > Aves > Caprimulgiformes > Aegothelidae > Aegotheles > Aegotheles bennettii. Next base: position 413,004 of record VZRW01007391.1, read on the forward strand.
TTCCTCGCACTAAGGTAGCCTGTGATAAAGTCACATTGTGTCAGAGATGGCAAATTATGTATGCTAATTACTTACCGGAATTTCAGATTTGTCCTTACCATAATTAAAAAGGTGTCACTTTATTAGAATAGGGCTGGAATGATGGGGCTTGGAGCAGTGGAGGAGATTTCTGGTTAGAGATAATTACCAGTGATGTATTCCTTTCCCTCAGTGCCATTTTTGCTGCGTTCCCCCATTACTGCTAATGGATGGCTGCACGTCTGCCCGCGGAGCCGGGCTGCCCGGCACAGGGAGCACCTGGCCTGGGAGCCTTCATCCTCAGACCTGGGACCTTGCTGGCGTGGGGGGCCCGGCCCAAAGCCGTGCTTGCTGATCGTGTTGTCACTGAGTTTACTGATGCACCGTCCAGGGATGCAGCGATGGAGAGGACAAGCCCCCTCTGCCCACAGAGTCATTGCAGGTCACTGCTGCTGGCACAGTCCCTGTGGCCGCCCTCCCCAGGGGACAGGACCCCGTGCCCACAGACCTTGTGCCTCCATCCCCAGCACTGTCCCCTGCCCACAGAGGGGCTGATGGGTTCCACAGCCCTGCAGTGTCCCTCTCCTTGTGCCACTTGGGACCAGGTTCCAGGTCTGCACCAGCTAAAGCCACGTTAAGACAGACACATCATTTATATGCATTGTAATATCGTTCTGTTGGCAGAAGAGACTTGAACCTGTCGAGGGCAAACTCAAGTCTCTCCCAGGGCCTTGCAAAAGAAAATAGCAGCATTTAACTGCCATGAAAGTCACAGCGTAAACAGGGACACGGAGAGAATAATTGCCCGGCTGGAAAGCTGGGCTCCCATGTTATCACTGCACAGTGAATTCTGGGTCTGTAAGTACAGGGATGGTGTTAACCCCAGCAGAAGATGAAGGTTATAAAAGAGGCATTACTTGGAAAGGTCAGCAGGCTATCCAAACACGGCGCAGATGCAATACAAAGATTCAATTCGGAGAGCTATTTGCAGTGGCTTGGAAAGGCAAGAAGAGTGGGAAAGGCAGACCCCTGCCCATTTGCTACAGGGACTGGGAAGCTCCTTGTGCAGCAAACTTATGGAGCAGAGGGTGAGAGGGACCGAGCCGGATCCAGCCCTGCTCACACCTCATTAGTAGCACTATTAGCCACAGTGGATGCTCAGCGTGCGGCTTTGCAGCCAGCACCATCCCAAACTCTTGCAGCCGTGCCTGGCAGTAAACAGGCAAAGCAAAAAGGGAGAGACAGCTATTGTGTCTTGATACCACGGAGGTCTGGCTGTGGAATGCCATTGATCCGATCTCTAATTCAACATATCTGGACAGTTAAAGCATTTTTTTCTTTTAGGAGAGACATCTCTAGGTTAAGCGCTGTACTGCAGCCTGTACACTCCATGTCTGGGGTATCCACAACACAACAGCTCTTACAGTTGATGGAGAGACCCATCAGACTCTACATTTTTATAAAAGATTGTTTGGTTAGCTCATGAGGCAGTGTCGTTATTGCCAAAGGGTTTTGCTCCCCAAGCCTGTGCTGAATATTGTATTACTTTGCCATGCTCAGAAACTAAAATTACAACAATTTAATTTTGAATATGGTGGCATTATTACCATTTGTATTTGCCATTTCATAAGACTTTTCATTTCAACTGCTTTGCTTTCCTGTCAAGAGGAAAAACCTTCAATCTATCGGCTTTTACCAGAGAGAGAGCTGTGCCGGAATGTAATGCAGTATTGTATATTTCTTCTCTAATGCTCTTTTGAACAAAATCATCTATTTCATCAACAGTATATCAGCGGTGACCAAAGACCATTAAATAATGCATCTCACTCAGGAGCAGTGGAGCAGGGAAAGGGCTCTGACCTGTTTTAAACCTTATTACTTTCTTGCATTATGCCCCTCACTGCAATCTTTTTGTTTAAGTGATTTCAGCTGAGGCGTTGCTTCCTGCCTTAAAACACCAGGCAGACATGTTATTTCTGAAGTGGTTGGTAGACTCAGCCTCAGCATTTCCCATTCTACACCAAAAACAGCCTCTGTGTATTAATCTTTGTTAACCTCACCAAACACACACACATGTGGACGTCAGGTGGCCGTGTAAATAACATCCCTCTGGGTTCTGGATTTTGTGTGCAGTCTTTCCTTTTTTATTTGGACTTGTGGCTTTACCTCCCAGCAAACGTTCTGCTATTGCAATTAGCAGTCACAGGGTTCGTAAAGCATGCAGGGACATTAATCTAGAGCGGAATAGCCCAGGAAAAGATACAGCCATAACAAGCAGAGGTGAGGACTGGTGCTGCAGGCTGAGACTGAAGGAGCGGGGCAGCGTTGCGGAGTTAGGTTGTTGTCCCCTGTGCTGTCTGTGCTGGAGGAGCATCCCAGCACCACCAGCTCTGACTGCGGAGGAGCCTGTGATGACCAGCATGAGCAATGCATTTCCCACCACATCCCCCGGAGCAGCCCTGCACCCAGGCACTTCTGCGTCCCGGAGAGGGACCAGGCTGGCACCAGGACAGCAGAGCGTGGCCATCCCTATACTGCCTCCGCCCTGGCGGGAAGCCCCTGTGGGCATCACCCATTGACACCTAGCTGAGGTGGGTCCCTGCTGTGGGGCTGTGCAAGGCCACCCCAGCCCCATGGTGTCCAGCCCCACCTGCCCCTGCCTCCAGCACAGCCCAGGTTCATGGTCAAGGCCACTCCCAGCACAAGGGACGGCCAGCCCGCCCCAGAAGTGGCTCATTCTGCTGCCAGAGCTTGTGCTCCCATCACCAGTGCTCCTGATGGAGAAGGTCCTTCCTCTGGCAGCCCCTGCTGTGGCCATCCTGCAGGCACCTCCATCTGCAGCTCCTGCACAGGGGTGCAGGTCTCTGCCGAAGGACAAAGGGTGGCATGGGGACAGGAGGGGGTGGCAGCCATGGTGGGGTGCAGGGGGACCCCCCTGCCCTTTGTTCGTGGACAGAAGCCATGCAGGAGCTGCAGGGTTCATGTCACTGGTGGGAAGGCTCAGCTATGGCGTAGCCACCAGCCAGTGCAGGGTTTGCTCTCCACTGGCCCTTGTGAAGCACAATCCCCCACCAGCCTGCGAGGAGAAAGCCTCAGAGACTTACAATTACATTTTCTCACTAGTCTAATGAGGTGAGAGACAGACAGAGGAGAGAGTTCCCTGGGCTAATTTTCCAGCCAGCAACCACTGCATTGCTCCTGTGCTGTGAGAGGCAGAGGGAGAAATGACTCTTCCAGATTAGAGGCTCTTGCTGAAGGCATTTTGGAGCATATTCCTCCAAAACACTACAGCAAAAAAATGAAGATGACAAACCATTTTACTACATTCAGCTGGAATGAAGCTGGTGGTGCTGGGGGTTCACTGAGGGAGGGCAGGGAGCGGGGTTTGGCCTGAGCCATCACCCACGGTGCTTCCCGGGAGCGAGGGAGAGAGCAGGTCAGTGCCTCAGAAATAAACTGGAGAAATCCCGAGAGGTCCCTCCTCATACCCACAGGGAACATGGAAGAGAGGGACTCATGTCTTGGTTCATGATCTCTGTGGTCTTTGCACTGTATTCGGGTCAAGCTCCACATTTGATTCCTTGGAGGTTCTCTGACAGCTTTGGTTGAGCCCAATGGTGCTCTGTGTTCCTCTCACAGTTCACTGCACCAAACACGCTTCTAGGGTGCCAGAATGGACCTGAGAAACCAGAACTTCCTAATCTGGGTCTACATCAGGAGGAAGAGTAACTGAAATCCTTCTTCCCTCATGGCCACGTGCGGTGTGTTAGCACACACAGGCGTTTGCATGAGCGTGGGATGTGTAACCAGACCAGACCCTAAACCAGATTGAAACTTCCTCACTTGACAGACAAATCCAGCTGGTCTGATTTGTCCTTAGCCATCCTCTGAAGAGGTTGGAGCTTGGAATTAGTTCTAGCCAGAGATTAGGTCTTCATTAAAAGGTTGTTCGTAGGAGGCACCCTCGCCTTGCCTTCCTTTTTGCTATCTGCACACCACTGCCCTGCTCATGCAAACCAGCAAGAGATCTGTCAAATATCAAATAAGAATTTTGTTGCTGAAGCTCTTGGAAAATTGACAGGTAGCATGCAAGCAAACATTAAATCAATAACAGCAAATTTCCCCAGGGAAACTTGTAGTGTTTTCTCATCAAAATCTTTAAATCCTTAAAGAAGCCATAAAAGGTTTACACACCTCGCATTGGTTAATCTGGTTACTTCTGCATTGCTCAGTGCAGGCTGATCACTGAGCAGCCGGTGTAATACCCAGTGCTGATCACCGAGCAGTAAGTGTAATACCCAGTGCCCCACGCTCTGATGTATTGTAGCTTTGTTAGTCACTGTGGCTCCTTGGTAAATTCATTTGGAGTCCTCCCGGGGTTTTAAATCTCTCATTTGGCCAACAACGAGGTCTGAAAAGATTGCAGTTCATTTCGACCCACAGTGGATGGAAGGCTCATTTACTGGCTGCAGGCAACTCAATCAGGCTGGCCGCTGATGAGTGAGTGACTTGTTCAGACCGCCAGTCAATATGTGTCTGCTGTGATAGAATGTCAGCATCTGCTCCTGCTCCTCTCTCCCACTGCTCCAGCTTTTTTCATTTGGTCTGATCAATGTTATTAAAAACACCTAGGAGTTCCTTAACTGCTCTGCCACTTGAGGCTTTTCTTTCTTTCTTTTTTTCAAACACAACTTTGTATTATCTGCAAACATGTGCAGATGATGTACATGAATTGATTTTTGTACATGGCTGTACAGTGTGTGGGACAGGGGGGTGTATGCGTGCTCAGGCATGTGGCCTTTCTGTAGGAGATGGCTTTAAAATTACATCACCCTGGTCTGAATTTTTTGTATGTGTTGCCCTGAAGTAACTCAGACTTAGAGCCTTTTGCAAACATCTCATAATTATTATTTATGAATACATCTTCAAATGTAAACACTCAAAAAATAATACACTTCCCTAAAACTGATGCTAGGATTCCCGGGGGAATCAGTAGCACGCCATGGACACCTGTACATTAAAAATCACCTGTACATTAAAAATTTACTCCAAGTAAAGAGAAGATACAGCTTAGGTAAATAAGTACAGGGTTAAAGTCCCTTTACGTGACAGGTCTGAAACATAAACACCATTTGCGTTGCCCTCTGGCCAGCGCACCCACACCCTGTCCAGCAATCCATTTCCTGGGGACTAATGACACACCATGGCACAGGCGGGTCAGCCACCAATTACCTCAAAAAAGGAAGCAGAAAACAGATACACTGCTACATGTTTTAATCTGTCTGCAAGATGTGCACGCTCCTGCAGGAACTGCACGTGCCCATGGTGGAGGAGGGTGGATGCTGTGTCCTCTGGGCAGACCCCAGGCTGCGCATCGCCCAGGAGTGAGGACCAAGAGGACTGTAAAGGCTTGGAATGATACCAACCTCTGCTGCCCCGTCCATGTTTGCACATCAGTAGATGTTCCTCCTTCATCCTCCATAGGCACAAGGTTGTCTAAAATCTTGACCATTCCTGTGCTCGCCACATACTCAGAGGAGGATGTGCAGCAGGACTTCTGCTGCGGAGGAATGTGGCTGGCAGCCTGGCAAGTGCAGAGCTGACCTTTGCTTCGGCTGTCCTGTCCTGTCCCTGCAGGTATGGCTCCACAGAGGGGCCAGGGAGCACCCAACCCAGCCTGCCGGGGCCTCCTGTGCCTGTGTCGCACAAAGGAGAGGCAAGGTGACCTGCTGTGACCAGAGAACATGCTTCAGAATCCTCCCATGCTTCCCTCCCTACCCCCTTCCTCCGCAACATGGCATCCAAAATAGGTACCAAGAAATGACCTGCCAGGAAAAAAATGGAAACCCATAATTATGTTATTGAAAACCTGTTCCATACTGTATTATTTAAGGTTATTTTATTATGATGTTGAGATGAGTTTCTTAAAGAAGAAACTCTGGTTTTATTGTACTCCTCGTGGAGAGAAGCCTTGGGTGATTTGATAGCCTATTTGAACAAGAGGGATGCTTTATGAGCCCCTATAAAAACTGATGACCCCGCTCACATTTGTATTTAATGAAATAAGGAGGAGCTTTGGTTATGTTTTCAATAACCTTCACTGCTATTTCAAACCTGCCTCAAATAAGAGCCAGAACCTGCATGTTTCTGTGCCGAAGTGCAGCTGCCCTTAGGGAGTGTGCTGGGGTTCATCCTGACTGAAGAACCGTCCTGCCATCCCTGATGTCCCCTGTGGTGCCATTGCCAGGGCCATGTCCTGGAGATGGTGATGACAGGATGGGTGAGAAGGGCTGTCCCACCGGAGGAGTGTGGCTGGGAGGAAGGTTGGACTGGGAGGGGGACTCTGGTCCTCATCCACCTCAGCCTCCCCAGGCACCAGCACACCTTTTATTCCTAAGTAACTTCCCACACACAAAATCAGGCTTTTTCATTACACAATTTTTGTCTGTCATAAAACATTAAATCTCTCTGAAAAGTTCCAGTGCTTGGCTCCTTCCCATTAGATTAAATAATTGCTGCTGCTGGGACCATCAAGGGCTGCCCATCTCCAGCCCTCCCTGGCATGAGATGAGCCCAGCACCCGGCTCATGGGACCAGCAGAGGAGGGCCAGGTGGATGCCAGGCCTGGGAAGGTCTTTGGGGTCATGAGCATCTCTTCCACACCCAGCAGCCACCCTGGAGGCAGGCATGGCCCAGCCCAAGGGTTGAAATATTTAGATGGGAATAAGCCTTCCCCTGGCTCATTGCCTGAGCACCTACTTGTCTTACGGTCTTCTAAAAAGTAAGGCCTAATTAACTTTAATCAATGGGGCTTTCTCCATTGAGTTGTCCAAATTTGGACTGCTCCCTGCAGCCAATACACAGCAAGGTTCATTTGAAATGAAGGAAGGAAGAAAGGGGAAACTGTGCGGGGAAGGGCTGGGACGGGCCGTGTGGCCACGGTCTGCAGACGTCCTACACCCATGGGAGCTGCTTCCTCTCCTGGAGCTCAGAGGTGAGGGGGGGACCTGGAGGGTTCATTAAAGCACACCCCAGCCCTCAGACTTACATTTGCATTCACAGTTTGGTGTAGATGCCACATAAGCAGATGCCTATGAATAAGCCAGAGCAAGGTTATAACATCCTCGTGGTGGAGTGATTCAGTGTAATGCCTCGGCAAGCTGTTCTTTAATGGGCTGGAAGTCTTATTTTTACGATCATTGGAATGTAAAGGGTCAGAATCTTAATCTTCTAATACTGTGTTTTTAACAACATTTACACTTTAACATATTGAAAAATCTCATCTCTTGCTGCCAGCCAGCATGACAACACAATTCAAACCGATCAGTGCAGCAGTATATTTGGGTATTTTAAACATAAATCAACCTGGCTGAAAAAAATTTTTTTTCACTTCCAGTACTTCTTAAAACCTGGGAGTTTTTAACTTTTATGTTTCTTATTTGAGCTTTTGGAGTTCAGTGGAGTCTCCCACCTGAATAATTCAGCAGCATCAAAGAGAACAGAAACAGACGTTATGGCCCAGCATCCAGCACAGACACAATGCTTTATGGCCCATTGCAACGGGGGAGACTGGTACCCAAGGAAAACAGAAAGTTTGCAAATTGTCTGCAGGTATGGAAAGAATTAAATCATGCATCACCCTACAAAACTAAGTGACAAGAAATGGGAACCCATCAGGAAGAGAAGACATTTTGGCTGCTCAGGCTACAGCACAGGCAACGCAGGACCCCTGCCCAGCCCCTTCCCACAGCTGCTGCTCAGCACTGGGACAACACAGCCTCGTGTTTGACTTCTTGTTTCATTAAAAGCTCCTCAACCAGTGTTTTCTGGACTAGATTTCTCGCTGATCTCACGTAAGAAGGGAGCTGGGCATATGGGCTGCACCACAATGATTTGATTCATGGGCTGAAATCATCATTGAACAAGTGTCACAACATGGCATTAGATTAAGAACTAAAGTGATGGGCTATGGTGAGCCTGTTCATTAGTATTAATAGAGCTTAATTAGGCACAAGCATGGTGTTGCAGGGAAATGTGAAGGTAGCTGCAGTTTCCATGGTGGAAAAAAAAGATGTTATTCATTAAAGGTGAAAGAAGTCCCTAAGCCTTGTGCCTGTCTCTGAACCCCAGCACAATTTAGGCTGGGGCCATGGCCCTGCTGCCTCAGAAGGGTGAGGGAGTTAAAGACTGGGTCGACTTAAGGAGCCAGAAGAGAGGGTTGGAAGCCCAGACTAAAACAAGGCAATGAAATCCAGGGAAAGTCCTACCCTCGAACAGGGCACTCTCCCAGGGAGAGCCATCCAGCTCTGACCCACTACAAGGGAGGAGGTGACAGGTCAGAGCAGCTCTTCCAGTCCCAGGGGAGGGGAGTCAGGAGCTGCTGAGATCCATATGGGAGAGAGACAAAGGGACAGGAACAATAAGTCCCTGCAGGAGCAAATCACCATGTGGCACTGGACCAGCAATCCAGGCAGCTCTGCCAGGGCTGTGGTTATTTTGCAGCCATGGGAAATATCCATGGATGAATCTGATGCCTTTGTAATGATTTCAGTTGTTTCCTTATCTTCAGTATCCTCCCTCTTGCACCAGCTCTCTTCCATTCATGCTGCTCTTTGCTTTATGGTTCTTAGGTCATTGTGCATCTCTCTCCATTTGGCAGCATTAAATTTTATTTACCATATGTCCCTTCTGCTACAAAGACAATAAAATCCTTTGGATTTTTGTTGTTGCTGCTGCTAGCTCATTCGGCGCTCACCTCAATTTAGTGTCCTCAGCAAGTGAGGCTGATTTGTTGTTGGTTTTCAGGCTAACAGAGGTCCAGGTTGGGACAACTGCCAGGCTGCACTGCAACCTGCACTTGACTACAGCTTTTTTTTTCATAGCACTTTGCCAGATACCATCCCCTTAGGAGGTCTATAACACCTCTGTGGTGGGAGAGAGCATCATATGGACTTTTGGCAAAAGGACCAAGAGAACTGCCAAGAAAATCCTTTGTACGTGGTTATTTTTCATTTTTTGTTCATATTCTGTTGAAAATACCTCCCCTTGTTGATTATACCAATCAAGGCCATTGTATCTGGGGTTAATGTGCCTTTCAAGCATCCCATGACTGCAGAAAAGTGGAAACACAACATGGGAATAATATCCGGGGCCAGATGGACTTTGCCCTTATCCTGTTCTGACTGCAGTGGGGTGGGGTGGGCTGCTAAGGGAGGCATTGCTCGGCTGCGGGAAGGCTGATACAAACTGGAAGAGAAATGCACCTTTGGACACCATGAAAGAACTTATGGTAGCCAAAGCTGCAGAGCTGGGGAGCTCCGGCATGCTGCCTTCTGTTTCTTCAGCCAGAGCTACATCTGCATTTTCAGCTCTTCACTTGCTTGGCGAAGGAAATCTCGCCCACTTTTTACTAAAGCTTGTACTTCCCTCTTATTATGTTTAAATTAAAATGCAGCAGACCATTTTAGCACTCATGAATGAGTGAAATGCAAAATGCTGGTACATTGGGCTTTGCTGCTGCATGCAAATATATCTGGAAACAATGGCTTAAAATTGTTTCCACCTTCAGCCACATCAGGAGGTGATTTCGAGATCCTCTGTGGAATACTAATACTTACTTCTAGAAGTCTTTTAATTTTCAGTCACTGAAGGGGCAGAGTTTGAGATGCAGCTAGCTCTCCTTTTAACAAAATAATAATAATCTCTCACTTTCGTAACACCTTTCAATTCTAAGGGTCTCAAACTGAGGCCCTCATCTTTCTGAGAGCATCGCACAGCCAGAGCCCGCAGCCTCCGCCAAGGCGTGCTGGAATCAGAAGGGCTCTGCACGGACCAGTGAGCCCATTTGCATGATTGTCGTGCAGGATGAGGGCTGAGCTCCCAGCTCCCAGCTGCCTTGCGTTGACTTTTTCTTCGCAAGAATGGCCTGTTCTGCTGCCATTGAGGTGCTGTCATTGCTGGATGAGGACACCAGAGGTGGAAGCTCAGAACCAGCACCGCACAGCCGTGGGCTGCCCTGCCCGTGCCGCCATGGTGCTGCTGCCGGGGCAGCCCCGCACCACCGAGGTGTGTGCTGCACCCCGCTCCCCGCTCAGCCACGGTGACTCCGGCACAGGCAGAGATGCCAAGGGCCGACAGGAGGGCTCGGGCCATGGGCCCATCTCCACCAGCGTGGGCCAGGGCAGGGAGCGCGGTGTGGCCCTGGCACAGCCCCGGTGCCACCGCCATGGCCCAGGCAGCACTCCGGCTGCCCCAGCCCCGTCTGAGCCCTGCTGCCCATCTATGGTGAACCAGACTTGGAGAGCTCAAATTAAAGGTAAGTAATTTCCTTTTTTCCTACCTTGAAATTCCTATCGATTTCCTACCTAAATAGAAATTCCCATTGATTTCATGTCTGTTCATATTAGTATGTTACATTGTCAACTTTTGTTTGCAATATTATGTTGTTTTACATGTTGGTGTGTTTGGGACACGTTTGGTGGGGCTGTGCCCCCAGCCCGTGGCCAGCCCCGGCACCCACCAGCCCCAGTGGCTCCCGACCCTGCGCCAAGCTGGTCCCGATGGGCCTTTGGGCAGGGACCAGAGGCGATCCCTGCACTTGCTACATAGGGGAGCAGAGGGGAACCCACAGCCCCAGGACGGGCTGCACCCCTGTCTCAGATGCTGGCACTCAGCACCGGTTCTCTCCCAACAGAAGCTCTGCGCTCTCCCGTGGCCACGTGTCATGGCCAAGCCATCACCGGCACCAGCGAGCTCACCGGGATGGCTCACACCACTGCTCCACTGGCTCTGTGGGGGTTATTTTTATAACATTTCCTCGTGAAAGCTGCTTTCTGTTTAGAATCCTGTAGCTAACAGCCTGTTGTGGTCCTCACATCTCCGCTGGTCAGACAAGTATCTTCCCTCTGTCCCCGGCGTCCTCTATTTCTCACACCTCACTGAGCAGGCACCGTCGCGCCAAGACCTCTGACCGAGTTGTCAAGGTGACGGGTGCTGTTATCCTAAAGTAGTTATTTCACATACGTGGTATTTTGTCCCTTGCTTTTATTGAAATACAGAGGAGAGACCAATTATCTTCCTAATGGTTTGCAGAGCTTCCTTCTTCTTTTAAATGGGAGTTAATGATGAACACTTTGGGCAGGGTATTGCTCTTGCATGGGGAGCTCTCAGACGTCCCCAGGTGTCTGGGGACACAGGGCAGCTCCTCTCGCTTGCTCAGCTGAGCTCTCCTTGCACAGGCATTATCACCAATTTTCTCCTTCCTGCTCAACCCCTGCCAAATGAAAACATTTTCCTAGAGGCCGGAGTGCTGGAGCCCTCCGTGCCACAGGCTGTGAGGTTTTGGGGGTGACAGCAGCCTGCGGGGCTCTCTGGGGGGCCAGTATGGGACGTGGAGGCCGTGGCAGGGCCAGGGGACACTGGTGTGGGCTGGGGGCTGTCCCCTGACTGCATGGTGCTGAGCCTCGGCCCCATGGAGCTGAGCCCCGACCCCACAGTGCTCCTAGCCCGGCTGCTGATGCCGGGCTGGTTTGCACAGCAAACGAACTGTCCCGTGTCTCCCTCCTGGGAAGAGGCACGTTAAAATGCTGATATGATGCCAGTCTTAAACCAAATAATGAGGAGGAGGCACTTGGCTGTGGCACAGCTCCTTGCTAAGGTGCACTGGGGAACAGTGGAAGCAGCAGCTCTCGCGTGAGAGCACCGTTAGAAGCCAGTTTGTAAAAGCAGCCCGGAGACGAGCAGATTGATTTCCCTCCCC